>JAMPIV010021659.1:0-175219 GCA_024509875.1 Oreohelix idahoensis | reverse complement strand
TGCTGTCTCACAGGGGTGTAATGGATATACAAATGATGAAAGTGGTTCCTTTTTCATCTCCATGGCGATGGACAAGGTCAACAAGTGTGTCTCTTCCTGATGTTCTCTTTCCAAATATTTCTTCAGGAGATTCACATGATAGATTTTTTCTTTCCCCTTCTTATCTATCTTATAATTTGTTCTAGACACCTTCTCTAAAACTGTATATGGACCTTGCCATCCAATCTGTAACTTATTCTGACTCCCGGGGAGAAGAAGCAGTACCTTCTCTCCCACAGCCAAATCTCTGTCTTTCGCCTTCCTGTTATAATAGGCAGCATGTTTCTTCCTGGCTTGTTTCAAATTTTCATTGGCAAGTTTCCAACCAGTTTTTAAACGAGTGGTCAGCTCATTCACATATTGGTATGAAGATGTAATGTTTTCCTCTGCCTTTTCATCAGTCCACGTTCTTAACAAAGCTACATATGGACCTTTAATTTTGTGGACCTATTTGTCCATGCACCGGTATGGTCTCTTCCACTCGAAGCGCTATAGTGATGATTTTTCCTCCCAGAATTATCATTCACAAAACGACCGCTACCAATTTTTCTTTTGGGGCTTTCTCCCCACTTAAAATTCTTGATGAGAGATTTCCTCTCTACATCCTCTGCCTCCAGTTTGTTTAAGTCCGATTGAGGGATTTTCGGCTTATCCTGGGGTAAGACATCTTTTTGCACTCTCCGCATAGTGGCCATTGTAAAACAGTTAAGTGAAGCTTGTCCGTGAAAAGGGGCTTCCCATTCCATGTGGTCCACTTTATCAAATCTATTTTTCTTTTTATTATCAGGCCTAATTTTGCCCCGTGGCGTGTCCAGGTCCTGATCAATGTTCCCACTTGTGGGTGTTCCCTCATGTGCTATGCTACACCTTTCTACAAAATTCTCAATGTCCCATCTTGCCTTGGGCCAATAATAATTGTGAGCCACCTTTTGAATGATGGTACCTATTTTCTCATGGTCCCCATCTGGTTTCACATGTAGGCTCCTTATTAAGTCTGCCCTATATCTTTTAGGAAGTACCAGCTGTCCCTGACCTTTGGATCTAGCTCCAGTCTTCCTATACATCAACTTGTTTTTCATGTAAAAATCTCCCTTGCCTGGAGTTGTATGACAAGTTGACAATTTTCTGAAACAAGGCTTGAGTGTTTTGTCCTCAGCCTGTGCCTTCCTCATCTCTTCTGGAGTGGTATCCAACATAATATCCTCCTCCTGTCTTGAGGTCGACCTGACCTGAAGGGTTGCCATATACACAGGTTTCCTTCTGCAATGGTCAGTGTCATGATTGTTCATCTTACAATTTTTACACCACCTTTTTCCTTGGTTGAAAGATTTTCTTTCATCATATTTCCTTTCATCGAATTGTGGGGTTTTATTTTTATTTTCATACCGTGGCCTATCAAACTGGTGCTTACCTTTGTTTTGATCCCTAGGATCAAATTTATTAAAGTTCTGTGGTGCCCTAAAGTTATCCACTTGTTTCTTTTTATTACCTGTTACCTCTGCTTGAGCCGCTTGATACCTTTCAGCAACATTTAGCAACTCACCCAGCCTCTCTGCACCTTGTTCCATGAGAAACTTTCTCAGGTCTGGAGCCATGGACTCTCTTAATTGCTCTATAAGGACCATTTCCTTAAGATCTTGGGTTTTCCCCAGAGAAGTCCATTTCTCCAAGTATGTCTCTATTCGTGCAGAAAACTGGTGATAGGTTTCACCTGACAGTAGTTTAGCATTCCTAAATTTTTTCCTATAAAATTCTGCATTCTTTTCATATCTTAACAAAAGAGCCTGCTTTAGCATGTCATAATTTTCCTGATCACCTCTGCTCATTTTTTGCAAAAACTTCATAAGCTGCCCCACGAAGTCCTTGAGATAACTTTAAGCTCCACCTTTCTCTCTCTAACCCATACGTGGTAGCTAATAGTTCATACCTATTTAAATAGCTCTCTATATCATCGTCTTTCTCAACAAAATGATCTAAATGAAAATTCATAGCTGAGGTTGAGGCTCCTTGGCTAGCAGTGGCATCAGAGGCAAAGGGACTGGCACCATTTTCAGGAGCATGGCCTTGAAACTCAAACTCCCTTAGTCGTAACTCATGTTCCCTTTGTAATCTCTTCTCCTCCTTTTCTGCTTCCCTTGCTGCAGCTAATCTCTTTTCTTCTCTTTCTGCAGCTAATTTCTTCTCTTCCCTTTCTGCAGCCAATCTTTTGTCTTCTCTTTCTGCAGCCAATGCTTTAGCCTCTTTGTCAGCCTCAATCTGCAACCTCTTAGCCTCAGCCTCAATCTGCAACCTCTTAATCTCCTTTTCAGCTTCTAACTTTCTTTCGGCCTCTTTTTCTAATCTTCTTTCTTCTCGTTCAATATATTTGTCACATTCAGCAGTGACATAAGAAATCATAATTTGCCCGTCCATTCCTAACTCTTTCGCAGTCTGTACAGCAGCAGATCGAAATTTTGCCAGGTCGGCCATTGTCTAACAGATAAATGTCTAAACAATTTTATCTATGACTAATTAACTCAAGACAACACAGGCACTGTGAGCTCAACCTTATTTATTTTCACCCAAGGATACCTTTTAATTCTTATTATTCCCTGAAGTGAATTACCCCCAATATTTGTAATAGGGAAAGATTCAAAATCCCGAGAGCGAGACCCCCAATATATGTGGTAAAGTGGGATGTTATAAATATTTATAGGGGACTTAGTGTACTGACTGAGATCAGCTGTGAAGGTATCTATATCTAATAAGAGTAGTGTATTATAGATAACCTTACTTGCTGCCACATATGTATTCCTCAGTCAGAATTATTCTGGAATAGTGTGATGACTACGTTATATGTCTAGGGTATGTGTATGATGAAGTGTAAGTCATAACAACAACAGACAGATAAACAATTTAATGTATTCCACCACCCTTGACAACACTATGACACTCACATTCATATAACACTCTAAGAGGATATCTTAAAGGAGTCACTGATAACTTTTCAAATAACAATATGTATTCAGTGCTGTCATGAATGTATATGTGTCCTGATTCAAATACAAAGGGAACCAGGAATCACAATCAATTTTATTTACAAGTTATATGTACAGAATTTATTAATATGATTCTTGTAGTGACATATATTATTAATGGTATCCTATGTGTGTCAGTTGTGTAGTGGTAATATGAGGTAATACTGGTTTTGTTTTGTTCAAGCTCTGTTGGTATTTGTCATCATGACTTCAATAGTTTGTTTCTATTGGAACTAGTATTGGAGATGTTCTCAGTTCCTGGTATTAAAACAATTAAATTCCCCTCTTAATTTTGGTTTACAATGTCATTTCAAGATGGGGTACTGTGGCGAGAGGTTTTATTTTGCTCTTGTATCAGTATAGTACTGACAATTACAGAAATAGAATTTCTGCAGAAAATGGTGAAGTCCCAGTGTCGAAGAGAACTACTGGTATCACAAATTAGTTACGGCTGTGAATGTTCTGATCTCGAAACAATAGTAGAGAGGAGACCGACATAAAGTGCCACCTCCGCTGTGTAACTAACTGTGATATTAATAAACAAGGAAACAGATTTTACTTAACACTGATAAAATTGACAAGTCGTTCAAATACAATTTCCTTATTTTTATTTAGTATATACACTATCTACTCTTGTGCTGAAGGGTGAATGTTGAAAAATGGAATGTAATGAATTTGTAAGTTTACATATGATTTACAAATATTATAGTTATATATATATATATTTATATGTAAATAAATATTACACCCAAGTTTTCCAATTATAGGAACAAAAAATTATATCAGCTGTGCTGTTAATTAAGGATATAACACTTCTCAGCTATGCTATTAATTTTGTCTCTTGCTATGTTAATTCACGTTTTCTTCATTGACAGTTCTATGCTCACAATGCCGACAGAAATGGTACTAATGTGTACTCATCTCTCTTAAGTCTGTTCTTCTTTGTTTGGTTCACACCACCGGCAGAGTATCGTTCCTTTAGCCCACCCAAGACTGAGGGGGACCAAAGATGTAGAGTCTGGTCAACCTCTATGCTCCTGCGGAGTTCCAGGCAGCGGGATTGACTCGAACATACGACCTCAGGTTTTTAGGACAAAATTAAACCTGTAACAAAGCAAAAATAGGGGCTAATTTCTGTCCTCAAGCCCACCTATTTCTAGTGTGAGTGAAATGAGCGTGTCTCCGATGTATGCATGTGGGATGAATGACAACATGGCTCAGTATGATTTAGCAATAGCGAGACAAGACAGGTGTCTACTTGCAAAACATTCTTTCTGATAAACTAATACATGGATACATTCAATAATATAGATTCAATACATGAATACATTTTATACATGAATACATCCCATAATATAAATCAATACATGAATAAATCCAATAATATGTACACCTAGGTGTGATACAACAATGTCCTTCCCCCTATACTATATCACGCCCTCTCTGACAATAGCTGGTAACATATATCCTAACAATATTGTTATGTTCTTATGATAGGAGTATATGAGACGAGGACTGGTTGGTGATATATCAGGTTGGAGTTATAGGAGACAATAGATTGGAGTTAGATGCGACAATAGATTGAGTCCTGACAAGGACTGTTTTGGTTATATTGGAGTTGGTCTTATCTGAGACAATAGATTGAGTTATAGAAGACAATAGATTGAGGTATAGGAGACAATAGGTTGAAGTATGAGTCCTATTAGTCTTCGTCTATTCAATCATAATAGGAAATACAATCATTATACTTAATTCCCCCCAAGATACAATCAGTAACCTGATAGGTAGTATAAATGACACACAACAAATACCAACGGTTATCGTAAAAAATATTTACCCTCCTAAGATTTTAAACTGGCCAGGTTTTGACGCGACTTAGTGAAGTAGGTTGCAGGTCGATGCCCTCAGGTAAGTTACCATAAATCAAGGTGACAGCTTCTCCCTCTTCAGTCTGTATCTCTGGCGTCAAGTTCGGGGTTGCGTGGTTAGCATAAAATCCGCCCGATTATATAGTCAAGTAACTACTTGAGGAAAGCTTTCGGTTTGTTCCTGGCGGAGCAAGTTGATTGGTTTCCTCCGGTTTTGTACCTGGTCTCATACAGCCTAATTTTCTTCAGTTTTCATCGGCCATCTTGCATGAACAAGATGGCCGTTAATTTATTCTGTCTCAGAGACTGGTGAACGTTGATCGTTGATTGGTTGAAGCAAATCTGTATCTCGACATAGTGATTAACAAAGTAGTGGGTTACACTTCGTTTCACGACATAGCCCCCTCCTTTCCTAGCTGTGACTTGTCATAGCTGACGTGTAAACCCCTGCTGTGGTTAATCCTTTTGCGTCTGTCCTTCCAGAGTACTAGGGTGTCGACTTAAAAAATCAGCTCCTACATTGTCTCTTCCCGGAATGTAATTCACGGTAAAGGAATAAGGCGCAAGAAGCAGACTCCACCTTAACAATCTCGAATTTAGCTTTTTAGATGCAGCCAAGAATGTTAAAGGTTGGTGATCGCTTTGGACAATGAAGTGTGTCCCATACAGATAAGGTGAAAATTTGTTGATGGACCAAATTAGAGCTAAACATTCCTTCTCTATGGTCGAGTAGTTCAACTCAGCTGCATTCAGCTTCCTACTGGCGTAGGCGACTGGTAAAAGTTTCTCCGGCTGGGCTTTTGATTTCTGCAAGAGAGTTGCACCAATACCTATACTGCTAGCGTCCGTTCTTAATACAAATTCCTGTGTGATATCGGGTAGTGTAAGGATGGGTTTGCTGGTGAGTTTTGCTTTTAGCTCTGTGTAAGCTTTTTCACAATCAGCATTCCATTGGATTTTGTCAGGCTGTCCTTTCTTCGTTAAGTTAGTTAATGGTGCACACAGAGAGTTAAAATGGGGTATGTACTTCTGATAGAACCCACATAAAGACACGAATGATCTCACATCTTTCTTCGTTTGAGGTCTGGGTGCCTTCTTTAGCTTCTCTATATTCTTTGGGTCAGGAGACATATAACCTGTAGAAATAGTGTGACCTAAGAATTCCAACTCCTTACAACCGATATAGCACTTGGTTGGACGTGCAGTCAATCCAGTTTCTCTCAGTCTGTCAAACAACATGGAGAGCGCTACTATATGCTCTTCAAATGTGTTTGTAGCAACAAGAATGTCATCCATAAAGTTAGTGATATGGGGATTTTGTAGAGGTTCCAATAATTTCCTCATCATTCTTGAAAAGATACTTGGAGCATTTTTCAGACAAAGGGTAGTACATTTAACTCGTAGTGTCCGTCTGATGTACTGAATGCCAGCATTTTCCTAACTTCTGGTTTCACTGGTATTTGGTAGTATCCCTTGCTTAGATCTACCTTCGATAAATACCTAGCCTTACTCAGTGTAGAGAACAGCTGGTTGGTGTCAGGTAATGGGTCCACCTGAGATTCTGTGATCGCATTAAGCTTCCGGTAGTCAATATATAACCTGTGTTCACCACTCGGTTTTCTCAATAGCACCACACTTGAGCTATAGGGAGAGTCTGACTTCGAGATAATTTTCTCCTTCAACAGATAATCAACTTCCTCCCTTAGTGCTTGGGCTTTCGCATAGGGTATAGGGTATGTTCTCATGCATACTGGGGTAGGGTCGGTAACCTTCATGTCGTACTCTAACAGATTCGTCCGACCTGGCTTATCTGTGAGCACATCAGCATGGGTTTCCAACACTTGCTGAACCATCTTTTTCTGCTCTGGAGTTAAATGTTCACTAATATTTACTTGAACATAATCCTCTGTAGTTGTGAGTGGATACTCCATAGAGTGAAGTGGTTCGCCGTGCATTTCTGTTGCTATGGCTAGGGTCATGATATGTGCAACTTCTGATGATTCCTTGTCATAGTATTTTTTAAGAAGATTGACATGATATACCTTCTCCTTTCCTTTCTTGTCAATCTTATAATTGGTCCTGGAAAGTTTCTCCAGTATGACATAGGGTCCCTGCCATCCAATCTGCAATTTATTATTGCGGCTTGGCAACAGTAATAACACCTTTTCACCCACCTCCAGTTCCCTATCCTTTGCTTTTTTGTTGTAGTACGCAGCATGCTTCCTCCTGGCCTGTCTTAAGTTATCATTGGCCAGTTTCCAACCTGCTTTCAATCGAGATGTCAACTCTGTGGTGAAGTGGGATGTTATAAATATTTATAGGGGACTTAGTGTACTGACTGAGATCAGCTGTGAAGGTATATATATATCTAATAAGAGTAGTGTATTATATATAACCTTACTTGCTGCCACATATATATACCTCAGTCAGAATTATTCTGGAATAGTGTGATGACTACGTTATATGTCTAGGGTATGTGTATGATGAAGTGTAAGTCAAAACAACAACAGACAGATAAACAATTTAATTTATTCCACTACACTTGACAACACTGTGACACGCACATACATAAAACACTCTACAAGGATATCTTAAAGGAGTCACTGATAACTTTTCAAATAACAATATGTATTCATTGCTGTCATGAATGTATATGTGTCCTGATTCAAATACAAAGGGAACCAGGAATCACAATCAATTTTAATTACAAGTTATATGTACAGAATTTATTAATATGAATCTTGTAGTGACATATATTTTTTAATAGTATCCTATGTGTGTCAGTTGTGTAGTAGTAATATGAGGTAATACTGGTTTTGTTTTGTTCAAGCTCTGTTGGTATTTGTCATCATGACTTCAATAGTTTGTCTTTATTGGAACTAGTATTGGAGATGTTCTCAGTTCCTGATATTAAAACAATTAAATTCCCCTCTTAATTGTATTTTACACTGTCATTTTAAGATGGGGTACATAATGTTGAGCTCAGCTGGCCACATCAGCTTATCTTGCGTGATGGCGGCAGGAAAAGACTCATCTGCTCGATTTCTCCCCTGGGCTCTGGAGACACCTCACTGATAGCTAAATGGACCAAGGAGTATGCTGTCCGACTCTGGATTCAGCAAAGCTCTGACCAGGTGCTGCTCAATAACGTCAAGACCACGGTCCCTGAAAACAAGAAGGATGTACCTTCTACTTCATAACTAATTGATACTCTAGTTCTACACTGAGCACAATACATCACAAACATTGAGTTCAGAGCGTTAGGCCAACTGTCAGCTTCATCTGAAATACTTTATACCAGTATTAACCTCCTTAATGGTTACTACGCCTCTGCACTTCCAGCATTATTTCTTTCTAGTCAATCATCTAGGTGTCAGTGTACTGTTTGGCCATTCCATGCTGTTTTACTTTCCTCCGACACCTTCTGTTCAGGCTGGAGCATTATAGGCTTTACATCATGTTTGCTACTGAACTACACATATATACAGGCATAAATTAACAATTCACATTCAATTTTCATTAAAAGATACTGAATGTTTCAAGCTTACCACAATTCATGGAAATAAACACAGATACGTTGACTAGCAATGAATTCTGGCACAAATACTGGCACAAATTCCCATCTGCTTATGTTCCAGGCTTTTATTTAGCAAAAATATGAGCTGGCTTCAACGCACTGTTGCTTTATCAAGCTTATTTGAACTAGTGGTCTCGAACTAACGCTCCTAAGTGAGTATATCAGCGAGTCTGGCCAATGGAGCCACGTTTCGACAAGTGTTTGAAAAAAATTTTAACTTCCTACGTCTCCCCTAACAACCAAGGATAGCATTTATAGTCCGACTAATCGTGTTTAGCCTTACATATCATTCCAGCCAATCAGTTAAAATGTAACTTGTGGCCCATTTCCCGTACAATGGTGGTTTAAAAAAATCTACCACTGAGCGATTCTGATTTTGGGTGTTGTCTGACAGCACCATCATTTTATTTTGGCTATAACTTGTTAATTCCTAGACTATTTGCGTAACGTTTTACATATTCTTTGTCAGCAAGCCCTAAGGAACCCAAATATACAAATTTAAAAGAGCAAGTGGCTGCGTTCAAAATATGCAATTTCTTCTACCTCCTGTTTCGAAGATGTGCTGTCTGGGTACTGTAATGTTTTCAAACGTAAACCCATCTATTGTCATCTTTCCTAATAAGAGTTTTTCAGGATTTAAAAACCTAACTCTGGGAAGGGTAGTGAATTTTATCACTGTCGATTTGAAATAAAGTTTGTGCATGTGGCCTTACACGCGTGATGGCAGCAATTGTGTATCGCACGACGCGTGTTTAGTGTTGCACGTGTTCGGCTTTATGCCTCTCCCTTCTCTCTATCCTTTAGTCCATCTGTCTTTAGTTACGCCGTGTATAAAATGGAATGAATGAAATATTAAAATTAGGTCATTGTTCAGCTTGCGTATCTCACTGTTTTTCCAAGAAATACAGCACACGTTTCATTGAAGAAAGCGGGTAATAATACAGTAGGCTTTTACTATCAACGTGAAGGCGTTACAATTTGCCGACGAAGTAGAAAACAAGGGGGATTTCGAGTACAGTCATTGTGACAGCACTGTTCTTTACCATTCTTCTTTCCTTTTATTAAATTTATTTGTTAGGCTTTGCATTTACGTTTTATTTTATATATGGGGATTAGAATAATTCACGACATCTCCCCTCTTAAAACAGACATTATATGTCAGTCCTTTATTCTATATACACATAGAGAAATTTATTATTATTTCTGGGGTTTACGGTGATTCTCATCACACGGATGGCGGCTTAAAAAAATCCGCTCCCAAATTTGTTTTTCCAGATATATACTCAATGCTAAAATTATAGGGAGCCAAAAGCAAGGACCATCGGAGTAACCTAGAGTTCTCATGCCTAGCCTGGGCTAGAAACGATAAAGGTTTGTGGTCCGTTTGCAACTTAAATGCCTTCCCATACAGATAAATATTGAATTTCTTTATTGCCCATATTACTGCAAGACATTCTTTTTCGCTAGTTGAGTAGTTGATTTCAGCTTTATTCAACTTTCTGCTAGCATATGCCACTGGGCTTAATTCCCAATCCAATGCATCTGATTTCTGTAGTAGAGTTGCACCTAACCCAATATTACTTGCATCCGTCCTTACTATGAATTCTTGACTTAAGTCAGGTAATTTCAAAATGGGTTTACTTGTGAGCTTTTCCTTCAATTCTTTGTAAGTCATTTCACATTGTGGTGTCCATGTAATGCGATCTGGATGTCCTTTACGTGTCAAATCAGTTAACGGTGCACATATGGAATTAAAGTTTTTGATATACTTCTGGTAGAAACCACATAATGAGACACAGGATCTCACGTCCTTCTTGGTTTGTGGTCTCGGGGCTTTCTTTAGTTTCTCTAAATTCTTTGGGTCAGGGGTCATGTTTCCCTGATAAACTGTGTGTCCCAAAAATTCCAATTCTTTACATCCAACGCAACATTTGGTTGGTCGGGCTGTTAAATTTGCTTCCCTAAGTCGATCAAACAGCATCTTCAGAGAGTCAATGTGTTCCTCAAATGTTTCTGTTGCTATCAGGATATCATCCATGAAATTTGTTATACATGGATTATTCAGAGGGTCCAATAATTTTCTCATCATTCTAGAGAAGACACTAGGCGCATTCTTCAATCCAAATGGCAATCTTGTAGTGGTGTTGATGGTATTGTATGATGGTGATATTACTAAATGTAATTGTATGAGGCCAGCTGTGAAGGCTCCTGAGATAAAATGTAGTTGGGAATTGTCAGAAGGCCTTTCTTGCTACCACTACGACCTCACACTTAATTTTTTTTAATGAATGTGGCTACGTAAAGTGTCTAGGGTAATGATATGTAGTGTGGTGTGATAGTTTATAAATACACCCACAGATATTTAAGAAGACTAATAATATTAACAAATGTTAAAATACACTGAACTAACTCACGTGTGTAAAATTTTTTGATAAAATTATATTACATTTATTTTGTTCTGGATCAATTTTTTAGGTTGACCAGAACTTAAAAGGATTTAGAGATTATGAAAGAAATGCATGGAATATTATATCATAAATGCAATAGTGTACATATATATGTACTATACTAGTTAGTTTTATTAAAATGTTCTAGTAGTCATCTACTTGGGAGGATAGTACTGTTTGTGCTGTTGGGGTGGCCTCATCACACCTGTCTATATGGGCTACACAGTGACCAGACGATAGTGGGAATTTTGATGAGGGGATTAGTAACTAAACGTGGTGGGTGAATGTCCAGCAGTCCAGAGGCTTACTCATCTTATATTTGTAGCTCTGGTGCTGAAAACTGCTGGACCAACCTCTCCGTGCTGGCGGGCAATAATGGTGGTCTCTGTCACAAGTACTGCACAGATACACTCGAGTAAAGTCACCAACTGAATAGACACTGCTTGGTTGACAACAGAAACTCGCAGCTCTGCAATCAAAGTATGGGCCATGTGTCAAAATCTATTCTCTACCCACGTCTGGACACAACACTGACACAACAACCACATCATACAGACAGGTCAGATCTCTCTGACCAAACAGCACATTTACCATGGTGGTTTTACATCAGATAGATCCTCCCAGACTATAGGTTCTGAAAAATATTTATTAGTTGTCTACCCTAAAAGAGGATAGGTACATTGTTGGTCCCTAGACCCTGACTAGGGCGGGGGGTCTAGAGCAAATCCCTACTTGTTTGTAAGGCTAGATTTCGATATGGCAGTATCAAATCACTCGAACATGAAACAATATTCAAAATATAAGGAAATAATTTCAATCTTACCAGATTATGAATAAATAACACAGAATTGCTAGCAAAACTCAGCTGAGCTGCTGGCTATAGTATGGCGTCCCTAAATTTATTACACTTTCTTTCATATGGAAATCACCACACTTTAAAATCTGTGTCTATCACTGAACAACTATTGAAGAATGGCCCCACTTTCGCGTCTGAGCGCTAATAATATGATTGTCTGTGGCCAATCACTGCCTAGGTTTATTTTAAATTCAAATTTCCTACCCTAAAGTCATTTCAGTCATGCTTCAGTCAAGTATGGATGGTTATCTGTTAGTCTGTCCGTCTCTACTTGTGTTTCTACAAAAATGTACTTGATTTTTGAACCAACCTTTCTCTCCCCTCCAAAATTTTGTCGTTAAAAGTTATATTTAGACTCAGCTACCGCTCAAAAACCCTCTCCTCCATACTAAGTAAATTTGAACACCTGTGTCACGAGGTCGTGTTTTTTTGTGCAAATTGCGACACTTTTAGATTCAATACAGTCTGTCGATGATGTGAACAACACTGTCTTTTGTCATTATCTTCAATATTATCTATCCGTCTGTAAAATTAAGACCATATTAGTTCACTGCTCAGAATAGGCCATCCGGCCAGCTAATTTTTATATTCCTAACATTAATATTAAGAAAAGTTACTTTTTAAGTTTGTGTAATATTCCTAACATCTGCGTTTAGCCGCTGAATTCAAATCCAGGGCTTGGTATCGCAAAACGTCCAATTCCGTACCTCGTGTCAATTTGGGGGACGTGATTTTTTTTCTTTCCTCCATCCCCCCCAATTGCGTCTCCTAGCCTTTCCAGTCATATTTTTTTCCTTTTTGATCCGCCGTTCCCCTCCTGTCTAGCAAGTCAATTCTTATGGAGGGTGATGACCCGCGGTCTAGGCGATCATGTACATCAGCAGCCTACGCATTATGTTTTTATCCTTAAATGTTATCTTTGGAGGGATTTTACCGTTGTATCTCTGTCAATTTCACTACACATCTCCCGACTTGAAAACATGCCTATGGCAAGTTCCAAAACCAGCGATACACATAGGTAAAATTACTCCTCACGTCTGCCACTACTCTAATTTTGATCACAGGGGTGCCGACTGAGGAAATCTGCACCGACATTCAATTTGCCTGGGATATATTGGATACTGAACTGATAAGGTTGAAGCAATAAAGACCACCTCAGCAATCTTGCGTTTTCATGCTTAGCCTGAGACAAGAACACGAGAGGCTGATGGTCCGTCTCCACCACAAAAGTCCTACCATACAGATAGATTTGAAACTTCTTTATTGCCCAGATTAATGCTAAACATTCTTTTTCGCTTGTGGAGTATCCTTGTTCCGCCTTATTCAATTTGCGGCTTGCATAAGCGACTGGTTTCAGTTCCCCATCAGGTGAAGATGATCTTTGCAACAAAGCCCCTCCGAGTCCTACATTACTTGCATCGGTTCTTAAGACAAAGTCCTGTGTCAAATCAGGCAGTTTGAGAATAGGCTTGCTAGTGAGTTTTTCCTTTAACTCTTGGAACGCTAGTTCACATTGTGCAGTCCAAATAATTTTATCTGGAAGTCCCTTGCGAGTCAGATCAGTCAGAGGAGCACAAATAGCGTTAAAATTCTTGATGTATTTCTGATAAAATCCGCATAACGACACAAATGATCGCACGTCCTTTTTTGTTTGCGGCCTAGGTGCTCTCTGCAGTTTTTCCAAGTTCTTAGGATCAGGGGTCATATTACCCTGATATACAGTGTGTCCCAAGAATTCCAACTCTTTGCATCCAATACAACATTTTGTTGGCCTAGCAGTTAAGTTCGCCTCCCGAAGTCTATCAAACAACATCTCCAGAGCTTCAATGTGTTCTTCAAATGTCTCTGTGGCGACGAGAATATCATCCATGAAATTCGTGATACATGGGTTATTCAGGGGATCCAACAATTTGCGCATCATCCTTGAAAACACACTCGGAGCATTTTTCAGTCCGAATGGTAGCATATTGAATTCATAATGTCCATCCGAAGTGCTAAAAGCCAAATAAGGTCTCACTTCAGGCTTCACTGGGATCTGGTAATAGCCTTTACTAAGATCCACCTTTGAAAAGTATTTTGCCTTGTTCAGTCTGGCAAATAACTGTTTTGTGTCTGGTAATGGATCCACTTGTCCTTCTGTGACAGCATTCAGTTTCCTGTAATCTATGCACAGTCTGTGTTCCCCAGACGGTTTTCTCAACAAAACGACACTAGAACTAAAAGATGATTCACTGTGCGAAATAATCCCCTCCTTCAACAAATACTCTATTTCTTCCTTCAATGCCTTCTCCTTCGCGAACGGAATAGAATAGGCTCTCATACAGATTGGGTTTGAGTCTACCAGTTTCATGTCATACTGTAGCAAATTTGTATGGCCTGGTTTATCTGTTAATACATCTGTATGTTCCTCCAGAACCTGTTGAACTCTCTCCCTCTGGTTTTTAGTCAGGTGCTTACTGACTTTTACCTGTGCTGCTGTTTCACAAGGATGTAATGGGTATTCATGTGAGGTGAGTGGTTCTTTTTGCATCTGGGTTGCAATAGCCAAGGTCAATAAGGGGGTGCTTTCCTGGAGTGGTCTGTCCAGATACTTCTTTAACAGGTTTACATGATAAACTTTTTCCTTCCCCTTTTTGTCAATTTTATAGTTTGTTCTAGACACCTTCTCTAGAACCGTATATGGACCTTGCCAACCAATTTGTAATTTATTCTGGCTTCCGGGTAGTAGAAGCAGCACCTTCTCTCCGACTGCCAGTTCCCTGTCCTTTGCCTTCCTATTAAAATATGCTGCATGTTTCTTCCTGGCTTGTTTCAAATTATCATTTGCCAGTTTCCATCCAGCTTTCAAACGAGTGGTCAGTTCGTTCACATATTGATACGATGAGGTAACAGTCTCTTCCGCCTTCTCATCTGTCCAGGTCCTTAATAGAGCTTCTAATGGACCTTTTATTGGCCTCCCAAATAGCAGAGTTGCGGGAGCCATCCCGGTTGAACTATGTGGTACCTCCCGGTACGCAAACAATGCGGCGGGCAGGAATTGATCCCACAGATCCGGTTTTTCGTGTGCCAGCTTTCTCAGGATAGAAATGAGAGTCCCGTTGAACCTCTCTACCTGGCCGTTCCCTTGTGGATGGTACGGACTACAATGAAAGTGTCTGGCTTGAAATAGCTTAAAAACTTCTTCCGTTAGTTTCCCCTTGAACTGAGAACCATTATCCGTCAAGATTTGATGCGGGAATCCTAATCGGGTAAATATTGTAAGTAGTGCCTCTGCTACATGTTTTGAATCAATTGATGGCAGGGCTACCGCCTCTCCCCACATAGAACAAGTGTCCACCAGAGTAAGGATGTAACTGTTCCTCCTCTTGGTCCGAGTGAGAGGTCCTACAATATCCACTGCAACCCTCTCAAAAGGTGTTCCCACTATGGGCATTTCCCCTAGAGTTGCAGGAGCAGTCCAGTGCTTTGGAGCTACCCTTTGACATTCTGGGCAGGATTTGACATATCTTTTTATATCCTCCGTTATCCCTGGCCAGAAGTAATGACAAGCTATACGCTGTCCTGTGGCGCTGATCCCCATGTGACCACTGAAGGGAATCGCATGCCCGAGTTCCATCACTTTATCTCTATATGAAGTGGGAAGAACCAGCTGGTTGTGACCATTTGTTCCAGTTCCGGCCTTCCTGTATAAGAGTTTGTTCTTCATGAAATATTCCCCCTTGCTCGGAGGTGTGTGGCATTTGGGCAATTTTTTAAAACAGGGCTTGAGTGTCCTATCCTCAGCCTGCGCCTTCCTCATCTCCTCTGGATGAGCATTTATAGGTTCACCTTCTTCCTCCTTCTTCTGTGACCTGGTCTGCACTGTCGCCATGATCACAGGTTTCTCGGGATTCCCCAAGAAGACGTATCTACACCCCAATATCAGAGGGTAGATTGGTTCATCTATCACTGCTGCTCTGATTTCTCCTTCCACATAGCGAGTTTTCACCGTTATCCTTGCGATGGGAAGTGTCATGAGTGGTATGTCCTTAGTCGCCCCTTGTATTTCCACTGTTTCTGTGGTATACTGACTTGGGTCCACTAGGCTAGACTTCACAACTGAATCATAATCCAAACCTGTATCATAAAGGCACCTTATGGTGACCCCATTACAAATAACATCCTCACAAACTGGGGGGTGATAAGGTTCCTGTTGTCCTTAGGATTAACCTTTAATCTTTGCGTCCCCGACTTCATTGCAGCAATGTTTGAAGGTTTCCTTCTACAAAATTCGGTGTTATGGTTATCCTTCTTGCACCATTTACACCATCTTTTTCCTTGGTTCAACGGTTTTCTTTCATTGAACTTTTGGTCATTGAACTGTGAGTTTCTGTCGCGATAGTCATTTCTTGGCCGCTCAAAGTTTGTCCTACCTTTATTTCCCTGCTCTCTATTATCAAATTTATTAAATTGCTGTGGAGCTTTAAAATTGTCTATGTGCTTCTTTTTAGCACCACTTACCTCTGCCTGGGCTGCCTGATACCTCTCAGCAACATTTAAAATTTCCCCCAACTTCTCTGCACCTTGTTCCATGAGAAATTTTCTCATGTCTGGAGCCATGGACTCTCTCAATTGCTCAATCATGATCATTTCTTTAAGATCTTGGGTCTTCCCCAGAGCCGTCCATTTCTCCAAATAGGTTTCTAGTCTAGCAGAGAATTGGTGGTATGTCTCCCCAGACAACAGTTTGGCATTTCTAAATTTCTTACGATAAAATTCACCATTCTTCTCGTACCTTAATAACAAAGCCTGCTTTAACATGTCATAATTGTCTTGGTCTTCCCTGTTCATTTTGGCAAATACTTCATAAGAAGTACCTCTCAATCCCTGTGATAGCTTTAAACTCCACCTCTCTCTCTCTAACCCATATGTAGTAGCTAATAACTCAAAACGTCCTAGGTACCCCTCTATGTCATCGTCTTTTTCAACAAAATGGTCTAAATGAAACCCCATAGCTGAGTTTGAGGCTCCCAGACTGGGCGTAGCATCTGAGGCAAAAGGGCTGGCACCATTTTCAGGAGCCTGGCCTTGTAATTCCAGCTCCCTTAGTCGTAATTCGTGCTCCCTTTGCAACCTTCTATCTTCTGCCTCCCTTTCGGCAGTCAACCTTTTTTCTTCTGCCTCCCTTTCGGCCTTTTTATCTTCTGCCTCCCTTTGCTGTCGTTTTTCTTCTGCCTCAATCTGCAGCCTCTTAATTTCTCTATCAGCCTCTAACCTCTTCTCTTCAGCTAACCTCCTTTCTTCCCGTTCAATATATTTATCACATTCAGCCGTTACGTATTGAATTAAAATTTGACCATCCATTCCCATCTCCTTCGCGGTGAGCACAGCAGCTGATCTAAATTTTGCCAGCTCCGCCATACTTTTTAGACAATATAATAATATACAAGCTAAATCTCTAACCAGTAAATACACTAAGTACTTCTTATGACTATAGTCTAACTAATTCTAACCAACCAGTTAACTAATTAATTATTACTGGCTGTGAAGATTCACCAACTTTTATCTGCAGGGACACTTTTAATTTTAAAGGGAATTTTACAATTTATTTCCCTACTTTTATTTCTCCCACCAGGAGATCCTAATATTACTGTTGGGCTAATTATCCCTGGACAAGACCCCAATTTATGTAGTGGTGTTGATGGTATTGTATGATGGTGATATTACTAAATGTAATTGTATGAGGCCAGCTGTGAAGGCTCCTGAGATAAAATGTAGTTGAGAATTGTCAGAAGGCCTTTCTTGCTACCACTACGACCTCACACTTAATTTTTTTTAATGAATGTGGCTACGTAAAGTGTCTAGGGTTATGATATGTAGTGTGGTGTGATAGGTTATAGATATACCCACAGATATTTAACAAGACTAATAATATTAATAAATGTTAAAATACACTGAACTAACTCACGTGTGTAAAATTTTTTGATAAAATTATATTACATTTATTTTGTTCTGGATCAATTTTTTAGGTTGACCAGAACTTAAAAGGATTTAGAGATTATGAAAGAAATGCATGGAATATTATATCATAAATGCAATAGTGTACATATATATGTACTATACTAGTTAGTTTTATTAAAATGTTCTAGTAGTCATCTACTTGGGAGGATATTAATGTTTGTGCTGTTGGGGTGGCCTCATCACACCTGTCTATATTGACTACACAGTGTCCAGAAAATGGGGGGAATTGTTGTGGGGGTATTAGTAACTACACATCGTTGGTGAATGTCCAGCAGACCAGAGGCTCACTCATCTTATATTTGTAGCTCTGGTGCTGAAACTGATGGTCCCACCTCTCCGTGCTGGCGGGCAATAATGGTGGTCTCTGTCACAAGTACTGCACAGATACACTCGAGTAAAGTCACCAACTGAATAGACACTGCTTTGTTGACAACAGAAACTCGCAGCTCTGCAATCAAAGTATGGGCCATGTGTCAAAATCTATTCTCTACCCACGTCTGGACACAACACTGACACAACAACCACATCATACAGACAGGTCAGATCTCTCTGACCAAACAGCACATTTACCATGGTGGTTTTACATCAGATAGATCCTCCCAGACTATAGATTCTGAAAAATATTTATTAGTTGTCTGCCCTAAAAGAGGATAGGTAATATGTTTCATTATTCTCAACACTCGATCTGTCTTGCATAATCCTTGCTGGAGTTTATGTACATTGTTGGTCCCTAGACCCTGACTAGGGCGGGGGGTCTAGAGCAAATCCCTACTTGTTTGTAAGGCTAGATTTTGATATGGCAGTATCAAATCACTCGAACATGAAACAATATTCAAAATATAAGGAAATAATTTCAATCTTACCAGATTATGAATAAATAACACAGAATTGCTAGCAAAACTCAGCTGAGCTGCTGGCTATAGTATGGCGTCCCTAACTTTCTTTCACTTTCTTTCATATGGAAATCACCACACTTTAAAATCTGTGTCTATCACTGAACAACTATTGAAGAATGGCCCCAAATGCGCTCTGAGCGCTAATAATATGATTGTCTGTGGCCAATCACTGCCTAGGTTTATTTAAATTTCAAATTTCCTACACTAAAGTCATTTCAGTCATGCTTCAGTCAAGTATGGATGTTTATCTGTTAGTCTGTCCGTCTCTACTTGTGTTTTTCAAAAAATGTGCTTGATTTTTGAACCAACCTTTCTCTCCCCTCCAAAATTTTGTCGTTAAAAGTTATATTTAGACACAGCTACCGCTCAAAAACCCTCTCCCCCATACTAAGTAAATTTGAACACCTGCGTCCAAGGTCGTGGTTTTGTGTGCAAATTGCGACACTTTTAGATTCAATACAGTTCGTCGATGATGTGAACTACACTGTCTTTTGTCATTATCTTCAATATTATCTATCCGTCTGTAAAATTAAGACCATATTAGTTCACTGCTCAGAATAGGCCATCCGGCCAGCTAATTTTTATATTCCTAACATTAATATTAAAGAAAAGTTACTTTTTAATTTTTGTAATATTCCTAACATCTGCGTTTAGCCGCTGAATTCAAATCAAGGGCTTGTTATCGCAAAACGTCCAATTCCGTACCTCGTGTCAATTTGGGGGACGTGATTTTTTTTCTTTCCTCCATCCCCCCCAATTGCGTCTCCTAGCCTTTCCAGTCATATTTTTTTCCTTTTTGATCCGCCGTTCCCCTCCTGTCTAGCAAGTCAATTATTATGGAGGATGATGACCCGCGGTCTAGGCGATCATGTACTTCAGCAGCCTACGCATTATGTTTTTATCCTTAAATGTTATCTTTGGAGGTATTTTACCGTTGTATCTCTGTCAATTTCACTACAAATCCAAATGGCAATCTATTAAACTCATAGTGTCCTTCTGAGGTACTAAAAGCTAGGTATGGTCTAACCTCAGGTTTTACTGGAATCTGATAATATCCTTTACTCAGATCCACTTTGGAGAAATATTTAGCTTTATTTAGTCTGGCAAACAGCTGATTTGTATCCGGCAATGGATCCACCTGTCCTTCTGTAATAGCATTCAGTCTCCTGTAATCTATACAGAGTCTATGTTCTCCAGAGGGCTTCCTTAAGAGTACAACACCGGAACTATACGAAGATTCACTGTGTGAAATAATTCCTTCCTTCAATAGATAGTCTATCTCTTCCTTCAAAGCTTTCTCCTTAGCAAACGGAATCGAATATGGTTTCATACAGACAGGTGTGGGGTCTATCAGTTTCATATCATATTCCAATAGGTTTGTATGCCCTGGTCGGTCTGTTAACACCTCTGCATGATTATTTAGAACCTGTTGCACTCTCTCTTTCTGAGTTTTCGTTAAATGTGTACTGATTTTCACCTGTGCTGCTGTCTCACAGGGGTGTAATGGATATTCAAATGATGAAAGTGGTTCCTTTTTCATCTCCATGGCGATGGACAAGGTCAACAAGTGTGTCTCTTCCTGATGTTCTCTTTCCAAATATTTCTTCAGGAGATTCACATGATAGATTTTTTCTTTCCCCTTCTTATCTATCTTATAATTTGTTCTAGACACCTTCTCTAAAACTGTATATGGACCCTGCCATCCAATTTGTAACTTATTCTGACTCCCGGGCAAAAGAAGCAGTACTTTCTCTCCCACAGCCAAATTTCTGTCTTTCGCCTTCCTGTTATAATAGGCAGCATGTTTCTTCCTGGCTTGTTTCAAATTTTCATTGGCAAGTTTCCAGCCAGTTTTTAAACGAGTGGTCAGCTCATTCACATATTGGTATGAAGATGTAATGTTTTCCTCTGCCTTTTCATCAGTCCACGTTCTTAACAAAGCTTCGAGTGGACCTTTTATTGGCCTTCCAAACAATAATGTTGCCGGGGCCATACCGGTTGAACTATGGGGTACCTCCCGATAAGCAAAGAGGGCGGCGTGCAGGTACTGGTCCCATGTATCTGGTTTTTCGTGTGCCAACTTTCTCAGGATCGACATCAATGTGCCGTTAAATCTTTCCACTTGGCCGTTCCCTTGGGGATGATACACACTACAATGGAAGTGTTTGGCCTGGAAGATCCTGAAAACTTCTTCAGTTAGTTTCCCCTTGAACTGAGAGCCATTATCAGTCAAGATTTGATTGGGAAAGCCTAACCTTGTGAAAATTGTGAGCAATGCCTCTGCCACATGTTTAGAATCAATCGATGACAGGGCTACTGCCTCTCCCCACATAGAACAAGTGTCCACCAGAGTCAGAATGTAGCTGTTCCTTCTCTTGGTTCGGGTGAGAGGTCCCACAAGATCCACGGCAACTCTCTCAAAGGGTGTTCCCACTATGGGCATTTCCCCCAGAGTTGCTGGTGCAGTCCAATGTTTAGGTGCTACTCGTTGGCACTCTGGACAGGATTTTACATATCGTTTGATATCTTCAGTTATTCCTGGCCAGAAATAGTGACAAGCTATTCGCTGTCCTGTTGCGCTGATTCCCATATGACCACTGAAGGGAATCGCATGCCCTAGTTCCAACACTTTAGTCCTATATGAAGTGGGAAGGACCAGCTGTCCGTGACCATTGGATTCAGATCCAGCCTTCCTATATATCAGTTTGTTCTTTATATAAAACTCTCCCTTGCCTGGAGGTGTATGAGATTTGGGCAACTTCTTGAAACATGGCTTGAGTGTTTTGTCCTCAGCCTGTGCCTTCCTCATCTCATCTGGGTGAGTATTTATTGGATTATCCTCCTCCTTTTTTGACTGTGATCTGGTCTGCACTGTTGCCAATATCACAGGTCTCTTGGGATTCCCCAAGAAGACATATCTACACCCCAATATTAGAGGGTAGATTGGCTCATTTATCACTGCTGCTTTTATGATTCCTTCCACATATCGCGTTTTCACTTTTATTCGGGCGACGGGAAGTGTCATGGTAGCTACATCCTTGGTTGCAGTTTGAATCTCCACTGTTTCTGTGGTGTATTGATCGGCCTGCACCAGGTGAGAACTCACAACGGAATCGTAATCTAAACCGGTATCATATAAACATCTTATAGTGACACCATTACAGATGACATCTTCACACACTGGGGGGTGGTATGGTTCCTGTAATTCTTCAGGTTTGCCCTTCTTTTCCTTTTTCCCCGATGTCATAGCAGCAAAATGAGGAGGTTTCCTTCTACAATGGTCAGTGTCATGATTGTTCATCTTACAATTTTTACACCACCTTTTTCCTTGGTTGAAAGATTTTCTTTCATCATATTTCCTTTCATCGAATTGTGGGTTTTTATTTTTATTTTCATACCGTGGCCTATCAAATTGGTGCTTACCTTTATTTTGATCCTTAGGATCAAATTTATTAAAGTTCTGTGGTGCCCTAAAGTTATCCACCTGTTTCTTTTTATTACCTGTTACCTCTGCTTGAGCTGCTTGATACCTTTCAGCAACATTTAGCAACTCACCCAGCCTCTCTGCACCTTGTTCCATGAGAAACTTTCTCAGGTCTGGAGCCATGGACTCTCTTAATTGCTCTATAAGGACCATTTCCTTAAGATCTTGGGTTTTCCCCAGAGAAGTCCATTTCTCCAAGTATGTCTCTATTCGTGCAGAGAACTGGTGATAGGTTTCACCTGACAGTAGTTTAGCATTCCTAAATTTTTTCCTATAAAATTCTGCATTCTTTTCATATCTTAACAAAAGAGCCTGCTTTAGCATGTCATAATTTTCCTGATCACCTCTGCTCATTTTTGCAAAAACTTCATAAGCTGCCCCACGAAGTCCCTGAGATAACTTTAAGCTCCACCTTTCTCTCTCTAACCCATACGTGGTAGCTAATAGTTCATACCTATTTAGATAGCTCTCTATATCATCGTCTTTCTCAACAAAATGATCTAAATGAAAATTCATAGCTGAGGTTGAGGCTCCTTGGCTAGCAGTGGCATCAGAGGCAAAGGGACTGGCACCATTTTCAGGAGCATGGCCTTGAAACTCAAACTCCCTTAGTCGTAACTCATGTTCCCTTTGTAATCTTTTATCTTCTGCTTCTCTTTCTGCAGCTAATTTCTTCTCTTCTCTTTCTGCAGCTAATTTCTTCTCTTCTCTTTCTGCAGCTAATTTCTTCTCTTCTCTTTCTGCAGCTAATCTTTTGTCTTCTCTTTCTGCTTCCAATTTCTTAGCCTCAGCCTCAATCTGCAACCTCTTAGTCTCAGCCTCAGCCTCAAATTGTAACTTCTTAATTTCCCTTTCAGCCTCTAACTTTCTTTCGGCTTCAAACCTTCTTTCTTCGCGTTCAATAAATTTGTCACATTCCGTAGTGACATAGGCAACCATAACTTGCCCATCTAATCCTAACTCTTTTGCAGTCTGAACAGCAGCAGATCGAAATTTGGCCAGGTCCGCCATTGTCTATCAGGTAAATTTATACAATGTCTAACCAACAATTCAATCTCTAAATATATATCTAATGGACAACACAGGCACCGTGAGCTCAACCTTATTTAATTCCACCCAAGGATACCTTTTAATTCTTATATTCCCTGAAGTGAATTACCCCCAATATTTTTAATAGGGAAAGATTCAAAATCCCAAGAGCGAGACCCCAATATATGTGGTGAAGTGGGATGTTATGTATATTTATAGGGGACTTAGTGTACTGACTGAGATCAGCTGTGAAGGTATCTATATCTAATAAGAGTAGTGTATTATAGATAACCTTACTTGCTGCCACATATATATATCTCAGTCAGAATTATTCTGGAATAGTGTGATGACTACGTTATATGTCTAGGGTATGTGTATGATGAAGTGTAAGTCATAACAACAACAGACAGATAAACAATTTAATTTATTCCACTACACTTGACAACACTGTGACACTCACATACATAAAACACTCTACAAGGATATCTTAAAGGAGTCACTGATAACTTTTCAAATAACAATATGTATTCATTGCTGTCATGAATGAATATGTGTCCTGATTCAAATACAAAGGGAACCAGGAATCACAATCAATTTTAATTACAAGTTATATGTACAGAATTTATCAATATGAATATTGTAGTGACATATATTATTAAAAGTATCCTATGTGTGTCAGTTGTGTAGTAGTAATATGAGGTAATACTGGTTTTGTTTTGTTCAAGCTCTGTTGGTATTTGTCATCATGACTTCAATAGTTTGTCTTTATTGGAACTAGTATTGGAGATGTTCTCAGTTCCTGATATTAAAACAATTTAATTCCCCTCTTAATGTTATTTTTACAATGTCATTTTAAGATGGGGGTACATAATGTTGAGCTCACTGGCCTCATCAGCTTATCTTGCGTGATGGCGGCAGGAAAAGACTCCTCTGCTCGATTTCTCCCCTGGGCTCTGGAGACACCTCACTGATAGCTAAATGGACCAAGGAGTATGCTGTCCGACTCTGGATTCAGCAAAGCTCTGACCAGGTGCTGCTCAATACCATCAAGACCACGGTCCCTGAAAACAAGAAGGATGTACCTTCTACTTCATAACTAATTTATACTCTCTTTTACACTGAGCACAATACATCACAAACATTGAGTTCAGAGCGTTAGGCCAACTGTCAGCTTCATCTGAAATACTTTATACCAGTATTAACCTCCTTAATGGTTACTACGCCTCTGCACTTCCAGCATTATTTCTTTCTAATCAATAATCTAGGTGTCAGTGTACTGTTTGGCCATTCCATGCAGTTTTACTTTCCTCCGACACCTTCTGTTCAGGCTGGAGCATTATAGGCTTTACATCATGTTTGCTACTGAACTACACATATATACAGGCATAAATTAACAATTCACATTCAATTTTCATTAAAAGATACTGAATGTTTCAAGCTTACCACAATTCATGGAAATAAACACAGATACGTTGATTAGCAATGAATTCTGGCACAAATACTGGCACAAATTCCCATCTGCTTATGTTCCAGGCTTTTATTTAGCAAAAATATGAGCTGGCTTCAACGCACTGTTGCTTTATCAAGCTTATTTGAACTAGTGGTCTCGAACTAACGCTCCTAAGTGAGTATATCAGCGAGTCTGGCCAATGGAGCCACGTTTCGACAAGTGTTTGAAAAAATTTTACCTTCCTACGTCTCCCCTAACAACCAAAGATAGTATTTATAGTCCGACCAATCGTGTTTAGCCTTACATATCATTCCAGCCAATCAGTTCAAATGTAACTTGTGGCCCATTTCCCGTACAATGGTGGTTTAAAAAAATCTACCACTGAGCGATTCTGATTTTGGGTGTTGTCTGACAGCACCATCATTTTATTTTGGCTATAACTTGTTAATTCCTAGACTATTTGCGTAACGTTTTACATATTCTTTGTCAGCAAGCCCTAAGGAACCCAAATATACAAATTTAAAAGAGCTAAGTGGCTGCGTTCAAAATATGCAATTTCTTCTACCTCCTGTTTCGAAGATGTGCTGTCTGGGTACTGTAATGTTTTCAAACGTAAACCCATCTAATGTTATCTTTTCTAATAAGCGTTTTTCAGGATTTTAAAACCTAACTCTGGGAAGGGTAGTGAATTTTATCACTGTCGATTTGAAATAAAGTTAGTGCATGTGGCCTTACACGCGTGATGGCAGCAATTGTGTATCGCGCGACGCGTGTTTAGTGTTGCACGTGTTCGGCTTTATGCCTCTCCCTTCTCTCTATCCTTTAGTCCATCTGTCTTTAGTTACGCCGTGTATAAAATGGAATGAATGAAATATTAAAATTAGGTCATTGTTCAGCTTGCGTATCTCACTGTTTTTCCAAGAAATACAGCACACGTTTCATTGAAGAAAGCGGGTAATAATACAGTAGGCTTTTACTATCAACGTGAAAGCGTTACAATTTGCCGACGAAGTAGAAAACAAGGGGGATTTCGAGTACAGTCATTGTGACAGCACTGTTCTTTACCATTCTTCTTCCTTTTATTAAATTTATTGGTTAGGCTTTGCATTTACGTTTTAATTTATATATGGGGATTAGAATAATTCATGACAAACTCGTTGACGTACTGGTATGCGGAAGTCACTGTTTCCTCTGCCTTTTCATCAGTCCATGTCCGCAGCAATGCTTCCAGTGGACCTTTTATTGGTCTTCCAAACAACAATGTAGCTGGAGCCAATCCAGTTGAGTTGTGGGGTACTTCCCTATATGCAAATAGTGCAGCGGGTAAGTATGTATCCCAAGTATCAGGTTTTTCACTCGCCAGCTTTCTAAGGATTGAAATTAGCGTACCATTGAACCGCTCTACTTGACCGTTCCCTGGGCATGGTAGGGACTACAATGATAGTGCCTGGCTTGAAATATCCTGAATACTTCTTGTGTTAGCTTTCCCTTAAACTGAGACCCATTGTCAGTCAATATCTGATGCGGGAAACCTAATCGGGTAAATATTGTCAACAGGGCCTCTGCCACGTGCTTTGAATCTATAGCTGACATGGCCACTGCTTCTCCCCACATAGAGCAAGTATCAACCAAGGTTAAGATGTAAGCATTTCTCTTCTTGGTCCTAGTGAGGGGTCCAACAATATCTACTGCAACACGTTCAAAAGGGGTTCCCATAATAGGCATTTCTCCCAGTGTTGCTGGTGCAGTCCTATGCTTAGGAGCTACTCTTTGGCATTCTGGACAAGATCTTACATATCTTTTTATGTCCTCTGTAATTCCTGGCCAAAAGTAGTGACAGGCTATCCTTTGTCCAGTGGCCCCTATTCCCATATGTCCACTGAAGGGTATAGCATGTCCTAGCGTCATAACCTTCTCCCTGTAAGATTTTGGCACTACAAGCTGTCCATGCCCTTTAGGTCCTGTTCCAGCTTTTCTGTATAGTAGGCCATTCTTCATATACAAGTCTCCTTTCTCTGGAGGGTTATGTGCTTTAGGCAATTTGCCAAAACAAGGCTTCATGTGCTGTCTGCTGCTTGAGCCTTTTTCATCTCTTCTGGATGAGTATTGATAGGATTTTCCTCCATTTTCCTGGAGCTTTCCCTGGTCTGGACTGTTGCCATAACTACAGGTTTTATAGGTTCTCCAAGGAAAACATACCTACACCCCAAAATCAAAGGGTAAATAGGGTCGTCCATCACTGCTGCTTTGATTTCTCCTTCCACATAGCGAGATCTTATGTTGATTCGGGCTATGGGTAATGTCATGGTTCTTGCTCCCTTGATCGGTCCTCTGATTTCCACTGTTTCTGTGGTTATCTGGTCAGGACTCACTAGAGAAGAGCACACAACTGAATCAAAGTCCAATCCTGTGTCATATAAACACAGTACTTGAGTGCCATTCACGGTCACTTCCTCACAGACAGGGGGATGATGGAAGTCTTTCTGACTTACTGCCATTTCCTTCCTTCCCTGATTCCCTGTTGTAAGACATGCAGCATGATGAGGAGGATTCTTCCTTCTGCAGTCCGCAGTATTGTGGTTACTCATTAGACAAGTTTTACACCACTTTCCTTCCTTCCGGTAAGGTGTCTTATCCGATCTTAGAGGGTTTTTGTCCTTTTGGTCAAATCTTTGTTTGTTCCTTGTGGTATGGTCCTTTTGTTCATATTTGGTATAGTTTTGTGATGATTTGAAGTTTTCACCCTGCTTCTTCTTATTTCCTAATAATTCTGCCTGAGCTGCTTGATATCTCTCAGCAACAGTTACAATATCTTCCAATCTCTCTGCTCCTTGTTCCATGATAAACTTCCTCATTTCTTGAGGCATGGACTCTTTCACTTGCTCCATCATTATCATTTCTTTCAGATCCTGACACTTTCCTAAACTACTCCATTTTTCCAAATAGGTTTCCAATCTAGCAGAGAATTGGTGATAGTTTTCTCCTGGAAGAAGTTTAGCTGTTCGGAATTTCTTTCTATATGATTCTGAGTTCTTTTCATATCTCACAAGCAGTGCCTGCTTCAGGATTTCATAATCTTCCTGGTCATCTCTTGAGAGCTTCAAATACACATCGTAGGCCACACCTCTCAATCCCTGAGATAGTTTAAGACTCCATTTTTCTTTCACTAAGCCATAGGTAGTGGCTAGTCTTTCGTATCTATCCAGGTACGACTCAATGGCGTCTTCTTTCTCAACAAATGGGTCCAGATGAAAATTCATGGCCCCACTTGAGGTGCTCTGGCTGGAGCTACTCTCAGAGTGAGGTGAGCTACCACCATTATTGCCAGTATTTGCCTGAATTTCAAGCTCTTTTAATCTCAACTGATGGTCTCTCTCTGCTTGTAATTTCCTTTCCTCAGCTTCTAACCTTTTAGTTTCTCTTTCAGCTTCCAGTCTTTTGTCTTCTCTCTGAGCTTCCAGTCTTCTGTCTTCTCTCTCAGCTTCCAGTCTTTTGGCTTCTCTCTCAGCTTCCAGTCTTTTGGCTTCTCTCTCAGCTTCCGCTTGCAACCGCCTTTCTTCCCTATCCATATGTTTGTCCACTTCTGTTGTGACATACTGAGTGAGAGCATCACCTGTCATATTTAATTCCTTACCCATCTGCATGATCGCAGTCCTGAACTTCACTAGATCAGCCATGGCGTTACTTAGATAGGGTATGTAAATTTACTATAACCAAATTATTGTAATTAAACTTAATTAATTTAAATGAACAAGTAATTTCCGTGCAACTTTGTGAGCATCAACTATTTACTGAGTACTAAATGGTACTCCTCCTAAGAAAACAATAAAAATCCTATTATAGAATTGTTTTTTCTTTCTTCAAAATTTTGTTTCTTTTGTTATCTATGGGTGGCACAAGATTGAGTTTAGATAGATGAATAGACTAAGTATGGCTCAAGATATACAGAAATATCCCAGGAACGAGCACCCAGTGTGGCGTGCGGTTTTATTTAGCTCTTGGATCAGTATAGTACTGACAATTACAGAAATAGAATTTCTGTAGAAAATGGTGAAGTCCCAGTGTCTGAGAGAACTACTGGTATCACAAATTAGTTACGGCTGTGAATGTTCTGATCTCGAAACAATAGTAGAGAGGAGACCGACATAAAGTGCCACCTCCGCTGTGTAACTAACTGTGATATTAATAAACAAGGAAACAGATTTTACTTAACACTGATAAAATTGACAAGTCGTTCAAATACAATTTCCTTATTTTTATTTAGTATATACACTATCTACTCTTGTGCTGAAGGGTGAATGTTGAAAAATGGAATGTAATGAATTTGTAAGTTTACATATGATTTACAAATATTTATATTTATAATAATAATAATTTTATATGTAAAAATAAATATACACCAAGTTTTCCAATTATAGGAACAAAAATTATATCAGCTGTGCTGTTAATTAAGGATATAACACTTCTCAGCTATGCTATTAATTTTGTCTCTTGCTATGTTAATTCACGTTTTCTTCATTGACAGTTCTATGCTCACAATGCCGACAGAAATGGTACTAAT
The DNA here is from genome assembly GCA_024509875.1 of Oreohelix idahoensis. Lineage (NCBI taxonomy): Eukaryota > Metazoa > Mollusca > Gastropoda > Stylommatophora > Oreohelicidae > Oreohelix > Oreohelix idahoensis. The sequence goes on along the minus strand of JAMPIV010021659.1, from coordinate 145,995 downwards.
GTGTACTCATCTCTCTTAAGTCTGTTCTTCTTTGTTTGGTTCACACCACCGGCAGAGTATCGTTCCTTTAGCCCACCCAAGACTGAGGGGGACCAAAGATGTAGAGTCTGGTCAACCTCTATGCTCCTGCGGAGTTCCAGGCAGCGGGATTGACTCGAACATACGACCTCAGGTTTTTAGGACACAATTAAACCTGTAACAAAGCAAAAATAGGGGCTAATTTCTGTCCTCAAGCCCACCTATTTCTAGTGTGAGTGAAATGAGCGTGTCTCCGATGTATGCATGTGGGATGAATGACAACATGGCTCAGTATGATTTAGCAATAGCGAGACAAGACAGGTGTCTACTTGCAAAACATTCTTTCTGATAAACTAATACATGGATACATTCAATAATATAGATTCAATACATGAATACATTTTATACATGAATACATCCCATAATATAAATCAATACATGAATAAATCCAATAATATGTACACCTAGGTGTGATACAACAATGTCCTTCCCCCTATACTATATCACGCCCTCTCTGACAATAGCTGGTAACATATATCCTAACAATATTGTTATGTTCTTATGATAGGAGTATATGAGACGAGGACTGGTTGGTGATATATCAGGTTGGAGTTATAGGAGACAATAGATTGGAGTTAGATGCGACAATAGATTGAGTCCTGACAAGGACTGTTTTGGTTATATTGGAGTTGGTCTTATCTGAGACAATAGATTGAGTTATAGAAGACAATAGATTGAGGTATAGGAGACAATAGGTTGAAGTATGAGTCCTATTAGTCTTCGTCTATTCAATCATAATAGGAAATACAATCATTATACTTAATTCCCCAAGATACAATCAGTAACCTGATAGGTAGTATAAATGACACACAACAAATACCAACGTTATCGTAAAAATATTTACCCTCCTAAGATTTTAAACTGGCCAGGTTTTGACGCGACTTAGTGAAGTAGGTTGCAGGTCGATGCCCTCAGGTAAGTTACCATAAATCAAGGTGACAGCTTCTCCCTCTTCAGTCTGTATCTCTGGCGTCAAGTTCGGGGTTGCTTGGTTAGCATAAAATCCGCCCGATTATATAGTCAAGTAACTACTTGAGGAAAGCTTTCGGTTGGTTCCTGGCGGAGCAAGTTGATTGGTTTCCTCCGGTTTTGTACCTGGTCTCATACAGCCTAATTTTATTCAGTTTTCATCGGCCATCTTGCGTGAACAGATGGCCGTTAATTTATTCTGTCTCAGAGACTGGTGAACGTTGATCGTTGATTGGTTGAAGCAAATCTGTATCTCGACATAGTGATTAACAAAGTAGTGGGTTACACTTCGTTTCACGACAGGTACATAATGTTGAGCTCCATGGCCACACTCTCTTATCTTGCGTGATGACTGCAGTAAAGACTCCTCTGCTCGAGTACTTTAATGAGTTCTGGAGCCGCCCCACTGGTTGCTATATGGACCAAGGAGTATGCTGTCCACCTCTGGCTTCAGCAAAGCTCTGACCAGGTGCTGCTCAATAACTTTAAGACCACGGTCCCTGAAACAAGAAGGTTGTACCTTCTACGTCAGAACTAATTTATACTCCATTTCTACACTGAGCACAATACATCACAAACATTGAGTTCAGAGCGTTAGGCCAACTGTCAGCTTCATCTGAAATACTTTATACCAGTATTTCCCTCCCTAATGGTTACTACGCCTCTGCAATTCCAGCATTATTTCTTTCTAGTTAATAATCTAGGTGTCAGTGTACTGTTTGGCCATTCCATGCAGTTTTACTTTCCTCCGACACCTTCTGTTCAGGCTGGAGCACTATAGGCTTTACATCATGTTCGCTACTGAACCACACATATATACAGACATAATTTATCAATTTACATTCAATTTTCATTTAAAAATATTGAATATTTCAAGCTTACCACAATTCATGGAAATAATAAACAGTTTCGTTGACTGGCAATGAATATAGCACAACTCCGATCTGCCGATGTCCCAGGCTTTATTTTATAAAAAATATACACTGGTGCTCAACGCACTGCTTCTTAGTAGGTTTATTACAAGATGTGGCAATGAACAGACGCTCTGAATTGAGTATATTCGCAGCTCTACCCAATCACACCACGTCTACACATCTTTTCAAAAAAGTACCCCTTTCTCACGTTTCCCCTGACAACACAAGATAGTATTTATAGTCCGACCAATCGTGTTTAGTCTTTCATTTGTTGCGCTCCAATCAAATAGGAGTTAACATGGTAGGCTATTTCCGTAACGTAATGTTTCTTCAAACACGTTATAAAAAAATTTCATGAGCAGAAATGATTTCATGCTGTCAGGCACCCCCACTATTTTATTTTGGCCATAACTTGGTAATTCCTAGACTATTTGCGTAACGTTTTACATATTCTTTGTCAGCAAACCCTAAGGAACCCAAATATACGAATTTAAGGGAGCTAGGTGGCTGCGTTCAAAATGTGCATTTTCTACCACCTCCTGTTCACTTCAATCCCCATGTGGTGTCTGGGTACTGTCATGTTTTCAAACGTAAACCCATCTAATGTCATCTTTCCCAATAAGCGTTTTTCAGGATTTTAAAACCTAACTCTGGTATGGGTAGTGAATTTTATCACTGTCGATTTGAAATAAAGTTAGTGCATGTGGCCTTACACGCGTGATGGCAGCAATTGTGTATCGCGCGACGCGTGTTTAGTGTTGCAGGTGTCCCCGCTTTCTGCCTCTCCCTTCTCTCTATCCTTTAGTCCATCTGTCTTTTAGTTACGCCGTGTATAAAATGGAATGAATGAAATATTAAATTTAGGTCATTGATCAGCTTGCGTATCTCAAGGTTTTTCCAAGAAATACAGTACACGTTTCATTGAAGAAAGCGTGCAGCGACACAGTAGGCTTTTACTATCAACGTGAAAGCGTTACAATTTGCCGACGAAGTCGAAAACAAGGGGGATTTCGAGTACAGGCATTGTGACAGCACTGTTCCTTACCATTCTTCTTTCCTTTTATTAAATTTATTTGTTAGGCTTTGCATTTACGTTTTAATTTATATATGGGGATTAGAATAATTCACGACAACAGTTTAAAACAACATATAGCCTAAGACACAGTTTAAAACAAAACATTATAGCCTAAGACACAGTTTAAAACAAAATATAGCCTAAGACACAGTTTAAAACTATATATAGCCTAAGACACAGTTTAAAACAAAATATAGCCTAAGACACAGTTTAGAACAAAATATAGCCTAAGACACAGTTTAAAACTAAATATAGCCTAATGTCGTGGAATATTCCAATCCACATATATAAATTAAAAGGTAAATGCAAAGCCTAACAAATAAATTTAATAAAAGGAAGAAGAATGGTAAAGAACAGTGCTGTCACAATGACAGTACTCGAAATCCCCTTTGTTTTATGCTTCGTCTGCAAATTGTAACGTTTCCACGTTAAATATAAGCCACTGCATAAATACAAGCGTTTCCACAACACATTAAAACGGGTATTGCATTTCTAAGAAAAACATTGAGAGGCACACTGCGTAATGACCTAAATAAATCCTAACATTAATTATACTACGTTACCAAAACGAACGAACAGATGGACTCAAATAGGAAGAGAGAGGGGCGAATGAAAGCAAGGACACATGCAACACTAAACTCGCGTCGCGCGATACACAATTACTACTATCACGCGTGTAAGGCCACATGCACTAACTTTTTTTCAGACGGACAGTGATAAAAACACTAACCTTCCCAGAGTTAGGTTTTAAAAACCTGGAAAACGCTTATTAGAAAAGATGACATTAGATGGGTTTACGTTTGAAAACATTACAGTACCCAGACAGCACATCTTCGAAACAGGAGGTAGAAGAAATTGCATATTTTGAACGCAGCCACTTAGCTCTTTTAAATTTGTATATTTGGGTTCCTTAGGGCTTGCTGACAAAGAATATGTAAAACGTTACGCAAATAGTCTAGGAATTACCAAATTATAACCAAAATAAAATAGTGGGGGTGCCTGACAGCATGAAATCATTTCTGCTCATAAAATTTTTTTATAACGTGTTTGAAAAACCTTACGTTACGGAAATAGCCTACCATGTTAACTCCAAATTGATTGGAGCGCAACAAATATAAGACTAAACACGATTGGTCGGGCTATAAATACTATCTTGTGTTGTTATGGGAAACGAATAGAAGGGGTACTTTTTTGAAAAGATGTGTGGACGTGGTTTCATTGGGTAGAGCTGCGAATATACTTGATTCAGAGCGTCTGTTCATTGCCACATCTTGTAATAAACCTACTAAGAAGCAGTGCGTTGAGCACCAGTGTATATTTGTTATAAAATAAAGCCTGGGACATCGGCAGATCGGAGTTGTGCTATATTCATTGCCAGTCAACGAAACTGTTTATTATTCTATGAATTGTGGTAAGCTTGAAATATTCAATATCTTTTAATGAAAATTGAATGTAAATTGTTAATTTATGCCTGTATATATGTGTAGTTCAGTAGCGAACATGATGTAAAGCCTATAATGCTCCAGCCTGAACAGAAGGTGTCGGAGGAAAGTAAAACTGCATGGAATGGCCAAACAGTACACTGACACCTAGATTATTGATTAGACAGAAATAATGCTGGAATTGCAGAGGCGTAGTAACCATTAGGGAGGGAAATACTGGTATAAAGTATTTCAGATGAAGCTGACAGTTGGCCTAACGCTCTGAACTCAATGTTTGTGATGTATTGTGCTCAGTGTAGAAAGAGAGTATAAATTAGTTATGACGTAGAAGGTACATCCTTCTTGTTTTCAGGGACCGTGGTCTTAAAGTTATTGAGCAGCACCTGGTCAGAGCTTTGCTGAAGCCAGAGGTGGACAGCATACTCCTTGGTCCATATAGCAACCAGTGGGGTGGCTCCAGAACTCATCGAGCAGAGGAGCCTTTTTCTGCAGTCATCACGCAAGATAAGAGAGTGTGGCCATGGAGCTCAACATTATGTACCCCCATCTTAAAATGACAGTGTAAAATACAATTAAGAGGGGAATTTAATTGTTTTAATATCAGGAACTGAGAACATCTCCAATACTAGTTCCAATAAAGACAAACTATTGAAGTCATGATGACAAATACCAACAGAGCTTGAACAAAACAAAACCAGTATTACCTCATATTACTACTACACAACTGACACACATAGGATACTATTAAAAATATATGTCACTACAAGATTCATATTGATAAATTCTGTACATATAACTTGTAATTAAAATTGATTGTGATTCCTGGTTCCATTTGTATTTGAATCAGGACACATATTCATTCATGACAGCACTGAATACATATTGTTATTTGAAAAGTTATCAGTGACTCCTTTAAGATATCCTCGTAGAGTGTTTTATGTATGTGAGTGTCACAGTGTTGTCAAGTGTGGTGGAATAAATTAAATTGTTTATCTGTCTGTTGTTGTTATGACTTACACTTCATCATACACATACCCTAGACATATAACGTAGTCATCACACTATTCCAGAATAATTCTGACTGAGGTATACATATGTGGAAGCAAGTAAGGTTATCTATAATACACTACTCTTATTAAATATAGATACCTTCACAGCTGATCTCAGTCAGTACACTTTTTTTTTTTTTTTTTTATTAATGTGTTTGCTACTTCATTTTGTAGCACGCCCCTTTCAACCATCTACCATGTACATGGATTTGTTGGTTATATCAGGACGTGTTTCTTTTATTGTAATATGTTTTTGTTTGTATTTGTTTTATATTATATTATCTCTAGTCGGTATTTTTCCTTTTGTAGTTATAGTTCAACATGGTTTTTAAAAAAAATTCCAATATATGCTATTTTCTAAGTTAGTATGTTTTTGCTTTTTACTGGATGGTTTATTTGGTTAATCTGTATGTTTCTGGGGCGAGTTTGGACTACTGGTTCAATTCCTTATTTGATTTTTATATGTTAGCTTTAGTTTTTGTAATATAGTGTTTTATTAACTTTTGCATTTCTGAAGGGCTCTTTGTGCCTATGAGATTTTCTACACTCATTTCTACCTTGTGGTTACTACAGTATGTCTTAATGTTTTGCCTCTGTTGGTCATATTTTTTGCAGTCCACTAGAAAGTGCCTAATTGTGTTTGGTTCTTGACACTCTTCACATGTGGGTTCCTCTATCATGAAATATCCAGTTCCCAGCTTGAGTCTCAGCAATTTTTTATTAATTGGTATTTTTAGTTCATCTTTTATTTGACATTTTTTGCTTGGTTTTTTAAGGATTTTATATGAGTGTCTTGCTTTTTTACTTAGGTCCCATGCTGTTGTCCATTCTTTAGTTATTTTTTGAGCAATTAAGCTCTTAATTTCAAACTTCCCTAAGCCTACTTCAATTTGGTTATGGCTAGTTCTCCCCCCTTTGGCTTCTTTGTCTGCTAGCTCATTTCCTGCTATCCCCACATGTGATGGTATCCATGTTAGTGTTGCACTGCATCCTATATTTTGTAGATATGTATTAACCTGTAGTATTTCCTCTATAATGTCTGGCCTGCTGCCTTCTGTTCTGTTTCTGATTGCTAGTACTGATGATAGGGAATCTGTGAGAATGGTTACTTTTTTTGGTGGATTTTCTGCAGCTATTTCTAAAGCTTTTAGGATTGCCACTAATTCTGCTGTAAAGATAGATGTATTACTTGTTACTTTGTATCTTTTATAAATTTTTAGTTTTGGTATTGCTATTCCTGCTCCTAATTGTCCTTCTTCATCTTTGGACCCATCTGTATATATAGTTAGGCTATTATTTGTATACCGTTCTATGTACTCTAGTGTTTTACTTTTTGCTGAGATTATGTCGTTAGATTTATTTATGATCTTTGATAAGTGGGAGTCAGTTTCTGGCACTTTTAATTCCCATGGTGGGATCTTTGCTTTATACAGAGCACTACTGTTTATCGCATTAAACAGGTCTGGGTATTGATCCACTTCATCCATTGTTTTCCACCCTGACGGGTATCTATTATGGTTTAATGGAATGTGGCCTATGTACTGGTTACCCCTATCAAAGGTTTTATGTTGTCAAACATTAAACCATAGGTCCCAAATAACTACAGTTTGGAGAAAACTAAAAGCAATTAAAGGAGGAAACAGCAAAAAATTTAAAATCCCAACAATTAAAATACCAGAGAGAGCCGAAACAGATAGAGAAAAAGCCAACATACTAGCTAAATACTTTTATCAGGTTAGTTCAATAGACAGTCTAGATAAGGCAGAAATAAATAGACGAAAAACACTGCTAGAAAAATTAAAAGAAGAAAATATGGAAACCACACAGGATGCTAAGTATTTAAATGCAGATATTACAGTAGATGAAATAGAAAGAGCTTTAGCAGAAAAAACCAATACTACCTCTGGGGAAGACATTCTGAGCTATGAAATCCTCAAAAAGGTACCAAATACAACTCTAAGAGTGATTGCATCCCTCTACAACAAAATCTGGCACACGGGAAAAATACCATGTTCATGGAAGACAGCAGTAGTCATCCCCATACTAAAGCCAGATAAGGAAGCACATGATGTCAGCTCATACAGGCCAATATCGTTAACATCACATCTAGGAAAAATTCTAGAAACAATAGTCAACAGCAGACTAAAATTTCATCTCGAAAAGCATAATTTGTACAGTCCAACCCAGGCAGGCTTTAGAAGCCAACATAGTACAATAGAGCAACTGCTGAGGCTGGAACATGATGTTAAAACAGGCTTCAAAAGGAATGAAAAGACAGTAGCTATATTCCTTGATGTAGCAAGAGCATATGATGAGTGTTGGAGGGAGGGTGCACTACATAAAATCAGGAAACTAGGTATAGTAGGCAGAACCTACAATTACCTAGAAAACTTCCTGCAGGAAAGATACTTCATGGTACAAATAAACAATGATAGATCTGAGGTATATGAGCAACAGAATGGAATTCCCCAGGGATCAGTAATATCACCATCAATTTTTACGATTATGGTCAACGACCTAGGCGACGAGTTTAAGGACTTAAAAAAACAACCTATCTCAGTTTGCAGATGATGCTGCGATATGGAGAACGGGAAGAAATCTCCCATTCCTCTATAAAACAGTACAAAAACAAATAGATAAAGTATCTGACTGGATGAACAAGTGGGGATTTAATCTAAACGTTAAAAAAACCATAGGAATGATTTTCAGTAGAGGGCGTGTAATTAAAAACAATATAATTGACATAAGCATTAATAAGCAAAAAGTATGCACAGCAAAATCAACTAGATTTCTTGGCATGGTACTAGACCAGCAACTAAACTGGAACAAACACATAGACCTTTTAGTGCAAAGCAGTAGAGGACTTATTAATATGCTAAGATATATGAAAGGAAGTGGTTGGGGCGCCTGCAATAAGACAATGTTAACATTCTATAAATCATTTATTAGAGGCAAACTTGACTATGCCAGTGTTGTCTATGCATCAGCCGCCCCAAGCAATAAGAAGAAACTAGACACGGTCCAAAACCAGGCACTGTCAATAATAGCAGGTGCCTCAAAGGGAACATCAGCAGAAGCACTAGAAGTAGCGCTAGGCATTATACCCCTGGAGCTAAGGAGAAAAGAACTGAGATTCAGCTACTGGGCAAGAGTGGCAAAAGATCCAACTCACTCAGTCAGTACACTAAGTCCCCTATAAATATTTATAACATCCCACTTCACCACACCTAAGACACAGTTTAGAACAAAATATAGCCTAAGACACAGTTTAAAACAAAATATAGCCTAAGACACAGTTTAAAACAACATATAGCCTAAGACACAGTTTAAAACACAATATAGCCTAAGACACAGTTTAAAACAAAATATAGCCTAAGACACAGTTTAAAACAAAATATAGCCTAAGACGCAGTTTAAAACAAAATATTGCCTAAGACACAGATTAAAACAAAATATAGCCTAAGACACAGTTTAAAACAAAACTGAACATTTCTCGCGGAACCACTACCGACCTCTCGGGAACCCCGGTTGAGAAGCCTTGCCTTAGGATCTACTGGTAGCCCACGATCAACCGGTTGATGACCCCTTACATACAGTGTATCTCAGTGGCAGAGTGCAGGGTGATTAAAAGGTCACAAGCTATTGTTACATTTAAAAAATCCTCCCTTGTCTCTACTGGATGTAACAGGTAACGGTGGTCCGATAGCAGATACTGCCGTAGGGGAATAAAGGGTTAGAGACTTCACTATACTAGGTCCATCTTCGAGAAATGGGGTGATCAGTTCCCTTCCTCACTGCCTTTGCCTTCCCTAACTCAAGAGCATTTATAACTGCATAAATTGGAGCGTGGCGCTACCATGTTTCAAACCCGGTGCTTTTGCGGCGAGAGGCCAGCGCTTTAACAACTCTACCGATCGGACGCCCCAATACAAGAAACAAATGTCAAAACAGGAGCAATAACTGCGTTTTAACTAAGAAGTTTTATGAATTTTTTATTTTTTTTTATTTACTATGGTCAATAAACAGACCGCGATAGAACAGTGGTTAGTGCACTGGTTTCCAAGTTCGGTGGTTCATGGATCGATCCCCAGTTGAGGTGGGATTTTTTAGACTGCAAGCGGCTCCGGGGTCAACCCAGCCTCATGAATTGGGTACCAGAGTAACTCTGGAAAGGTTAAGGCCTGCGCGGACCACATCAAGCCTAGTGTGCCGATGGTCAAGAAAATCTGGACCTAACACCATTATCCCAATATGCCTCAATGGGCGTGTAACTGGATCCTTTACGCAATAATCTGACGTTACAAGAGAGATAAATTTATTGTGCCAGGTATGACATCTTGTATTAAACAGGCCGAATCTCATGTTGGGATGTAATGCTAATATGACATAGACTTTTATGTACGAGTTAATTGTCTTTATTTTGACGTTTGTTTCATCAAAATGTGTTGGGGAGGAATGAAGAAATAAAGATGTTATTTGTCTATCCCCTTGTAGAATGGTCCAAAAACTAAACAATGTTTCGTAAAATGATAAATATTTTAATGCGACAAATCAATGTCAATGTATGTAAGAAAGTTCTCCGTGGAACATACAGCCACTTCTATAACATGAATGCGAGGCATGTGTGGTAAAGTGGGATGATATAAATATTTATAGGGGACTTAATGTACTGACTGAGATCAGCTGTGAAGGTATCTGTATCTAATAAGTGTGGTGTGTTACAGATGACCTTACTTTGCTACCACATTTAGACCTCAGTCAGACTTATTCTGGAATATTGTGATGACTACGTTGAATGTCTAGGGTAATGATAGTGATGAAGTGTATGTTCACAACAACCAACAGACAGATAAACAATTTAATTTAATCCACGATACTTTACAACACTGTGACACTCACATACATGGAACACTCTATAAGACTATCTTAATAAGTCAAGTGTTAACTTTTAAAATATGTATTAATTCCTTTCAATAATAGATATCCTGATTCAACTGCAAAGTGAACCAGGAATCACAATCAAATGTAATCACAAGTTGTATGTACACAATTTATAGATAGGATCTTTGTATTGCCATATATTATTATTACAATATGTGTGTAAGTTGTGATGTAGTACTATGAGGTAATACTGGCTTTTCAAGCTAGGTTGTTGTTTGTCATCATGACTTCGTGTGTTTGTTTCTGGTGGAAATAATATTGGAAAGGTTCACAGTTTCTTTTTATTTGAAACAAATAACTGTCCCTCTTGATTTAATGTACAGTCAATTTTAGAGGGGGTTATACACAAGATTGAGCTGCTCTGGCCAACGAAATCTTAACTTCTGTGTGGGCGGCAGGAAACTGTATCCTCTGCTCGCTTGCTTCACCGTTTTCTTGAGAAACAACACTGGTCGATATCTTGACCAAGGAGTATGCTACCAGCCTCTGGATTCAGCAAAACTCAGACCAGGTGCTGCTTTAATACTTTAGTACCACGGTCCCTGAAACAAGAAGGTTGTACCTCCTACTTCAGAACTAATTTATAATCTATTTCCACACTGAAGCACAATACATAACAAACACAGAGTTCAGCGCGGTAGGCCAACTGCTAGCTTCTCATGAAACAATATACACCAGTATTCCCTCCCTAATGGTTACAACGCCTCTGCAATTCCAGCATTAATTCCTTCTATTCAATAAGATAGGTGTCATAGTACTATTTGGCAATCCCATGCAGTTATACTCCTCTCCGACAAGTTTTTTTCCATGGTGGAGCAATATCTAGGCTTTGCCTCATGTTTGTTACTGAACCACACACATACAGACATAAATTATCAATTCACATTCAATTTTCATCAAAAAGATATCAAATATGTCTAGCTTACCACAATTCAAGGAAATATTAAACAAGTACGTTGACTGGCGATGAGTTATGGCACAATTCCGATCTGCCTCTGTCCCAGGCTTTTATTAGAAAAATATGAGCTGGTTCTCAACGCACTTGCTTCTACAAAGTTTATTTTCAAAAAGTGGCCCTGAACTGACGCTCCTAATTGACTATATTAAATGGTCTAGCCAATGAGACCATGTTTACAAAAGCCTTTGAAAAAAAGTACCCTTCCTATCGTTTCCATTAACAACAAAAAATAGTATTTGCAGACGACTAATCATGTTTCGCCTTACATATAATTCTAGCCAATCAAATCGGATTTAACGTGGTGGCCTCATTTCCTCTAAAGCAGTGTCCAAACACGCCATTATGAGCAAATATGATCCTGTGTTGTCAGACAACACCACTATAATATTTTGGCTATAATTTGTTAATTATTAGACTATTTGCTTAACACCTAACATATTCTTTGTCAGCAAGTCCTAAGGCACCCAAATATATAAGTTTAATGGAGCTAAGTGGCTGCGTTCAAAATATGTATTTTCTTCTACCACCCGTTCACTTCTATACGATGGGGTGTCTTCTGTACTGTCAGGCTAATGTCAGGATTTCAGACATAAAACAGTATTGTGTCATGTTTCCTAATAAGCATTAACCATGTTTTTTAAAACCTTACCTCGTATTGGTAGTGTTTTTTGTCACTGTTTATTTGAAAAAAAAATCAAGCCTGCATGCCTTTCGCGTGGGGTGGCATTAATTTTATATCGCGAGACGACGTGGTAGTATTGCATGCGTTCCTCCGTACATCTCTCTCTCTCTCTCTCTCTCTCTCTCTCTCTCTCTCTCTCTCTCTCTCTTCTAAGCCCGTCTGTCTTTTCGTTTACGTAGTGCATAAAATGACATTAATGTAATATTAATCTAGGTCATTACGCAGTGTGTCTATCTCAAGGTTTTCTAAGAAACACAGTACCAGTTTTATTTTTAGAAACGCGTGTATTTGATGCAGTAGGCTTTACTAGCAAACGTGAAAGCGTTACAATTATGCAGACGAAGTAGAAAAAGGGGATTTCTTGTTTAGCTAGTATGACGTTCTATAATACAGGCGTACGCTATTGTGACCGCACTGTTCTTTTACCATTCTTCTTTCCTTTTATTGAATTAATTCGTTAGGCTTTACATTTAATTTTAATTTATAGATGTGGATTAGAATTTCTCACGACAAATTCTCCCCACTTAAAACAGACATTATATGTCAGTCTATAATTCTATATACACATAGAGAAATTTAATATTATTCCTGGTGCTTACGGTGATTCTCATCACACGGATGGCGGCTTAGAAAATCCGCACCCAGGTTAGTTTTTCCAGAAATATACTCTATGCTGAACTGGAATGGCTGCAAAAGTAAGGACCATCTGAGTAACCTCGAATTTTCATGCCTAGCCTGCGCTAGAAACGACAAGGGTTTGTGATCCGTTTGCAACTTAAATGCCTTCCCATACAGATAAATATTGAATTTCTTGATCGCCCATATTACTGCCAGACATTCTTTTTCGCTAGTTGAATAATTTGTTTCAGCTTTATTCAACTTTCTGCTAGCATATGCCACTGGGGTTAATTCCCCATCCAGTGCATCTGATTTCTGTAACAGGGTCGCGCCCAACCCGATATTACTTGCATCCGTTCTCACAATGAATTCTTGACTTAAGTCAGGTAATTTCAAAATAGGTTTGCTTGTGAGCTTTTCCTTCAATTCCTGGTATGCCAATTCACATTGTGCTGTCCATGTAATTCGATCTGGATTTCCTTTGCGTGTCAAATCAGTTAACGGTGCACATATGGAATTAAAGTTTTTGATATACTTTTGGTAGAAACCACATAATGAGACAAAGGATCTCACGTCTTTCTTGGTTTGTGGTCTCGGGGCTTTCTTTAGTTTCTCTAAATTCTTGGGGTCAGGGGTCATGTTTCCCTGATGGACTGTGTGTCCCAAGAATTCTAATTCTTTACATCCAACGCAACATTTGGTTGGTCGGGCTGTTAAATTCGCTTCTCTAAGTCGATTAAACAGCATGTTCAGAGAGTCAATGTGTTCCTCAAATGTTTCTGTTGCTATAAGGATATCATCCATGAAGTTTGTGATGCATGGATTATTCAGAGGATCCAACAATTTTCTCATCATTCTAGAGAAGACACTAGGCGCATTCTTCAATCCAAATGGCAATCTGTTAAACTCATAGTGTCCCTCTGAGGTACTAAAAGCTAGGTACGGTCTAACCTCAGGCTTTACTGGAATCTGATAGTATCCTTTACTCAGATCCACTTTTGAGAAATATTTAGCTTTATTTAGCCTGGCAAACAACTGATTTGTATCCGGCAATGGATCCACCTGACCTTCTGTGATAGCATTCAGTCTCCTGTAATCTATACAGAGTCTATGTTCTCCAGAGGGTTTCCTTAAGAGCACCACACTGGAACTATACGAAGATTCACTGTGTGAAATTATTCCCTCCTTCAACAAATAGTCTATCTCTTCCTTCAAGGCTTTCTCCTTAGCAAAAGGAATCGAATAGGCTTTCATACAGACAGGTGTGGGGTCTATCAGTTTCATATCATATTCCAATAAGTTTGTATGCCCCGGTCGGTCCGTTAACACCTCTGTATGATCATCTAGAACCTGTTGCACTCTCTCCTTCTGATTTTTCGTTAAATGTGTACTGATTTTCACCTGTGCCGCTGTCTCACAGGGATGTAATGGATATTCAAATGATGAAAGTGGTTCCTTTTTCATCTCCATTGCAATGGACAAGGTCAACAAGTGTGTCTCTTCCTGATTTTCTCTTTCCAAATATTTCTTCAGGAGATTCACATGATAGATTTTTTCTTTCCCCTTCTTATCTATCTTATAATTGGTTCTAGACACCTTCTCTAGAACTGTATATGGACCTTGCCATCCAATTTGTAACTTATTCTGACTACCGGGTAGAAGAAGCAGTACCTTCTCTCCCACAGCCAAATCTCTGTCTTTAGCTTTCCTGTTGTAATAGGCAGCATGTTTTTTCCTGGCTTGTCTCAAATTTTCATTGGCAAGTTTCCAGCCAGTTTTTAAACGAGTGGTCAGCTCATTCACATATTGGTATGAGGATGTAATATTTTCCTCTGCCTTTTCATCAGTCCACGTTCTTAACAGAGCTTCGAGTGGACCTTTTATTGGCCTTCCAAATAATAATGTTGCCGGGGCCATACCGGTTGAACTATGGGGTACCTCCCGATAAGCAAAGAGGGCGGCGTGAAGGTACTGGTCCCATGTATCTGGTTTTTCGTGTGCCAACTTTCTCAGGATCGACATCAACGTGCCATTAAATCTTTCCACTTGGCCGTTCCCTTGGGATGGTACACACTACAATGGAAGTGTTTGGCCTGGAAGATCCTGAAAACTTCTTCTGTTAGTTTCCCCTTGAACTGAGAGCCATTATCAGTCAAGATTTGATTGGGAAAGCCTAACCTTGTGAAAATTGTGAGTAATGCCTCTGCCACATGTTTAGAGTCAATGGATGACAGGGCTACCGCCTCTCCCCACATAGAACAAGTGTCCACCAGAGTCAGAATGTAGCTGTTCCTCCTCTTGGTTCGAGTGAGAGGTCCCACAATGTCCACGGCAACTCTCTCAAAGGGTGTTCCCACTATGGGCATTTCCCCTAGAGTTGCTGGTGCAGTCCAATGCTTAGGTGCTACTCGTTGGCACTCTGGACAGGATTTTACATATCGTTTGATATCTTCAGTTATCCCTGGCCAGAAATAGTGACAAGCTATACGCTGTCCTGTTGCGCTGATCCCCATATGACCACTGAAGGGAATCGCATGCCCTAGTTCCAACACTTTAGTCCTATATGAAGTGGGAAGGACCAGCTGTCCGTGACCATTGGATTCAGATCCAGCCTTCCTATAAATCAACTTGTTCTTCATATAAAATTCTCCCTTGCCTGGGGGTGTATGACATTTGGGCAACTTCTTGAAACACGGCTTGAGTGTTTTGTCCTCCGCCTGTGCCTTCCTCATCTCATCTGGATGAGTATTTATTGGATTTTCCTCCTCCTTTTTGGACTGTGATCTGGTCTGCACCGTTGCCAATATCACAGGTCTCTTGGGATTCCCCAGGAAGACATATCTACACCCCAATATCAGAGGGTAGATTGGTTCATTTATCACTGCTGCTTTGATTATTCCCTCCACATATCGCGTTTTTACATGTATCTTAGCGATAGGGAGTGTCATGGTCGCTACTTCCTTGGTTGCAGCTTGAATTTCCACTGTTTCTGTGGTGTATTGATCTGCTTGCACCAGGTGAGAACTCACAACTGAATCATAATCTAAACCTGTATCATATAAACACCTTATGGTGACACCATTACAGATTACATCTTCACACACTGGGGGGTGGTACGGTTCCTGTAGTTCCTCAGGTTTGACCTTTGTTCCCTTCTTCCCAGATTTCATAGCAGCAAAACGAGGAGTTTTATTCCTACAATTTTCAGTGGTATGATTGTTCATCTTACACTTTGTACACCACTTCCTTCCTTGGTTGAAAGATTTTCTTTCATCAAATTTCCTTTCATCGAATTGTGGGGTTTTATTTTTATTGTCATACCGTGGCCTATCAAACTGGTGCTTACCTTTGTTCTGATCTCTAGGATCAAATTTATTAAAGTTCTGTGGTGCCTTAAAATTATCTACCTGTTTCTTTTTATTACCTGATACCTCTGCTTGAGCTGCCTGATACCTTTCAGCGACATTTAGTAACTCACCCAGCCTCTCTGCACCTTGTTCCATGAGAAACTTTCTCAGGTCTGGAGCCATGGACTCTCTTAGTTGTTCTATAAGGTTCATTTCCTTAAGATCTTGGGTTTTCCCCAGAGAAGTCCATTTCTCCAAGTATGTCTCTAACCGTGCAGAGAACTGGTGATAGGTTTCACCTGACAGTAGTTTAGCATTCCTAAATTTTTTTCTATAAAATTCTCCATTCTTTTCATATCTTAACAAAAGAGCCTTCTTTAGCATGTCATAATTTTCTTGATCATCTCTGCTCATTTTGGCAAAAACATCATAAGCCGTACCACGAAGCCCTTGAGATAACTTTAAGCTCCACCTTTCTCTCTCTAACCCATACGTGGTAGCTAATAGTTCATATCTATTTAGATAGCTCTCGATATCATCTTCTTTCTCAACAAAATGATCTAAATGAAAGTTCACAGCTGAGGTTGAGGCTCCCTGACTAGCAGAGGCATCAGAGGTAAAGGGACTGGCACCATTTTCAGGAGCATGGCCTTGAAATTCCAACTCCCTTAGTCGTAACTCGTGCTCCCTTTGTAATCTCTTATCTTCTGCTTCCCTCTGTAATCTCGTATCTTCTGCTTCCCTCTGTGCAGCTAATCGCTTGTCTTCCCTTTCGGCAGTCAGTCTTTTTTCTTCTGCCTCCAATTGGAACTTCTTAGCCTCAGCCTCTAATGCCCTAGCCTCTTTGTCAGCCTCAATCTGCAACCTCTTAATTTCTTTTTCAGCCTCTAACTTTCTTTCAGCTTCTTTTTCTAATCTTTTTTCTTCGCGTTCAATAAATTTGTCACATTCAGTAGTGACATAAGCAATCATAACTTGCCCGTCCATTCCTAACTCTTTAGCAGCCTGCATAGCAGCAGATCGAAATTTTGCCAGGTCGGCCATTTTCTAACAGGCAAATTTATACAATGTCTAACTTAAACAAGTCAATCTATAACTAATTATCTAAGGACAACCACAAGCACTGAGAGCTCAACCTTATTTATTTTCCACCCAAGGATACCTTTTAATTTTTTGTTATTCCCTGAAGTGAATTACCCCAATATATATAATATTAATAGGAGAAGATTCAAAATCCCGGACAGGACCCCAATATATGTGGTAAAGTGGGATGATATAAATATTTATAGGGGACTTAATGTACTGACTGAGATCAGCTGTGAAGGTATCTGTATCTAATAAGTGTGGTGTGTTACAGATGACCTTACTTTGCTACCACATTTAGACCTCAGTCAGACTTATTCTGGAATATTGTGATGACTACGTTGAATGTCTAGGGTTATGATAGTGATGAAGTGTATGTTCACAACAACCAACAGACAGATAAACAATTTAATTTAATCCACAATACTTTACAACACTGTGACACTCACATACATGGAACACTCTATAAGACTATCTTAATAAGTCAAGTGTTAACTTTTATAATATGTATTAATTCCTTTCAATAATAGATATCCTGATTCAACTACAAAGTGAACCAGGAATCACAATAAAATGTAATCACAAGTTGTATGTACACAATTTATAGATAGGATCTTTGTATTGCCATATATTATTATTACAATATGTGTGTAAGGTGTGATGTAGTACTATGGGGTAATACTGGCTTTTCAAGCTAGGTTGTTGTTTGTCATCATGACTTCGTGTGTTTGTTTCTGGTGGAAATAATATTGGAAAGGTTCACAGTTTCTTTTTATTTGAAACAAATAACTGTCCCTCTTGATTTAATGTACAGTCAATTTTAGAGGGGGTTATACACAAGATTGAGCTGCTCTGGCCAACGAAATCTTAACTTCTGTGTGGGCGGCAGGAAACTGTATCCTCTGCTTGCTTGCTTCACCGTTTTCTTGAGAAACAACACTGGTCGATATCTTGACCAAGGAGTATGCTACCAGCCTCTGGATTCAGCAAAACTCAGACCAGGTGCTGCTTTAATACTTTAGTACCACGGTCCCTGAAACAAGAAGGTTGTACCTCCTACTTCAGAACTAATTTATAATCTATTTCCACACTGAAGCACAATACATAACAAACACAGAGTTCAGCGCGGTAGGCCAACTGCTAGCTTCTCATGAAACAATATACACCAGTATTCCTCTCCCTAATGGTTACAACGCCTCTGCAACTCCAGCATTAATTCCTTCTATTCAATAAGATAGGTGTCATAGTACTATTTGGCAATCCCATGCAGTTATACTCCTCTCCGACAAGTTTTTTCCCATGGTGGAGCAATATCTAGGCTTTGCCTCATGTTTGTTACTGAACCACACACATACAGACATAAATTATCAATTCACATTCAATTTTCATCAAAAAGATATCAAATATGTCTAGCGTACCACAATTCAAGGAAATATTAAACAAGTACGTTGACTGGCGATGAGTTATGGCACAATTCCGATCTGCCTCTGTCCCAGGCTTTTATTAGAAAAATATGAGCTGGTTCTCAACGCACTTGCTTCTACAAAGTTTATTTTCAAAAAGTCGCCCTGAACTGACGCTCCTAATTGACTATATTAAATGGTCTAGCCAATGAGACCATGTTTACAAAAGCCTTTGAAAAAAAGTACCCTTCCTATCGTTTCCGTTAACAACCAAAAATAGTATTTGCAGTCGACTAATCATGTTTCGCCTTACATATAATTCTAGCCAATCAAATCGGATTTAACGTGGTGGCCTCATTTCCTCTAAAGCAGTGTCCAAACACGCCATTATGAGCAAATATGATCCTGTGTTGTCAGACAACACCACTATAATATTTTGGCTATAATTTGTTAATTATTAGACTATTTGCTTAACACCTAACATATTCTGTGTCAGCAAGTCCTAAGGCACCCAAATATATAAGTTTAATGGAGCTAAGTGGCTGCGTTCAAAATATGTATTTTCTTCTACCACCCGTTCACTTTTATACGATGGGGTGTCTTCTGTACTGTCAGGCTAATGTCAGGATTTCAGACATAAAACAGTATTGTGTCATGTTTCCTAATAAGCATTAACCATGTTTTTTAAAACCTTACCTCGTATTGGTAGTGTTTTTTGTCACTGTTTATTTGAAAAAAAATCAAGCCTGCATGCCTTTCGCGTGGGGTGGCATTAATTTTATATCGCGAGACGACGTGGTAGTATTGCATGCGTTCCTCCGTACATCTCTCTCTCTCTCTCTCTCTCTCTCTCTTCTAAGCCCGTCTGTCTTTTCGTTTACGTAGTGCATAAAATGACATTAATGTAATATTAATCTAGGTCATTACGCAGTGTGTCTATCTCAAGGTTTTCTAAGAAACACAGTACCAGTTTTATTTTTAGAAACGCGTGTATTTGATGCAGTAGGCTTTACTAGCAAACGTGAAAGCGCTACAATTATGCAGACGAAGTAGAAAAAGGGGATTTCTTGTTTAGCTAGTATGACGTTCTATAATACAGGCGTACGCTATTGTGACCGCACTGTTCTTTTACCATTCTTCTTTCCTTTTATTGAATTAATTCGTTAGGCTTTACATTTACTTTTTAATTTATAGATGTGGATTAGAATTTCTCACGACAGCATGGCAATCAGTAAGCATGCTTAAAAATCTATGGAGGGCACAGAGATGCGATTTTACAGAAGGATGTCCAGAATTCGATACCATGTAAAGGTAGTCTCATAACAGATAATGTCGCAGAGGAGTGAAGTGTTAGAGACTTCACTATACTAGGTCCAGCATCGAGAGGTGGGGTGAACAACGGCGTAACGATACTATGATTCTATCCCAACACTTTTGCCGCAACAGACCAGTACTTTATCAACTCTGCATTGCTAAAAGTAATAATACGGACATCGCGAGAGAAGCCAGTGTCCAATATAAGACTTCCACTCATATTAGAAGGAAACGCTTCACCATCGCTGGGCATGTTATAAGAAGAGAAAATGTGGAATATGTTGGGACAGCAGGAAAGTGTGATGGAAAGATAAAAGTGATAAATGACAACACAATAAGAAGACAATGGACAGTTTCACGTCGTGGCACTAAAGAAAATTAACAGAATTGATAAGTGTACAGAAGTAATTTGTAGGTCGGAGAGGGCTGGACAGAGTGCTGGGTGAATGAATACTACTATTGTTGTTATAACATGTAAGGGCCAGGTTTAGTTACATAATAGTTGTAGTCTTATTTTGGTTGAGTAGATTCAAGAGTTAATGTATAATTTTGAGTTCGTCTGACAGAGAGTGGGATTAGATTGTGCTCATGCAAGGAGTGCAGGTAGTGAGCAGGACTGAAAGTGCAGTAATATTTTTGGCAGATGTATTTTAGATCTTGTCCGGGACAGTGTAGTGTTGTAACATGAATTGTGCTTTTGATTGTGGAATTTTAGTTAAATGTTTACCAAGGTTTTTCCGGTCAGTTGTTAGTGCGAGTAAAACTATGTCAGCAGTTCAAAAGAGTTGTGATACAGTTGATCCCATCTCACTGCAACAACTCCGGAAATGAACAGGCTGACAGATTGGCAAGGGAAGGAGGAAAGTTACCTAACATGACACTTGAATAACTTATGAAGAGGCCGAGAGTTTTATCAAGAGCAGATACATGAGCAAGTTGGAAGCAGAACATCCAGGCCACACACAAAAATGATGCTTATTACCAGCTTTGAAGAAGTGAACAAGTGATAATCTTCAGACTTCGCACAGGTCACAACAGATTGGGATACCATCCTTTCACCAAGCTAAAGATAGGAACTACTGATGAGTGTAATTGTGGCACCCATAACATGACTGCTGAACATCTGCTTCAAAAGTGCCCAACATATGAAGAACAGAGAAATCACATATGGCCGTCACCAGCATCATTCCTGGACAAACTCTACGGAGATACCAACAGCCTCAAGCTAACCACTGCTTTCTTTAAACATATTTAAGTCGACATCTTCATCTTCGTTCACCCTCAGATGTCAACTTGAATAAGTTCAAAGAAAGCAGTGGTCAGCCTGAGGCTGTTGATATCTCCGTAGATTTTCTCCAGGAATGGTACTGGTGATAGCCATATGCGTTTTCTCTGTTCCTCATATGTTGGGCACTTTTGAAGCAGATGTTCGTGACGTCTGAAAGTGAACGAGTAAGAAGAAGTTAATGCGAGTGGTTGAAGCCACGTACCATTGTTATTTTGAATATCCAGGAGTTGTCCAAATTGTACTAAATAAATTGTGAAGCAGTGTAGGACTGCACACAGGTTTTCAATCAATACCCTTTAGCTTCACAAAGAGCATAGCCTTTAAACAAACACATGGCAAGTTTTCCTGTCACGCGCCATCAGCTCAAACTCTTTACATAATTTACTCATCATTTTAGTCGACTACCCAGACTCCCTTTGGCTTTCTCTGAGTTGCTCCATGCTCCTCCTTTTCGGGCCCAGGTAACACACGTGTGATACACAGGTTTTGGTTCTTTGATTATCGTCACAGTACATGTTACCGGTTGCTGAGGAGGCACAATGTCACTAAACATTCTCTAGACGCATGTCACTAAACCTTTGACAATCCGCAACACTAAGGACAGGAAGTTGTGTAGAGTCATGGTTATCTAAGCCAGCCGGCAAGGTAATTGAAGAAGAAAGAAATATTTTTTTTTAAATTCTTCTAATCCACGGGTCCGCAACGGTCGATCGCGTCATACCGGTATTCAAAGGCGATGGTTTGATAGATCTCTAGGTGATGAAGGTGAAAAAAGAAAGAAAGAATATTTCAATTAGAGAAGCTGGGACATTTAGACAAAAACTTCCCCTACTTGCTTTTAAAAGCGTAGTATACACGGGATTAAATGAGCTTTTTCCGCACTCTCAGGGAAAACTCACGAGCTAGCTGTAGCAAATTCACTTTAATCTTAGACTGTGTAACAAAGGAACGCAATCTTATTTTTGAAGTGAAGTTAAAACTCAGTAAAATCTCATTTTGTTAGAAATTTCCATCGCTCTGTTGACTGAATCATAGGAAGTCTGGCTGAGATAAATTTTACATACATTCTGTACTTATTCTAAAGTCCAAATGCTCTGAAACCTGAAAACAGTCATAATTTATCAGGGTAGATCAGTATTTCTAAATTAGATCCACACAGCTCTCGGGTTGCTGCTGCTGTTCTAATTCTTAATGCAGCTTTATAAGTAATTTGCTTTTGCTAATGTTTTTAGTTTTTTTTTTGTTTTTTTTTTCATATTTGCTAATGATTTCCCTAAAACGAATGCAAAGCGTTAAAAGAAGGAGCGCATGGCCACTGTACTGATTATGAACTTTCTCAATGGTCTCGTCTGTGCAAACAATTTGGCAATAAGATTTAGGAGTTGTGTCTACTTCCCGATCAACCCGATAATAAAATGTATGAATCGTTTCCATTTTACAAGCAACTTGACAATACAATTTCAGAATTGTCTCCACCACCCAGACAACTGAAAATAACATGTGAAAACTGTCTCCACCCCAAAAACAACTGATAATAAAATGTCAAAATTGTCTCCACCACACAAACAACTGATAATAACATGTGAAAATTGTCTCCACTGAACTATCAACTGACAAAATGTCAGAGTTGGCACCACTCTGCATATAACAGATAATACAATGTCAGAGTTGGCTCCACTCTGCATATAACAGATAATACAATGTCAGAGTTGGCTCCACTCTGCATATAACAGATAATACAATGTCAGAGTTGGCACCACTCTTCATATAACAGATAATACAATGTCAGAGTTGGCTCCACTCTGCATATAACAGATAATACAATGTCAGAGTTGGCACCACTCTGCATATAACAAATAATACAATGTCAGAGTTGGCTCCACTCTGCATATAACAGATAATACAATGTCAGAGTTGGCACCACTCTGCATATAACAGATAATACAATGTCAGAGTTGGCACCACTCTGCATATAACAGATAATACAATGTCAGAGTTGGCACCACTCTGCATATAACAGATAATACAATGTCAGAGTTGGCTCCACTCTGCATATAACAGATAATACAATGTCAGAGTTGGCTCCACTCTGCATATAACAGATAATACAATGCCAGAGTTGGCTCCACTCTGCATATAACAGATAATACAATGCCAGAGTTGGCTGCATATAACTAATAATTCAATTTCAGAGTTATCTTTACTTTGCATACAACTGATAATACAATTTCACAGTTGTCTGCACTCTACAAACAACTGATAAATACATTTTTAGAGTTTGCTTCCACTCTATACAGACCTGAAACTAAAATGTTTGTCGCCCTCTGTAAACAGCATTCGTGAAAGCTAGAAGTCAGTTTCCGCTCTATAAACAACAAATAACTGACAAATGAAATGACATCTCTACACCACAGAGAACTGACAATGGTCCTGAAGTTTATGACAGAGAGATATAGCTTTTGCTCAAATGCACTTTGGGAACGTAGAAGGTGGGGTGAACGAAAAAATAGACAGACAGACAGACAGACAGACAGACAGACAGACAGACAGACAGACAGACAGACAGACAGATAGACAGACAGACAGACAGACAGACAGACAGATAGATAGATAGATAGATAGATAGATAGATAGATAGATAGATAGATAGATAGATAGATAGATAGATAGATAGATAGATAGATAGATAGATAGATAGATAGATAGATAGATAGATAGATAGATAGATAGATAGAAGAAAGGAAGGAAGGAAGAGAAACAATGAAATTTAAAAAAAAAAAAAAAAGATGGGCTGTAAAGAAAAGACTGTCAGAACGACAGACACAAACGAAGAAAGAAAGAAGGACGGCCAGACATTAAGAAAGATACAATGAATGACCGACAGATTGGACAGTAAGAAAGAAACAATGCACTGACAGACAGAACAGCAAACAAGAAAGAATGAATGAACGACAGACCGTAGGAATGAAAGAAAGAAAAACGAATGAAACAAAGAAAGACAGACAGAACGAAAGAGAGAAAAGAAAGAAAGAAAGAAGACAGAAAGACAGAACGAAAAAAAGAAAAAAGAAAGAAAGGCAGACAGAAAGACAGACAGAAAAACTCCAACATAACTGTATTCGAGAACAACTCATTAAGACAGCCGTTCCAATTAAACGGAGGAAATCACTCAAGCGTTAACCCGTGACAGTGATGACAATGACAGACCAATTACACCTTCTGTCACATTCCAACAAATGAGGATGGACTGTTCAGGACATGCCAACAATCGGGTTACCCCTTAAGTAGAGACTTTCCTTTCGAGAAACACTTTAACAAGTTCAGGGACCACAACAGTCAGTAACTATGTATAGCGCCATCGCTATTTACGCGAGGCATCCGTTCCGGTACAGCGCGTGTAATTTGGGCTTCGTGTAAATTGAGGGAATTTTCTCCATAGAAATTCAGTATGTTGCGGATGGATTAGGAGGGCGGGGTGGGGAAGGGGTCGAGTGAGAAGAAAAAAAGAGTGAGAGAGAGAGATACGTATATATATATATAGCCCGTTCATTCATAACTGACTATGGGAGTGCCCCCCTGAGGTGACAGCCCTTAGCTGCTTATTTTCCCCGTGTTCCTTTCGACGTTTTCTCCTCTCTTATGCTTGCCGTGAGCGCTTCTTTTCGTTCAATCTGAGATAGTGTCGCTGAGATCAGCACTTGGAGCGATTGGCAGCTTCATCCTCCTAGGTTGCTTCATGCCTCTCTTGCACACATCTTTGAATCTCAGCTGTTGTCGCCGAATTGCTCTTTTGCCGTCTGCCAGTTGTCCGTGGAAAATATCTTTGGGGATACGACCATCTTCCACGCAGCAGACATGGCCAAGCCAGCCTAGTCTGCGCTGTCTAAGCAGTGTAAACATGCTTTGAAGGCCATCACGTGACAATAATTCATTCCTTCAGTGATAACAACTCCATTTGTTAAACTTTAAATGTTTGTGGATTGTCTCTCAAGTTTAACATTATTTTATGAAACTTTAACAAAAGTAAGAACTGAAGTTATTGATGTATTTATTTTACAGTTAATTTATTTTTTATTATCTGAAGTTAACATAAGGCAAAATGAGTGACATTTGTTTTTATAAATTTACCGACATTACACTCTAAAAAAGCCTGATTAATTAAACACAGTTTTACTTGAAAGATTGTTATATATCTGCACTAGTTAAGTAATTTACATGCGATTAAACTCTTTATTTTCAGTGTTACCAAAAAATGTGGTGGGGGGAGGAAAGGGAGGAGGTTAAGAGATTTGTGACGTCATATAAAAGGGAGGTCTGGATTTTTTTGACGAAATGCGACAAAGGGCGGGTGGGGAGTTAAAAATAGCCAAAATTACGTGACGTCATTTGTGGACCACCCCACCCTAATGCTGATACTATTTGCTCTGCAAATTCGGTACACAACGCGTGAGATGACCTGATTAAGAAGAGCCAATAGGATTACTAGGAGGGACAGGATTAGAAACGATGACATCAGACAGATTGCAGGAACTACATCATTATTCAACAACTAGCCCGTCATAAGACGGAAATTAAATTCAAAAGCACCAATACCTAACGGCAATTTTACTTACTCAAAAGCATTTTTTTTTAAACCACTGTGCATCACCACAGTACACGAACTACGTAGCAGCTGCGATGATCCCAATGTGCGTATACGGGATCACACATTCTATAAATATTTTTGTGCACACCATCATTTGCGCATTCTTCCGTGATAAGTGTTATTATTTTCGGGAGAGTACACATAAGGGAAACAATACAATTAATATCTAACTTTCAACAAAAGTTGCATCCCTTAGCGTTACGTACTGACAGAAAAAGCTGGGATTTTATATATAGGATACCATCATCATTTTGCTTAGCGCTCCCTGTGGAGCATATATCCATCCCAGCAGCAGGTCCACTTACAGGAAGCCTACAATAAAAAGCAGTCACGTGATCTTGCAGCGGTGGTTCATGTGGACATGGATGTTATATGTGCCAGCCCCATGCACAACCTCATGTTAGTGGCCTTGAACTTTCGAATATAGGGACAGAAAATAAAATGGTTTGGTCATCTCTTGCGACTGGATCCCGATCGGTTACTATTACACGCATTCAACAAAAGACCTTGCTTTACGGCACGAGGATGATCAAAAGAGAAATGGGTAGATAATTTTACAGAAATCATTCAATAAGAACGACAACTTCAGCATCCCACAACGCTTCACGGTAAATGTAAATCCAAAAAAAGCAAATAGTAAAACAAAATATAGACAGTCCAAAATTCCATGCAATAAAAAACTTACTAGATTACAACTAGGAATAAGATATTTTATGATAGAGTAGCCAAACTGTAGAATTTGTCTTGAGACAAATACCATAGCTCAATATGTGTTAACATGCAAGAAATATGAACAGCAAAGAAAACCACTTAAAGAATATTTGAAAGCACAAACCATCACCATCACCAACACCATCATTAGAAAATGTACTAAAAGTTGACCTACCCAAGGAACTACACAACATAATAAAATTACAAAAACACAAGTTAACATTTAACTACCAGAGCAAATGAGAATGATTAAAGATGAACAAAAATTCATAAACAAAATATTCACCACTAATGTTCAGTACAAAAGTGAGATAAATTATCAAACAATTCAAAGCAGCGCATACCCAATAGAAATATGAGAGTTAATCTCAAGTGCAGTAAATAAGAAGGTAACATACAATAAATCAAAGTACAAACATCTCAAAACTCAACAAGGTGACAGGTGATAATATTCAAGAACAGAGAAGAGATACACCAACAACAGATGTTAGGAAACGCCACACCAAAAGTCAGAGAATTTGCATTCTGTAAAAACAACAAATGTAATTTATTATATAGAAAAATGGAACACTATATACCCAAATTATAACCCATATGGGGATGACACGGGTATTTCATACACAAAACAAAATGCAATGTTTTGTGCAAGGCCCTAAAATCAAACAAACAAACGAGTCTTTAAAAAAGTAAGTAACTCGAGCGTGGTGAAAACGTACATTTCTGTACTTAAACAAAGAATGAAGATTGCCTGTTAGGTTCAAACCAAGCGGCTGTGCCCAAATGTTTTCGTTAATCGCGAAGAGTTTGCGTTCATCGATCTCACGAAACGCCTGAGAGAATTCGTTAGTTCAGCTTCCAGGTAAGTCTATAGAAACAGCTCGTCATTAAATTCAATAACATAACTCATTCCAAACCCCTCTCACAAAGCTCTGGAACCCATTAATAAGAGGACCGTTGATTTTCTTTCTCTCTACGTCCAGTATTGATCTCCACAAACTACTGGAACAATTACACACCCTACCGACAAACGAAGTCTGCAGCTACCAATATAAATCGTGGAAAACACTATAACATCAGTCAAAGACATGGAAGACTACATCAGGGCCATTACAATCTTCACAGAGCGTGCCCAGAATTGATTTTCTGGATTCATCTATTAGTTATACAAGCTGATAAAACTTCTAAGATTCTATTATCATTTCATTTGATGCGAATGTATGATTAGTTAGGATTCTATTTCGCGTAGTAATAGTTCCCTGGCACGCAACCGTTGTTTAAAATCACCGCTCCAGGATGTGAGCCTGTGTTTGTGTATCCTCTATGAGACTTTGAGTTTGCCGAACATTCGCGACTGGGACAAAGAGCATATGATTTCATAAAAATGTGAAATACAACGGATGGCCCCATACACAAATTTTGTAAGGGAAAATTAACATTAGAAAAGATCGGGTCGGGAAAGGACTTTGAAAAATGGTTCTATAGAATTAAAGTGCGAATAACTCGGGGTTCAATTAAACCAAGCGAGAAACAGAGTCGCTGACTCAAATCAATACTGATCATTTCTGTACAACTTTCACAAACTCCACTTTTTTTTTGTCAGTTAGGTACTCTTTAGCTCCGCCCATATTCCAATTACTTCTGCCCACATCGAATTATAACTATCGAAGACAAAGCATGTGATTTGTGGGAAAACATTGAATTAATTTCCATTAACGCCCACTTTGGTGTTAACCAATCACTCATCGCTGTTAACTTTGACTAAAACACCCTGCACTAGTCGTAATGGTACTAATTCTGTTCAGTACTGGGAATGTTTAGCTAGTGGTCTGCGTCACACGTTCACTATTGGCAATGGCTTCATTTAAAGGGACTGAGATCGCATCTCTGGGGTGCCTCTAACTTCACTTATTTTTCTATTATCTAGTTATCTAGTGTTTTCTTCTTTCTTCCATTCGTTCTTTCTTTCTTTATTTCTTTCTGTCTTTCTTTTTTAAACTTTCTTTGATTATTTCTTTCTTTGATTATTTCTTTCTTTGATTATTTCTTTCTTTCTTTCATTATATTTTTCTTTCTTTATTTTATTTTTTCTTTCTTTCTTTCTTTATTGAACTTTCTTTCTTTCTTTTAACTTTCTTTAATAACTGAGTGCATTCTCCGACTTTGGCAGAGTGGCTAGAGCGCTTGGTTCTTGGGGCAAAGTTATTCAAAACATAGTTGCGTCACGCTCCAGTATACCCAGCTGTAAATGGGTACCTGATCTGCTCTTGATTTAGGGAAAGCAAAGACAGCGGGAACGGAAATGGTCACCCCCACCTCATAAAGCTGGACTTAACAAAGCGAAAATCTCTACCACTTTACTCCCCTACTGAAGTATCTCCTATTGGACTCCTTTATCTTTCTTTATCACCAGCATAAGCTTAAAAGCAAAATATGACAAATATTTTTTAGTTTCTTTTCTCTTCGCTTGAAAGTTTACTTTTTTTTTTTTCAATTTCACTGTTCTGGAATCATCGACCTCTGTCCTTCTATCTCCCAGAACGCATGTCTCACTACCAATTGTTCCGTGTTCAAAGTTTGAAATCAGATAAGCCAGGTTCCATTCAGTGGGAACTTCCCTTGTTCAGACCAGCGTAAACACAACATCAAATTGAGTCATATTTCTTCCACGGGTAGCCGAAGGCAAATCCGCTATTCTAATTAATTCCAACGCGAGCACCCTGCTGAGGGCTGGATGCAGCTTCGTATGAGGGCCTATAAGTGAAGGCTGAGGGAGAAAGGGAGGCGTGAAAATAGTAAGGGAGTAAAATGAGTTTCAAAAAATAATTGTTCAAATGTAGCCCTAAGTGGGACAGCGCTAGAGGTTCTTCTTTGAAAGGAGCTAAGAGACGCGTGTGTGACAGAGAAAAGAAAAAAAAAAAACCCAGATAAACGAGTGGATGAGGAAGCGAAAGAATGAGAGTGTGTGTGGGTGAGAGAGAGAGAGAGAGAGAGAGAGAGAGAGAACGAACGAACGAACGAACGAACTTTATTTTCAAAGGGTTGAGAATTGGGCACGCAGGCCCGTCTGACATTCTGCCCTTCCTTTCTCTCACCTTTCATACTGAATTCATTTATTCCCATATGCATTTTACATATCAATGTCAAGGAATTCAACGTTGCAAAGTAAAATAAAATAGCACACTCATATTAACATTAACTACTTATAAACATGACATAAAATGTGTAGAAAAGTACAAACATCGTCATTAGAACCTTCAATTGATATTATAAGAAAAGATAATCTGATTAGGGGGGCATGTAATCAAAACTAATAAAGTATTCGAAAAGTCTACGATTGTATGAATAGGGACTGAAAGAGAGCGAACGAACTTTATTTTCAAAGTGTTGAGAGAAAGGAACTTAGGCCCGTCTAAGAGAGAGAGAGAAAGAGAGAGAGAAAGCGAGAGAGAGAGAAAGAGAGAGCCAGCGAGAGAGAGAGAGAGAGAGAGAGAGAGAGAGAGAGAGAGAGAGAGAGAGAGAGAGAGAGAGAGAGAGTTATCAGTGAGGACGTATTAAAAAGATGCAGTGGAAACCTGAGAAAGCTACGGGCTAAAAGCCCCAGATGACAATTTGAAATCATAAAAAGGAAGACTCGAGTTCAGAAAAATCGATGTCATGCGCACACCTGCGCGTGCACATGCTTATTGGTAAAGATGGGGTACGGTGAAAGAGGGGTTGGGGATTGTCTTGTAATCAGTGAATGTTGTATGTTGTAGTTTTTGAATGTTGTTGGACGGAAAGTAAGAATCATGAAACGAGTGTCTTTCGCGTTTGGTGCGTGTGGCGTGCCACTTGTGTATGGGTTGTAGAGCTGGTTCGTGACTTGCACAGATTGTGGCCAGTTAGAAGGTGGAAAGTTTAGTCTCGTTTTCGCGAAGCACCACACGGTCAACCTAGACACACTGTCGTTCGGTTTCATTTAAGGTGTATTATCAAATGAAAGACCGTATGGTCTGTTAAGATCTTTATCAGACCTTTTTAAAACGGCCGGGACCGTCCATTTGAAGTGTGTAGGAGCTATGAGTGTCAAATTGGCAGAGTGACTAGAGATCTTGCCCCTCGCGGCAAAATTACCAGATTACGTTTAGGGTTCGAAACCTGGCAGCATCACGCTCCAGTCTACCAAATTGTACAATGGGTACCTGACTCTGCTCTTGAGTTAGGAAAGGCCAAGCCAGTGAGGAACTGGTCACTCCATCTCATAAAGTTATCTCTAACACTTCACTCCCCTACGAAATTATCTGGTATATACCTACTGTTACGATGCAGGGTGCAGCACTCAATGACTAACTAGTGTAGTTTTATGTTTGCTTGACCTGTTGTTCATGATGAAATGTCAAGGTTTGTAAATATTGCATTGCTTGGAAACATGGAGAGACAAACAAGCCAAAATAGCAACCAATAAGTTACAGACTTTCATAAATGAGACCTCGAGAAGAAAATAAGACTGCTGTAAC
Source organism: Oreohelix idahoensis (assembly GCA_024509875.1). NCBI lineage: Eukaryota > Metazoa > Mollusca > Gastropoda > Stylommatophora > Oreohelicidae > Oreohelix > Oreohelix idahoensis. The sequence continues at coordinate 114,982 of JAMPIV010021659.1, read as the reverse complement.
ACAATCACGAATCATCATCATGTGACTTATTCTTTCCAGAACGTTGTCTCCATTACAGCTGCTCTGAACGCATCACGATTCTGGGCAAGTCGACCTGCATCAGCCAAAGACAATCACGAATATAGAATTGATATCAAGAGCCAGACAATTGCCAGTGGAAGAAGAGATGAGTAGAAAACATTTGTGGATGATGATATCATGGTTTGATTTGGTTTTAAGGATTATCTTCATTGCACAAGGATAACTCCATCAGTGCTCCGATCTCCTCCTTTAGATCACACAAGGAAGATGTCAGCACAGTGCACGAACTCCATGGCACCGGCGAGAATCCCAATGTGTATATATAGGAATGACACATTCTAAAAATATTTTTGTGGTGGGTAGGTGTCCTGATTTTTTTTAAATGTTTCCCAGGGCAGCGGCCGTGTGGCCTATTCTTTACGATTTCAAACTGCCGGGGGATTTTTAACGTGCGCAACGTGCACACTGGACTTCCTTTTTTTTCACTCTTATCCAAGAAGGCTAGACATCCGACCTCACTAACCAGAAGATAAGGGAGGAGTATGACATCACTAGGACCACTGGTTCGGTCAAAATAATTTCCATAAATTATATTCCCTGTACTTGCCTAATGTATGTAGGACATACACTCAGGAAATCTGTTGACAGTATTACAAGGCAGTCCATTTTCTAGAATCCCGAGGGTAAGAGAGGTTGCAGACGTATATACACAAACACTCACTCACTCACACACACACACACACAAAAGCGGAGAAGGGAATTGGAGACAAACATGATAGAAGTAAAGAAGACATGGACAACCCTTGAACGGATGGATCAGAAGAGGAGGGGGCATGGCATAAATTTGTGAAGGGATATACTCCTCAAAGAGATGATGGGTAATGATTTATGATAATAGTGGTTTTTTTTTTTTTAACCTTCTTCTTCAAGTACCATGCACGTTGGTGTAGGCGATTATGTCGCTCCACAACGTCTTGTCTCCAGTAATATTGATTGATTCTGTTGTTGACTTCTTACCATACCATGATGTCAAACTTTTTAAAAAAAAATGATATAATAACTATTTTGGTTTTAATAAAGTAAAAACGTATCGCTGTTTTATCACAAATATATGGAAATACTTCAGAAAGTAAATGACTGACATACTGAGCCCGGGTATTTAAAATTGTAGAAAGAATAAGACTTTCACATCTCTAGCAGCCTAAACCAGAATCTTTCTTACCTTTAGATTTAAAGAAACCCCTAACTAGTCTTCGCATTTAATGATTTTGACCGCCTCTACCATGTACCAACATTCAGCGACTTTCTTTACCTCCTCTACCGTGTACCCACATTCAGCGACTTTCTTTACCTCTGTGGTGAAGTGGGATGTTATAAATATTTATAGGGGACTTAGTGTACTGACTGAGATCAGCTGTGAAGGTATATATATCTAATAAGAGTAGTGTATTATATATAACCTTACTTGCTGCCACATATGTATACCTCAGTCAGAATTATTCTGGAATAGTGTGATGACTACGTTATATGTCTAGGGTATGTGTATGATGAAGTGTAAGTCAAAACAACAACAGACAGATAAACAATTTAATTTATTCCACTACACTTGACAACACTGTGACACTCACATACATAAAACACTCTACAAGGATATCTTAAAGGAGTCACTGATAACTTTTCAAATAACAATATGTATTCATTGCTGTCATGAATGTATATGTGTCCTGATTCAAATACAAAGGGAACCAGGAATCACAATCAATTTTAATTACAAGTTATATGTACAGAATTTATTAATATGAATATTGTAGTGACATATATTATTAAAAGTATCCTATGTGTGTCAGTTGTGTAGTGTAATATGAGGTAATACTGGTTTTGTTTTGTTCAAGCTCTGTTGGTATTTGTCATCATGACTTCAATAGTTTGTCTTTATTGGAACTAGTATTGGAGATGTTCTCAGTTCCTGATATTAAAACAATTTAATTCCCCTCTTAATGTTATTTTTACAATGTCATTTTAAGATGGGGGTACATAATGTTGAGCTCAGCTGGCCACATCAGCTTATCTTGCGTGATGGCGGCAGGAAAAGACTCCTCTGCTCGATTTCTCCCCTGTGCTCTGGAGACACCTCACTGATAGCTAAATGGACCAAGGAGTATGCTGTCCGACTCTGGATTCAGCAAAGCTCTGACCAGGTGCTGCTCAATACCATCAAGACCACGGTCCCTGAAAACAAGAAGGATGTACCTTCTACTTCATAACTAATTATACTCTCTTTTTACACTGAGCACAATACATCACAAACATTGAGTTCAGAGCGTTAGGCCAACTGTCAGCTTCATCTGAAATACTTTATACCAGTATTAACCTCCTTAATGGTTACTACGCCTCTGCACTTCCAGCATTATTTCTGTCTAATCAATAATCTAGGTGTCAGTGTACTGTTTGGCCATTCCATGCCGTTTTACTTTCCTCCGACACCTTCTGTTCAGGCTGGAGCATTATAGGCTTTACATCATGTTTGCTACTGAACTACACATATATACAGGCATAAATTAACAATTCACATTCAATTTTCATTAAAAGATACTGAATGTTTCAAGCTTACCACAATTCATGGAAATAAACACAGATACGTTGACTAGCAATGAATTCTGGCACAAATACTGGCACAAATTCCCATCTGCTTATGTTCCAGGCTTTTATTTAGCAAAAATATGAGCTGGCTTCAACGCACTGTTGCTTTATCAAGCTTATTTGAACTAGTGGTCTCGAACTAACGCTCCTAAGTGATTATATCAGCGAGTCTGGCCAATGGAGCCACGTTTCGACAAGTGTTTGAAAAAATTTTACCTTCCTACGTCTCCCCTAACAACCAAGGATAGCATTTATAGTCCGACTAATCGTGTTTAGCCTTACATATCATTCCAGCCAATCAGTTCAAATGTAACTTGTGGCCCATTTCCCGTACAATGGTGGTTTAAAAAATCTACCACTGAGCGATTCTGATTTTGGGTGTTGTCTGACAGCACCATCATTTTATTTTGGCTATAACTTGTTAATTCCTAGACTATTTGCGTAACGTTTTACATATTCTTTGTCAGCAAGCCCTAAGGAACCCAAATATACAAATTTAAAAGAGCTACGTGGCTGCGTTCAAAATATGCAATTTCTTCTACCTCCTGTTTCGAAGATGTGCTGTCTGGGTACTGTAATGTTTTCAAACGTAAACCCATCTAATGTTATCTTTTCTAATAAGCGTTTTTCAGGATTTTAAAACCTAACTCTGGGAAGGTTAGTGTTTTTATCACTGTCCGTCCGAAAAAGTTAGTGCATGTGGCCTTACACGCGTGATAGTAGTAATTGTGTATCGCGTTACGCTTGTTGGGGTGGCATTAATAGCGAGACGCGTGTTTAATTTTGCATGCGTTCCTGATTTTCAGCCCTCCCTTCTCTCTATCCTTTAGTCCATCTGTTCGTTCGTTTTGGTAACGTAGTATAATTAATGTTAGGATTAATTTAGGTCATTACGCAGTGTGCCTCTCAATGTTTTTCTTAGAAATGCAATACCCGTTTTAATGTGTTGTGGAAACGCTACAATTTGCAGACGAAGCATAAAATAAAGGGGATTTCGAGTACATTCTTTGTGACAGCACTGTTATTTTACCATTGTTCTTCCTTTTATTAAATTTATGTGTTAGGCTTTGCATTTACCTGATAATTTATATATGTGGATTAGAATATTTCACGACAACCTCCTCTACCCTGTACCAACATTCAACGACTTTCTTCATCTCTTCAACCCTGTACCAACATTCAACGACTTTCTCCACCTCCTCTACCCTGTACCAACATTCAACGACTTTCTTCATCTCTTCTACCCTGTACCAACATTCAACGACTTTCTTCATCTCCTCTACTCTATACCACCATTCAACGACTTTCTTCACCTCCTCTACCCTGTACCAACATTCAACGACTTTCTTCATCTCCTCTACCCTGTACCAACATTCAACAACTTTCTTCATCTCCTGTACCCTGTACCAACATTCAACGACTTTCTCCACTTCCTCTACCCTGTACCAACATTCAACGACTTTCTCCACCTCCTCTTCCCTGTACCAACATTCAACGACTTTCTTCATCTCCTCTACTTTGTAACAACATTCAACGACTTTCTTCATCTCCTCTTCCCTGTACCAACATTCAACGACTTTCTTCATCTCCTCTACCGTGTACAAACACTCAACGACTTTCTTCATCTCCTCTACCGTGTACAAACACTCAACGACTTTCTTCATCTCCTCTACCGTGTACAAACACTCAACGACTTTCTTCATCTCCTCTACCGTGTACAAACACTCAACGACATTCTTCATCTCCTCTACCCTGTACCAATATTCAACGACTTTCTCCACCTCCTCTACCCTGTACCAATATTCAACGACTCTCTCCACCTTCTCTACCCTGTACCAACATTCAACGACTTTCTTTACCTCCTCTACCCTGTACCACCACCATTCAACAACATTCTCACTCAAAGTCTATCCTGTACCCACTTTCAACGACTTTCTCCAGAATAGTATATCCGGTACCCACAATCAACAACTTTATCACCACAAAATCCACATCATTCCCTGTCTGCAGATTTCACCAAAGAAATCTACTGGCTACTTCAGTCAAGTCAGTACAGGTGACTGGTCACTTCAGTCAAGTCAGTACAGGTGACTGGTCACTTCAGTCAAGTCAGTACAGGTGACTGGTCACTTCAGTCAAGTCAGTACAGGTGACTGGTCACTTCAGTCAAGTCAATACAGGTCGCTAGTCACTTCAGTCCAGTCAGTACTGGTGACTAGTCACTTCAGTCAAGTCAGTACAGGTGACTAGTCACTTCAGTCAAGTCAGTACAGGTGACTGCTCACTTCAGTCAAGTCAGTACAGGTGACTGGTCACTTCAGTCAAGTCAGTACAGGTGACTGCTCACTTCAGTCAAGTCAGTACAGGTGACTAGTCACTTCAGTCAAGTCAGTACAGGTGACTGGTCACTTAACAAAGTCGTGGTTTGTAATCAGTTGCTATTATTTAAGAACGAAGTAAGTAGGAACTGAGAGGTGAACGTGAATTTGAATAAGATACTGCATTATAGGAATGAAGTGTTGTAAACGTCAAAATATTATGGCGAGCTTTATAAGCCGCTGTGATCAGTTCCCTTCTTCGCTACCTTTGCCTTCCCTATCTCAATAGCAAGGTCAGGTACCTATTTACAGCCGTGAAGAATGGAGGGTGGCGCCACCATGTTTCCGATCCCCGAACCCGGTTAACTTTACCACGACAAGCTCTAACTGCTTGTCCCATCGGAGTGGACAAAACATTTTTTATTTAATCCAATAGTGGGCACAAAAGTTGGACCCAAGTTATGAACAAAACAGGTGTCAAAGGTAGGTTTGATAACTACATCCAGGGGTAGATATAAAAATTGTTTTACAGCGTTAAACATAAAAGTTATATCAGGGGTAGACGTAAATTGTTGCATCCTGGGGTCCACATAAATTGTTGCCCTCGGAAGTGGACCCACAGCTGTATCGAACAACATGAATAAATGCTGCATCCCGGAGAGACAGGAAAGCCGCAAAACTGCCTTATCTTGTTCCCCATAAAGCAGCTGTTAGCGTACAGCTTTCTTACCGACGCTGCGTAACAGAGTTTTTCACTACTACAAACGAGAATTGATCAAACCACGCAGCCCAATTATATTTTAAATTCTATGTTGCTAGTATTACGTGAGACGCCTGCAGGACACACGCTGATCCAGCCAAGCAACTGAAAGAACGCTTCGATCACGCACAAATGTCGTGCACATTAATTTCTCACTTAATTTTTAACCATAATTTTTACCCACAGACATTAAAATGTTTCACACTGTTTTTATTTCACTTCTAGCTGGTCGGAAGTTTGAGATAGCTTTTTCTTCCGCGTCATATCATGACTTAGGTAACTTTAGATGTACGACAAGAACACAGCAATAGAGAGCTATTGTGGCGCAGAATGAAATGTCTGGTTCTCTTCTGGGTTATGATCACATGAACCTGAACCGACATAAATATAACTCCATGGATACTCACCAAAACAGCTTTGGCAATCTAGATTTTGCCGATGACGCGGCTTTTATATCTCACAACCGTAATGAGATGCAAGACAAAATTAGAATATATTAACTGGATCTGAAAAAAAAAACAGACAAAAAACAAGGATTGCAAGAATAAGTGCAACTAACAATAACCAGGTTGCACTGGGAAATACCTTCCTACATGATGTGCAACAATACATTTATCTTGGTAGCAATGGGGACAATAAATAAATACATTAATAAATTTAGGTATTAACGGTCATTCGCTGGACAGACACGACGCCACGAGATGACAGAAAAGAATTATAAGTGATAGCCTTACCGGGAATCGAGCGGAGGACCATCCAAACGGTGCCATTGCCTTGCTGTGAAAGTAAATCGTATAAGGACACACAGCCAGTTTTAGCACGCCCCCACACCCCTCTCCCCGCCGCTTTAAAAAAAAACGCGCATTGGCCGAGGTCATTCTCACGACACCTACAAAACTACGATGTATTGGACCCGTGAACGACCCAGACATTTAAAGACTCAATCACTAATATAACTTTCCTATAAGCTTGTATAAACCAAAAATTGCCTTGTTTTGGAGAACGTGCCCCGTTCAATCTAGACACAGGGTCTTGTGATGTAGTGTTCCTGGGCTTTATTGACATGTACTTTTTTCATCATCGTTCTTATTGTCTTTCTTTCCATCCCGTTTTTGTCTTCATCATTTTTTTTTAAAGTTATCTTTCCTAATCACGACTTTTACTTAAGTGTAACTTTAAGCAAACCTTTAATATTTCCCAACCTAGCGTTATCTTTTGGAACCCATCTGACTTGGTAGACAAGATAATGTTCGGCGCGGAAGATGGCCGACTTGATAGTAGAAAGAATGCGTTTGAGGACGTAATCCCCTGTTTAAACAAAGCGAGTGTCAACCCATTCGGATACAACAGGGCCAGTCGCTGACGGTCGTAAACAAAGGACTCGTGACACGCAAAGAAGTGTTTGTTGCCAGATGGTAGACTGTGAAACAGGGCTGTGGAGTCAGAGACGGATTCATGGAGTCAGTCCTGTTTTAGTGAAGTCGAAATCTGTAAATCAAAGCAGATCCACGTTTGATCCTTAAAAAAAATGGGTGGGGGGGGGGGGGGGGCCTTAAAAGATTTGAAAAAAATTTTAAAGTAGTAGAACTCCTAAAACCACATTCATGTTAAAGTATATACATTTTTACATAATGTAGGAAAAATTCAGTAGCTTCTGATCATAAATAAAGTTTTTATCACAATTGGAAATTTGTTGGCACATTTAGAAAAAGCACACAAGAAATGAAAATAAACTATATACACTGTCAATTTTCTCGTCATTGTTAAAATGAAACTATTTTGCCTCATGATGTTTAGCAAAGCAGTCATTTGTGTGCAGGTATGGATGATTTATTATTTTGTATTACTGTATGGGTGAATAAATAATTTAAAATGTAGTCTACAAAAGCCACGTATTCATTTTTTTCACATACATACCGTTCTTATAATATTACTCCATATAAATGCATAATTCTATGCCATTTCACTATTTAAAACACTGGAGTCGGAGTCAGACATAAAATTTTCGGAGTTGGAGTAGGAAAATATTTTGGCCCACTCCAGAACCCTGCTGTGAAAGCAGATAAGAAACTTGGATTTCGTGAACGTGGCGAGACAGTTAATGAATAGATTAAAGGAAAACTACTCGCGGGCCATACATCAAGGAAACAAAAGACAGTGATGTATGTCGTGACAGAAGGCTTGGTGATAAGAGGTGGCAAATTTCTTAAGCGAGCGGCCTATCAAATACTACAGTTTGTATCGCAACCGAACACCCAGAACGGAGTTCAAGAGTTGGTTACAAAAGCCATTGACATTAGCGATTGACGTGCACTGAAATTGCACACGAGCACGCTGAAGTCGCATGACAGGATGGACGACGAATGAGTAAAAGAAGGGGCGAAGTCAAAGGAGACAGCACCAGAATTACCACATAGTGGCAACCCGAAATATAACGCCACGTTGCTCAGAAGTCAGTATGGATTTTCCTACACACGCGGAGCATAGAGTTTCCAAGAGCATAGCCTGTTCACAGCCTGTTCCATAATTTCATTCCTGTGTAGATATGTAATTCACATATCTGGAGTGTAATAATATATAGTGTTCTTAAGGAATTTGCGAAGGAAAAAGGAGAAAAGTAAATTTTTGATTGTTAATAATTTTTCTTTTTTCATTATTAGTAATTGCTTTTCACACTTAGCCTCATAACTAGTTTTGTTTGGCTTGGTATTAAGGATGTCACGGATTGCCTCCACTGCTTTGCAGTAGTGGTCCAACAGTGGCCAAAACTCAAGAGTATCTAAATGGGTCGTCAAAGGTGTCTACCTTCGCACAAGATTACTCTTGGCAGAGATGTAGATAGAAGGTTAATGACGCTTCTACCTTATGAGTTATTCACAAGATAATTCAGAAGTCAAGAGCAATGCTGCTTAGTGCTGAACATTTGTTAACTTATATCTGTCCATCGCCTTTTGTGAAGGAATTAAGCAATGGTTTTTAGCCCGTTCAAGCCCCCAGCTGAGTTAATTCAGCGAATTTCCTCTTATAATGGTAAAACTCTGTTTAGAGGTAAATATATATATATATATATATATATATATATATATATATATATATATATATATATTATATTATATATATATATATATATATATATATATATATATATATATATATATATATATATTCTGGCTCCTACGTTTGCTTTCATACATGTAATAACCGAATCAACTATGTTTGTTTAGTTTTAAAATAACATTGTAACAAATTTAATAATCAATTAGTATTAGCAGTTTAAAATAAATAAGATGCTGGTGACTTTTATATTGGAATCACAGAGATTTAGGGTGAGGATATAGTCAGAAAATGATGTCCCTTTTAGCTGGTGCCTTTTATAAGCTCTTAACTTTTATAAGGGAGTCCTGCAGCTGTTTTTGTCTTTTCTTGGTGATGAGTGTACTTCTCTCACACGAGTGGTGTAGTAACTTCAATACTTCAAACTGTCTGTTAGCTTGTAACCACGAACGTTTAGACAAAATAGAAAACAAATGTATCTGCAAAGTACACTTGTGTGCTGCCAATTAACAGGCGCATTCTCGATGTCCACCCACCAATGTTAATCTCTCAGAAGAACTATATTCTCGAGTACACAGTGTAGCTAAGGGAAGATGAATAAAATTCACCATATTCCTCTGGGTATTAACTGGGAAAATGTGTCTGGACAGCGCGAATACTGATTTGCCTGAGTTACAATTAACGAAATATTTTAGGCACATGTGATGTAATCATCACTCATCACTGCTCCATTCGGAGTCTGGGGTCACCTCTGCTGTCGGTTTTCCGCACGACTAGCTAGAAGAAATCGCCAGCGCTTTCTGTAGTGGTTTATGAATATACAAGTTTCATATGTTGAGGTTGCCAGCCTCATATATAACCACTTAGCAAGAAAACATGTGAAATTTACATTTGTAAAATAATTGTTACACTTACCCCAAAGTTTTGGGAATACACAATTTCCTCGCGCAGGTTAGAAAGGACACGAGCAATTTAGGTTATATGCTCTCGAACCACTTGGTCTGGAAATTTTGAATCCCTTTTATGACGGGTGAATCTGCGAAACAATTGGTCTGGGAAAGTTTCTCTTATGACGGGTGATCCAATTCCTAGGCATCCAATCTTCATATTTTAAGTCCTGGTCCCTTAAGTTTTTCAGTCTCAGTATTTATAAAGGCGGGCTTATTTTTTAAGGTTTTAAGTTTCCCAAATACTTTGATCTGTCACTTATAATACTGTCACGTAGGTCTTTATGTCATTAAATTACCTACATCTTCTTCCTATTCTCTCACCCTAATCCTTTCATTTATATTCTTTCCATACTTGTTTTTCCTGTATTTTTCGCATCACTCGGTTGCGAAAAATATTTTCTTCAGTATTTTTAAACTTTACCTGTTTCTTTCTCAACACTGAGAATCGCGCTAGGACGATATTACGTAGATGTCAGGGCTGCAGGGCGTCAGAAGGCGTGATAAGTCGGTTCGCTGAACATAGGACGTAGACAATCGTCTACATTCTCACCGAGCGCGCGAGCTTCTTCTCGGCATAAGTCCCGGTGAGGTGTGATACTTTACATCTGCACCGGTCAGTATTCAGACATTTGTCTGAAAAATCCCAAACTGACACGGCGCTCACTGTGGGTCATGGTCAGCTGTAGTGTGAAAACTGCCCTGCATTGGAGACAGGTTGTCTGAGATTTCGCAACTGACACGCAGAAAGTGGCAGTTTACGACAGCCTCTTCTAGTTACGTAGTTGTTATGAGAAAGGGGAGATTATTTCGTTTTTGCGAAATAAACGTTCATCTCTTTGTCTGGGTTTTCATATATACTAGAATGAGCTAGATTTCATTATCACTCAGTAACTTCGCAGTCAAGACTAGAACAAGCCTCGTTCGATTTCTAAAAATCTCTGTTAAAAGAGATGGCCTTTAGTTTGATCGAAGTGGTTTAGTTCTTAGGAATTCTGTGTTTGAGGTATCATATATTATTATCTAGTATATCTAGTATTTTGTGAAGTGTTTAAAAGTGCTAAATCGCTATTTATTTCTCTAGGTAGATCTGGTGCAGAGCGAATAATTTATAAGTCTGTATTAATTTCTAGTGACGTGTCTCATTGGAAAGCAGGATAAATTATATTTCCAGCTTAAATTCAGTCGGCTATTACTAAATTTAATTTAACTGCTAAATAATCAGACGAGAACATAATTTTCAAACTAACTTATAACTGCTAGACTAGATGTCTCATGAGTCGTGACGAGAATATATTTATATATATCTCTAATTCATGATGATTAATTTATGACTGTAACTTATTTCACGGGAGGTGTTAAATGATAAGTTAAGGTTTACGCCCGCAGTTAAAATATAAGTATACCCTTAAACATAGGATGTATAAATATTTCATATATATGTTTCTTTATACAGAGATTTCTGTGGTAACCTAACTATACCAGCGTTACGTACTGATGAACCTATCCTGTGAAGACTAAAAAAACTTTTCCCTTAAAGACTTGGTCGTAAGCTTTTCAAGAACTTTAACGTGAACTGAAATAACGGGCCCAGTGTGCCTGAATTAGTCCTTCCAGAAACGATATTCTAAAGTACAGCCTTTGTGGCAAGTAACATTATTCATAGCATTAAACTTGCCGACATTTTTTTGACCAAATGTGTGGTGAACCCTGATTATCTGTTGAGAGAAGCTGTCCACCGGTCATTTTCCTAATTTAGGGAAACCTCGTGTTCTGACATTGTGTGCTCGCTTAACCCTAATTCTTACTTCGTGAGTCAAGATACACTAACTTTAGTCTGAAATAGCTGACGCCTGAAGCTGATGCTCCCCGGAGAAATTTCTGAGAAGAAAAAAAACAAAAACCAGCAAACCACTCTGTAGAGCTGGGATCCGCTTCAGTGAACGACAGAACAGACAAAGGGTGTGAATGTTACCAAGGTTGCGCCAGACGGCAAGCTACATCACGTATGTAATTAGTACAGGGCCCTGATGAAAGAACCGAGTGAAAGTAGACGGTGTGAGGTATGTGAATTTCACCCATGTTTGTAATTCCATTTATGAAACTTGTTGTCAATGCAAGAATATTTCTGACTTTCCTCAGGTTAAAACCTACTACATCTAAGTCGATTCATATTTGTTTACGAGGAAAGAAAGAAAAAATTATTAGACAAACTCATATGTATCATTGAATCTCCTGGCTTTCACTTTACTCATAACGGGACTGTGGGCTTATCTTGAGGGGATGAGATCATATTGGGGTCTATCATTTCTTGTAGCAATTTCATTGATTATTGTTTTGACCACGTGTATATGTTTATTTTCTTTTCTTGATGAATTTTATGTGTTGTGAGGAAATTTTTAGCTGATAAATAAAAACTTCCCTTTGAAACTAAAAGCAGCGTGTTGGTCAGCTCGTTCAGAATATATATATGTAATCATTTTGATAGTCTTCCCACGTCTGTGTGTCTACCTGTTGTCACTGGTGTGTGTGCACGTGAGTGGTATGTTCATTACATATTAGCATATGTTGTCAATAGTCTGTCCGACTTTTACATAAGTGTCGTAGAAGATAGGCCTGAGAGAGAGAGAGAAGAATCTTGTCTTTTTCCAGGGGACCGTTCTATTGATTCGCTACCACTGCACTCGTGGAAAGATCTATTTCTGTATTAACTCTCACTGCAGCTATCACTGATTCTATCTATTCAGAAGGGACCAACCAAAGTCTTAATTTCCTATCAAAAAATCTACGACAAATACATGAATTCTAAGTCCGATGTCTCTCTGGCTTCTGAGAGTCGCTCATATGACGTGCGCTGTAGTCTCTCTGTTCTGTGTCTCTTATTTCGCTAGATTATATGTGCAGTTCTCAGTTCACATCACAGATGGTGCTTCCGTCAGATGTTCCAATAGGATCCATAGTTTATTCCGGCTTCTTACTTTAATCCAATCGTAAGCTTTTTAGCACTGGGTTGGGGTGTCTAATTTCAAAATATCCCCCAAGTGTTTTAAAATATTAAATTTAATATTCCAACTCTTGACCTCTTTCAGATCATGCAGTAATATTTCCGCCGGCTCACAACAACATGTGACCATGTTTGCCTGGCGTAATGTCTTCCGCCAAGATGTCTACCCAAACAGATTATCTGTAACAATCACCAGGGATTGTCCCACAAAAAGCATAAACGCAGCTACCCTTTGTGTAATTTGCCAGACAAACAGACACCTACGTCGGCAACCCAGACATACAATCTTGGGTTCTTTTCATGTCGATCGGACGAGACAGTATTGTCACCAGCTTGTGCCCTGGGGTAAAATGTTGGACCGTCTCGTTTCAAAAGATGGTCAAACTGAGAGAATAGATAAGCGTATGACCTGGTATTATCGCATTTACCTTGCGGAACGTAAACAATTCTGTGTGTAAAGCAAATACGTCCGTAGGGGAGTAGAGTGTTAGAGACTTCACCCTACTAGATCCAACATAGAGTAAAATAATGAATGAAAGGGCAAAAAAATGCCAAATAATTAGCGAGTGAATGGGAGAAAGAGAAAAATGAAGAAAAAATGAATACTGCCGGAGTGGTTGAAGGTGTGAGAGAGCCACCAAAAGAACACGTACAGACGTTTTGTCACAAAGGACTATCTTTATTGCACACTGTTACGCATAAGAATTTTGCTATTGTATCTGTGTACTCAATTTTTCTAATGCAAGGTATATAACTCTTGGAATTGAAGTTACTTTTTACTTTAAGTGGTTACCTGTTCTTATGCCCTTCGGTTGCCGGTATTGTGGTTTGACCGATCTTGGGTCGTGTCCATTTATGGAGCGCTCAGGCCCACTTTTCTTTGAAACGTTTGGCAACCTGCGTCGATAGTTATTTCCTATCCTTATAAGGCTCGATTTTAAGTGTCGTTCTTAGAATATGCCCATAGCTTCGGGGTTGTGTGAATTGTATTCAAATCGAACGTTTCTGCGCATGTCTGTTTTTTGGTTGTGGGTTTTGAACAAGCTTCCGCCCGGGAGTGTCACAGATTTTGTCGAGAGAGATAGACGCTTTTTCAGCGTCTGTCATGATCATATTGTTCGGGGAATGGAAGTCCACTATAGTGTTGGTTCATCTCAGATGATATTCCCCTTTGTGATTCAAAGCGCCTGGGGGCGAGTGAGTTGTGTATTTATTCCTGAAGAGAAGGTAATTGCTCTACTTGATTATCATTGTCGCTAACTTTCATGATTGACATTTTGTGCCTATTTGCCAACTTTCCCTGGGCGAGAAAGAGTCTACGTTATGAGAAGTTTTCAACTCACGAATCACCATGTTGTTATGCATCAGGTTGATGCATGTCCTAAAGGCTATCTACTTGTTGGACTTTGCTGCTCTGGCGGTTCCACGTCAGTTTAGGTTTGATACCGTTGTTATAAATGGAAATTAGAGGACATTACTTGATATTCCAGAAGTCATGCCTGTCTTGCTGGAGGTCAGAGAAGGAGAAGGGATTTAATCTCCTACATTTATATATATATATCGGCTGTTATAGAAAAGGATGATGGTTTCCACACCTGAATACATTTACAGTCGTTTATGATGCATTAACGCCAGTTACATTATTCTCCATTAACATGCTGTGATGTCTACAAGTGTTGTCAGTGACTATGCCATTTCGATGTCGTCGTTGTGTCGTTAATAAATATTGAGAAAAGGTCACTAGCTGTTCAACACCTTTATGACTTTCCTCGTCGTGAGTCAGTGATGTACTCTGTACTAAGTAATGTGGACAATGTTGCCTCTGTACATTAATACTACTGGACCGTAAGGAGGGATACCAACAATATATACTTATAACATCATGCTACATCCCAGAAGGACCAATTCCTTCATCTCTAGAGATTGGTACCCATCCACAACGGTGTAACGATATACATACATACTTCAAGTAAATCAACACACCGTTACACACACGGACAACTCCATCAGTGCTTTTAGATCACACAAGGAGGATCTCAGCATAGTGCACAAAGTCCGTAGCACCGGTGAGAATCCCAATGTGTATATAAGAATCACACATTCTATAAATATATTTTGGGGGTAGGTGTCTAATTTTTACATTTTTCCTGAGCAGCGGCCTTATGGCCTATTCTTTACGATTTCCAACTGCCGTGGGATTTTTAACGTACGCAACTTGCACATGGAACCTCCTTTTTGCTGAAAAAAATGTCCATAAATTAGATTCCTTCTACTGGGAATCGAACTCGGTACCTCTAGAATTCGAAGCGAACGCCATTCCTCTTAGCCATTCCGAATCACAACTAACTGTGTGAAAGACTGTCTTTTTTTCTATTACTGTCACAGCTTTGCCTCCCCGTTGCTCTGCAGTGATGATCCAGCAATGGCCAAAACATAAAGTATCTAATGTGGGTCTTCAAAGCTATCTACCTTCGCACAAGTTTACTCTTGGCAGAGATGCAAATATAAGGATGATTATGCTTCTACCTTGAGGGATTCTTCACAAGATATTCAGAAATAAAAAACTATGTTAGATATGTCTTAGCACAATTAACTAATTATCTGCCCGACAACTTTTGTGAAGAGAAATATTGTATGATTTAGCTCGCTCAAGCCCCTAAATGATTTAATTCAGTGAAATCTTAATTTAGTAGCTCTGTTTTAAGTGTACTTAAGGTGATTGAGGCATATGGGTGCAGTACACTCAAACGGATTAAATCAACTATTCATTTTAAATATACAAATAATACATTTAATAACCAATTATATTTAACAGTGTAAATTGAATAATTCTTTTTAAAAAATGTAATGGATGTTAAGGGAATTGTCTAAAGTTCACTTGGCAGCTTTTAATTTTGTACGAGTACTTAGCTGCCAGTAAGTTTGTTGGTTTCTGCTCCAGCCGATGTTTGGTTCTTTGCAGGTATGGACTGAGTCACTCTAGCCACTGGTCAAGTCTGGAGGTTGTGACACGTTCCAAGAAATATCAGGGAATAATCACGAAGCTGGTCCAGCGTCTTCAAAACCTGTCTGATGATGGTGTCTAGCGTTGACAGCAGGCCACTTGTACCACACACTTTGTTCCAGAGATAGCACTCTCAACTGGTACCATCGACTAGTATCATGAAAGAAGAGAAACAAATACCCTTCTGAGTATTGGTTTTCCTGACACACAATCATATGCCCCCTTTTTCATTCAACTATCCCATCTACCTCAGAACTTTACCCTCTCTGAGTATTAATATTAATACCAGTGAGCGGAAAACATTCATTACATTTATATTGCATATCTTTACATAGCACTGGTTGAATAATATAATAAGTATGTACATCAGTTCTATCATCATCCACTCCCTGCTTCATATGGATCTTGGGACAACCTCTGCTTTTGGTTCTCTATGAGAAACCAGCATAAAGCAGTCACCAGCTCTTGCAGTGGTGGTTCACGAAACCATCATTCTATATGCTGAAGTTGCCAGCCTCGTATGACTTGGACATCCACTAGCTATTTATAGAATTTAAAAATGTACAACTCACCCCAAAATCTCTTTGGGAATACTGACTTTTGGCTCAGATAATTTGTTAAGGCAACTTGTTTAAGATACCTCTTACACGCGGTCAGGGGTATTACTTTCTACTAGGCCACCACTCTGACTTTGTGTCCAGATTCCTAGGATTCCGGCTTTCCATGTTAATGTAGGTAGAGTTTTGTTGGGATATAAGTCCACAAGATGTTCAAGCAAGGCTCGGTCAGATAAATTGAATTCTGATCCTATTACTTAATCTGGCTAGCCGACTGTCTTCTTGACGTGGTGAATTTCACTGTGCTCTAAACCAGCGAAAGTATTAGATTATACTGCAACTTTCGTTCCATGCACGTTCTTGTTACTATCTGACCAGGCTCCAATCGGAAGTGTTGTTTATAACATCTAGAATTGCCAAGCCAATTGTATTCAATCATGAGTGTTATGATGAGGTTTATCCCAACAATTTTCTCATAGCAAAATTCTGCGTCATTTTCTAAAAGTCACTTTCCATATAAGGAATTGTTGTTTCCGTCGATTATCGGTCCTGTTAACACTCACGACTTCCTACATTGTCACAAATAAAATCTTCCCGGAAACATTCAGGTCCGTGTCTGTAATAGGTCACCACCTGGATAAATTATTGCCCTGTACCTGTGCAAACAAACATTCATCGTGTGACCATCTGGGTTGTGTTCTCTCCACGAGAGAAATTAGGAAGGTACAATAGCCATATCAGCGACAACCAAGCTCGCGGGATACTCTTCGTGTTAATCCGGCGCGCCAATGTCAGGTACACGAGAATTTTACCAACTTGCCGGTCGGTCAATATTACATCACCCGTCTACTCTCTCAGCAGTGATGATCAAGTAAACAGATATGACGAATTATTACAGAAAAAAGTGTAAACAAGTGACTGGGCACGTATTTCTGTGCTCCGAAAATGAAAAATAAGCATCTAATGGGAGAGAGAGAGAGAGAGAGAGAGAGAGAGAGAGAGAGAGAGAGAGAGAGAGAGAGAGAGAGAGAGAGAGAGAGAGAGAAAAAAATTCAAAAGGGGAATGCCCAATAACGTCACAATTACTTACATTTGTTTTCAAAGATTTTTCTTCTATGATAATATAATGAAGTAAATCATAGTTTTTTACTTCACCTTCATCTAGATTGATATAGCCTCATTACATTATTTTAAAAATATTTATTTAGATTCTTGTGGGTCATATCTAGCCCTCACTTTCTTTCCTTTCCCTGACGAAGGTCTTGTGACTGCAACGTTGGCTATTTACTTTGTCTTTTGTCCTCGTAAGACAAATCACCTTTTTTCGATTTTCTTTTCATACCCATCCATAGTATGTCCTCATTACAGACTTACATGAGCACACACATTCATTCTCAATATATTTAACAATTGTAATGTGCGCCTCACGTCATATATATCATAATAAGATAATTCTAAACTAGAGAGATTTCCAAGCGTTGAGGGACATTACATCTTACAAGTTCTCACTACGACACGTGCAAGAGTGTTAAGTCAATTATTGATATTAGATGTGAAATTTATGAAGCTACTTTTGTGTCTTCAGTCTAGCAGAAGTCTGAGTCTACAAATTACATGTTGGCGTCTAATCGGAAAGAAGCTTGCAAAGCGTACGTCCGGATAGCAGAATTCTTAAGATCAGACATCATACACATCCTAAGTTACAAGGAAGATCTCCAAGCCCGCGTCGTAGACGCCGGTGACGCATCATTTATTCACCTGTTTATCAAGTTCTTACAAGTTGATTCGCACATACATATATCAAGTTTAACTCACTCAAAAACTAATTGCATGAGTCAAGTTAAAGCCTGCACAAGTTGATTATCCTATATATCAAATTCAAGTCACTCAAATTAGTATTTCCTGAGTCATGGTTACATACTCACATGCTGATGAGTCTATATATCAAGATCACTTAGTCACAAAGTGAGTCGCCAAGATATCAGGTTCAAATCATCAAATTCAACTACCACTACGTCAGCGCATTAAGTGAATTCACCTACTCTCATCGTGTATTGCACGACGTAAATTTACTGAACTAAGCTTCATTGCACGAAACACGCTTGTTACCAGAAGATCATTTCGTGAAGAGCTCCAGTCTAGTCGGTGTCTTTTCAAGATCAGACAGCAGACATTTTCCTGAGACAACTGTCAGCGATCTGTCGAAACTAGAGAGATTTCCAAGCGTTGAGGGACATTACATCTTACAAGTTCTCACTACGATACGTGCAAGAGTTTCAGTTATACTTACTTCTTTTAGAAATAACTCACACGGCATACCACACATCTACATTGGACAGTCTATGCATACCTGTAATTGTCTTTCACCATCACCCCTTTTTACGTTTTACTAACCCTATATATGTATATATTTAACTAATAAACTGTATAACCGCGGTGATCATTACATAGTAAGTTAATGAATCACTCGTGCTGTCTGTGTTAAGTAGTTACATATAGGTAAAATCCTTCATTTAAAGGAGGTTGGGGCCCTTTAATCTATCGAGATCTGATGGCAGGTTAATGTCGTAGGGAAACAGGAAGCTTGGTTATCTCGAATAGGTCTCTTTCTTTCTTAACGAGCCAATTTCTGGAGATCTTCTTGACAACATTCCATAGGCCATCCCCATAAACAACAACTGGTGTAATTGCACTCGATACGACAGGTCTATCAGTTATATTAGGGCGCTAGTCCAAATATTTAAAAAAAAATTAATAGCTGGTAAGCGCATTATCTTAGTTACATGAATTTTGTGGCGGTGGGATGGAGTTATGTAAGAAAGAGATAACCAGAAATCTAACAAACATGTAAACACGCAATAAACCTGAATACCGCCGATGCAAGAACATGTGCCTGCTTGATGCAGGCTTCCCGCAAAGAGACTAGATATAGTTATGGCTTCACGATGGTAAGGACCGCAAAGAAAAATTATAATGAATAAGTCTGAGGAATACAGTATTTCTTTGGAACTGGTATTTCGCGTGTTCACGGAGATCAACCGCTTGTGATCTCCCCTGGGATGTCCGTGTATACAATCTGAGAGGTTGTGGAGTAGATGGACCGCATTTATATTTGTCCAGCCCACGTAGAAACAATGCAAGTAATTAATATCTCCAGGACCGTAACGTTTCTCCTAAGATAGCGCCATTAGAGTAGTTTCCCTTCGCTATTCAAACACTTTCCGACAGTCCCCAGATAATGGTAATATGGCTCACCCTCCCCGTTTCATCCTTCAGTCCTTACTCCGCTCACGTTTCGTTGAAACAGGAAACGCCAAAGGCGGAGAATTATGCACTCATGCACGCCTGCACACTAGACGTACAAAGAACTCACTCAAAGATGCAAAGCGCATTTTCAGGGATAATTGCTTAGACACCGAGGGCCGGATCTGTAGCTTATGTATATTAACGGTAAAAACAGCAACTATAGCTTCCCAGACAACTGCAGCTGAGATATCATCCTATGTAAGTGACAACTGTAGGAAAAGGTAGTCACCGTACAGTTAGTCACAGGGGAGTGAATTGTTAAAGACTTCGCTATACTAGGCCCGGTGTTCTGAGATCAGGTGACCAGTTGCCTTTTTCGCTGCCGTTTTTTCCCCTAATTCTAGAGCAGAGCGAGAGGTATCCATTTACAATTAAGTAAACTAGAGCGTCATGCTAATGGGTTTCGAACCGGTAACGCCACCGCGAGAGGCAAGTGTTGGACGTCCAATATAACAATAACGATCACAAAACCCATAATACTTTATTAATTATACCATCTCATACAACTATGGAAATACTACCTTTAGTGATTGTTACAATCTCATATATTTTAAGTAATTATACCATCTCATATCACTATGGAAATACTACCTTTAGTGATTGTTACAATCTGTCGTAGATTTTATTGAGATAGGTTGAAGATGTTTAAGGTCCCGTCTGAGCAGAGGTGATGATGGTAAACTATGTGAGAATAAGGGGTAAGAAATAGCTTTGTTTTTCACAAGGGGTGAGAGTGTAAGAGAAAGGACAGTCTCTGGATTGAGTAATTGCTCTAACCCCAGCCTATCTCACGACAATATTTAACTAGACTTACTTTCTCTCCTAGTACATATATATACGAGTTACACTCCACTTACATATACACAATTCTGTGACATAATACGTACAGACGTGAACCAAGCTATGGATAACATATAATGGGCAGGGGTTTGACCAACACGATAACTTAGGTTTATTATGTTTATTATCTTAAAGAAATTCACATACAACAATATTATCTATCAGAAGGTATAGTTTACAGACGTAAAAAATGCAAGAAAATGTATTAACCCAATAGGCTCTCCTCTACTGTAAAGGAATCCCAAAGTAGATCCTGACAGAGGTAATTAACCCAAAAGATTACAGTTAATAATAATATATATATATAGGGATAGACGATAAAGTAAAAGAACCAAGTCTCTAGTTAATCTATCCTGAAACAAAGAAGACAAGAAAATGATATAACAGTATTTGCGAACCCGAAAAGACTGAAGTGAGTATAATGATTATACAAAATATGAAATATTCATTTCTCTTTCTTACAGTCTGTCAGTCTGTGGCCACAAGTAATCAGCAATCACACTTACCTACTACTCTTTAACACATCTGTGTATCTTTGACATATTTCAGGGTGGTGCTATCCAAGGGACCCCAGTTCCTCCAAGAATGATTAATTTTTCCTAATGGGGAACGTCCGCTTAAATAATGCTAATATTATGTGTCAAAAAGTTCACGTCAGGTAGGGCAGGTAAATATATATTTGCGATCAAAATGTTCACCATGGGCAGCACACAGATGTCCTATATTTAAGGAAAATGTCTGGTGGGTACACTGTTAGAAAACCAATAAGGATAAGCAAAGGATCTCCTATCTGTTTTTATCTCTCACTCTGGGGTTGGGTGCCGGTTATGGACCCAAGTATTCCTTTTTCTGGATAAATCCACTTGAGAAAGGAAAAAAACTACGATAGTCAATTTCCTGGAAACAGTGTTTATATATAGATATTTGGCCACCACAGGCGGATCAGATTTGCTGTGAACAATCTGGGTAATTTCTTGTCCAGTTCTGATTTTTATATTCTTTAAAATGTTTATATGTGGGGACTTTCTCTCTGTAAGAAAAACCACAAGAGAACCGCATATGTCCAAATCTAGGACCCAATAATATTTTAAGAATGTTTCTGGAGCTATTCAGACCGCTAGATCGCAGGGTTGATCGCCTAGATGTAGAAAAAACAAACATTTTAACAATGATATCATTATTATATTCTACACTCGTTAGGTAAGACCTCTAGATCACTCCGGTATTAAATTATATTTAAAACCCACAAAACTCTAGTAATTCACAAAATTACGGATGATGAATAAAAGTATATTTATCTCTAATTATCAGTCGCCTAGCGTATATTAATTAATTTAAAGCGTCTCTTACTGGGGGAATAGCAAGAAATTAAATTTACTTATTACAGCTGGAACTATTTAATATGCTTATTTAATAAACACAGAAATCCCAGTGAAAACATTAACACGTTAAGACACTCAAAATTCTAATATATATAGATTACCGCCACACTAGGAAAATGACACTCTCCGTGAATCTCAGAAATTCTTTATATATAAAACTCCAAGATTCGCGCTAGCAGATATCACCAATTCCTGGGGCCAGACTGATGATGAATTTTTCTAAAACTGCGTTAATATACTGAATCGGCCCATGTTCCCATGACTGGCAAACGCACCTGCGAAATCTTCGTCCATTCTATTATCAGGTGTTAAACAGAGGTTTCAAACCTCGGCTTGATACCGCAACCTGATCTCTGGTGGTCTGCCTCTCTGTGGGAATGTCAGTAAGAGATACCGAAATAGTTTTATTTTAATCGCCCTCGAGAGAAGACAACAAAAGGGCGGATGTCCAGATAACTTATGGCATACCAAACCAGCAATCGTGGGAAAGACTCGAGTTGTTTAGTTGTAAGAGAGAAAAGGGGGACTGAAGGATTAAAGAAAGAGAGGTCCGATTTTCATACGTCACAGTCGTCCCCTCTTGAAGACATGAAACCGTTTCATGTTTCATTTATGACAATGGCGCTCTCTTGATCAGTAACTTGCAGGTGATTGTTGTTTTCGCTTTCCACCTCCTCTTCCGTGCTCCAATTTCTACTCATAAAATCTGCTCCCACGTTCTGTTTTCCCGGAATGTATTCCACTTTGAAAGAGTACACGCTTAGTAGCAAGGCCCAGCGCATGATCCTCGCGTTGAATTCCTTATTCGCTCCAAGAAAAGCTAAAGGAGCGTGGTCTGTTTGCACCGTGAATGTTACTCCGTAAAGATATTCATGGTATTTCCTTATGCCATGAACAAGTGCTAGACACTCTCTTTCGACGGTGGAATAGTTACGTTCTGCAGCATTCAGTTTACGGCTGCCATACGCAACTGGAAATAACAGATTCGGATCGGTGTCATCTGCTTGGAGCAGGGTTGACCCGATGCCCTGACCCAAAGCGTCGACCCGCAATATAAAAGGTTTCTTGAGGTCAGGTAGTCTCAAAATGGGGTATTCAGACAATTGACCTTTTAAAGTGACGTAAGCTTGTTCGCACTTCGAATCCCAAATAACCTTGTCCGGGCGCCCTTTTTTTGTAAGGTCAGTAAGGGGTGCCGTTAGCCCGTTGAAATTCTTGATAAATTTCTGATAGTAAGCACACAGTGATAGAAAAGAACGGGTGTCTTTCTTCGTTCGGGGTCTTTTTGCTGCAACTATTTTCTCAATGTTCTTGGTAACTGGCCACATGCAGCCTTGACGCAGCTTGTCTATCTCTCCACGTAGTGCATCAGCTTTAGCGTACGGAATGGGGTAAACTCTGGTTCAAACAGGGGTCTCGTTGGTCAGTTTCATATCGAATTCTATGAGATTTGTTCGACCAGGTACATCCGTTAAGACTGCAGTGTACTGTTTCAGTAGCGCCCTGGTTTCTGTCTGTTGTGCTTCCGAGAGATTTTCGCCGAATTTGACATCTTTGAAAGATTCCGTTTGTTGCAATGGATACTCCATGCAACTATCGTCATCTTCCTCATTTTCCGTCGCTATGGCGACCGCCAGGAGATGTTCGGAGGACGGCACCGGTCTTTCCAAGTATTTCTTTAGCAGATTTACGTGGTAGACCTTCTCCTTTCCTTTAATAGAGATCTTGTAGTTAGTGCGGGAGATCTTTTTAAGGACGGTAAACGGCCCTTGCCATCCGATGCGAAGTTTGTTGTTTCCGGTTGGAAGTAGCAACAAAACTTTCTCCCCTGGTTGGAGTTCTCTCTCTTTCGCTGCTTTATTGTATCGTTGAGCGTGCTTTGCGCGTGCTTTCTTAAGGTTGGTTGTTGCTAGGTCCCATCCTAGTTGTAACCTTTCCTTGAGCTCTGATACATATTTGCTTGCTGAGACGACTGTCTCGTCAGCCTTATGGTCTGTCAGGGACCGAAGTAAGGCTTCTAGCGGCCCCTTAATAGGTCTGCCGAATAAAAGTGTAGCTGGTGGAAATCCTGTAGATGCCTGGGGAACCTCCCTGTAGGCGAATAAGGCTGCAGGAATGAAAAGGTCCCAATCTTCAGGTTTCTCTTGTCCCAGCTTACGTAACATCATGGTGAGGCTGCCGTTGAAGCGCTCCACAAGCCCATTTCCGGCCGGATGGTAGGGGCTTGTGTGGATGTGTTTGGCCCTCAAGATCTTAAAGATCTCCTCCATTAACAGGCTACGGAATTGGGATCCATTGTCCGTCAAAACTTGTTGAGGGAATCCCAACCGTGTAAAGATTTGCACCAGGGCTTCTGCGACATGCTTGGAATCTGTGCATGTTAGCGGTACAGCTTCGGCCCACATTGTGCAAGTGTCGACTAAGGTCAGGATGAACCTGTTCCTTCTTTTGGTCCTTTCCAGGGGTCCAATGATGTCGACAGCAACCCGTTCAAATGGAGTCCCCACAATTGGCATTTGCCCCATGGGTACTGGGGGTGTCAAGTGCTTGGGTGCTACAGTTGGCACTGGGTGCAGGATTTCACATACCTGATAATGTCAGAGTTCATTCCTGGCCACCAATAGTGGGTTTGTATTCGCTGAATAGTGGCGTTTTGTCCCATATGTCCGCTAAAGGGAAGAGAGTGCCCCATTTCTAAGATTTGGTCTCTGTACTGTCTCGGTACTAGGAGCTGGTTATGCCCTTGATCAGGTTTGCCCGTTCTGCGATACAGTACACCATCCTTAGAGAAGATGTCTCCGTTGTGTCTGGGGTCCTTAGCCATGGGCAGTTTCCTAAAGCAGGGCTCCAAGGTAGGGTCCTTTTGTTGCGCCTCTTTTAGTTCCTTAGGTAACACATTTGGCGCAGGCTCCCGTTCCTTCTGGGCTTGCCCTCTTGTGGTTACTGCTGCCACAATCGGCTCTTTCGGTCTCCCAATAAACACGTATCTACATCCAAGTATAACTGGGTAGATAGGATCATCCATAATGGCCGCTTTAATAACACCTCTGACAAAATCAGAGTGTATTTCTACCAGTGCGATAGGAAGCGTCCTGGGTGCATCACTCTTGAAAACTCCACTAAGTTTGACGGTGTCTTCTGTCTCTTGACCGGGTTTGACCAGGTGCCTTGCGACTATACAGTCAAAGGATAAACCCGTGTCAAAAAGACAAGATGTTGAAGTCCCGTTCAAAATAACAGTTCCTCGCGTTGAGGGCCTCTCCCCCTCAGGTTGAGAATCACTGACATTGATTCTTCCTTGCGAGGCTGTTTGCAAGCATCCGATGCGATTTGGCCCGGTGTGCTTGCCCTGATCAGATGTCCCGTGCGCAGGGGTTTTCCCTTTGTCACCCTGTCCTTTCTGGCCGCGCTGCCACGTAGGACGGTGGGGTTGATCAGGATTGTTGTGGGTGGGATATCTGGTTTTGAAGAATTTCGATTTTTCCTGTGGAGGATATTGGGGTACGGCTTCTCGTTGGTTATGGTGATGGGAGGAATGGGAAGACTGCTCTAGATTATTTTTTCGAGCAGGCTCATCTGTCGGTTTGCGTTTGGTGCTGGGAAGCTCGGCCATAGCATTTATGTACCGTTCAGACTTACTGAGAATGTCATCTAACTTGACTGCGCCTTGTTCAGCCAGGAATCTACGGGTTTCACTTGACAAAGTGGTTTTTATTTGTTCTATAAGAACGAACTCCTCAAGACCTTCGTAGGTGAGAGGGAGCTCGGAAAGCTCCATGCACTTTGTCAAATATCCCTTCAGCCGTGAAGAAAACTGCTGAAATGTTTCAGTGCTCTCCTTTCTGCTGTTTCTGAACATTTGTAGAAACTTACGAGCGTTCATTTCGAAACGCTCCAGTAAAGCCTTCTTTAGCATGTCGTAGTTGTCTTGACTGCTTCCCAGTTTCATGTAGACTTCATAAGCACTACCTTTCAAAGCCTGTGAAAGCTTTAGGCACCACCGGGAACTCTCTAACCCGTACAGATTTGCCATTCTCTCAAATTTTTCTAGAAACGAGTCAATTTTCTCATTGGGGCTTGGGAAGGGTTCCAGGGCGAAAGACATAGCTGTGAGTTGGGGAGAATGAGTGCTGGAGTGATCAGTTAACGATGAATGGGGAGATGACGGCTCTCCATTGCTGGAAGTAGAGGCAGCCCCACGACTTTGGACTTCTAGAGCCTTAAGCGCCAACTCGTGCTGTCTCTCCTTCTCTCGTTCCTCGTATTGTCTCTCCTTCTCTCTTTCGTTTGCCCTGCGAGCTTCCATCTCTGCCTCAATTTTCTTCTGCTCTAATAGAGATTGACGCTCTTCCGCTTCTTTCCTATCCGCTTTATCTTCCTTCTCTCTAGCTTCTGCTACTTTCTGCTCCGCGTCATATCGGTCAAGTTCTGTGTTGACGAACGCGGTCACTTCCTCTCCTTGCAATCCTGTCTCCCTTGCTTCCTCTCTCAGCATAGTCCTAAGTTTTACACGCTCAGCCATGTTAGAGAACTGAATGCCACTCACCCGAGGAAAAAAGAAGGAAAGAAGGAGAAAAAACTATATCCTTAGCCGCTTACGAGAAAAACCAACAAAGATGTTATTCTTTACCCTGAGATACCTCCTCCTGTTATCAGTTTACTAATCTATCGCTGTTATCTCTGGCACTTAGGCTCCTAATACAGACGACTTAATCCAAAAGTGGTAGATCAGATAACCTGGAAAAACTACTATTACTAACGGTGGAGAAAAATATTTTTATTTAAAAAAAAACAATTTAAGGAGAAAAAAAAATTTCCTTAAAAAAATTAAACTCCACCCCAAAACTCGCCCACTGAAGTCAGTTAAGAGAAGGGACGTTATTAACTTGACTAAAAGTCAGAACAAGCCGTCCTTTGCTTAGCTCAACTCTGCTGCTTCAAAAAAAAAACCCTAGTGATTGATAAACAATCACGCGAAATAGCGGTCTGTTACAAAATTACCAAATATCATATATTCAACAAAGATTATTATCAAAACAAGTTTCCCGTAACTATTGCTGTGGAAAGAAACAAATCCTATATGTGTGTATGGTCAAACACCCAGTAACTAAGAGCGTTGTCTAGGGGGTAATTATTTATTCCTTAAATCACAAGACAAACTCACAACACACTCTATCTAGATGAAAAATCTGATTCAGTATCAGACTTTAGACATTTATCTAGACTCAAACTTGGATCTTAATCCCACGACGAGCCAATCATTTATGTCGTAGATTTTATTGAGATAGGTTGAAGATGTTTAAGGTCCCGTCTGAGCAGAGGTGATGATGGTAAACTATGTGAGAATAAGGGGTAAGAAATAGCTTTTTTTTTCACAAGGGGTGAGAGTGTAAGAGAAAGGACAGTCTCTGGATTGAGTAATTGCTCTAACCTCAGCCTATCTCACGACAATATTTAACTAGACTCCCTTTCTCTCCTGGTACATATATATACGAGTTACACTCCACTTACATATACACAATTCTGTGACATAATACGTACAGACGTGAACCAAGCTATGGATAACATATAATGGGCAGGGGTTTGACCAACACGATAACTTAGGTTTATTATGTTTATTATCTTAAAGAAATCACATACAACAATATTATCTATCAGAAGGTATAGTTTACAGACATAAAAAATGCAAGAAAATGTATTAACCCAATAGGCTCTCCTCTACTGTAAAGGAATCCCAAAGTAGATCCTGACAGAGGTAATTAACCCAAAAGATTACAGTTAATAATAATATATATATAGGGATAGACGATAAAGTAAAAGAACCAAGTCTCTAGTTAATCTATCCTGAAACAAAGAAGACAAGAAAATGATATAACAGTATTTGCGAACCCGAAAAGACTGAAGTGAGTATAATGATTATACAAAATATGAAATATTCATTTCTCTTTCTTACAGTCTGTCAGTCTGTGGCCACAAGTAATCAGCAATCACACTTACCTACTACTCTTTAACACATCTGTGTATCTTTGACATATTTCAGGGTGGTGCTATCCAAGGGACCCCAGTTCCTCCAAGAATGATTAATTTTTCCTAATGGGGAACGTCCGCTTAAATAATGCTAATATTATGTGTCAAAAGTTCACGTCAGGTAGGGCAGGTAAATATATATTTGCGATCAAAATGTTCACCATGGGCAGCACATAGATGTCCTATATTTAAGGAAAATGTCTGGTGGGTACACTGTTAGAAAACCAATAAGGATAAGCAAAGGATCTCCTATCTGTTTTTATCTCTCACTCTGGGGTTGGGTGCCGGTTATGGACCCAAGTATTCCTTTTTCTGGATAAATCCACTTGAGAAAGGAAAAAACTACGATAGTCAATATCCTGGAAACAGTGTTTATATATAGATATTTGGCCACCACAGGCGGATCAGATTTGCTGTGAACAATCTGGGTAATTTCTTGTCCAGTTCTGATTTTTATATTCTTTAAAATGTTTATATGTGGGGACTTTCTCTCTGTAAGAAAAACCACAAGAGAACCGCATAGGTCCAAATCTAGGACCCAATAATATTTTAAGAATGTTTCTGGAGCTATTCAGACCGCTAGATCGCAGGGTTGATCGCCTAGATGTAGAAAAAACAAACATTTTAACAATGATATCATTATTATATTCTACACTCGTTAGGTAAGACCTCTAGATCACTCCGGTATTAAATTATATTTAAAACCCACAAAACTCTAGTAATTCACAAAATTACGGATGATGAATAAAAGTATATTTATCTCTAATTATCAGTCGCCTAGCGTATATTAATTAATTTAAAGCGTCTCTTACTGGGGAAAAGCAAGAAATTAAATTTACTTATTACAGCTGGAACTATTTAATATGCTTATTTAATAAACACAGAAATCCCAGTGAAAACATTAACACGTTAAGACACTCAAAATTCTAATATATATAGATTACCGCCACACTAGGAAAATGACACTCTCCGTGAATCTCAGAAATTCTTTATATATAAAACTCCAAGATTCGCGCTAGCAGATATCACCAATTCCTGGGGCCAGACTGATGATGAATTTTTCTAAAACTGCGTTAATATACTGAATCGGCCCATGTTCCCATGACTGGCAAACGCACCTGCGAAATCTTCGTCCATTCTATTATCAGGTGTTAAACAGAGGTTTCAAACCTCGGCTTGACATCGCAACCTGATCTCTGGTGGTCTGCCTCTCTGTGGGAATGTCAGTAAGAGATACCGAAATAGTTTTATTTTAATCGCCCTCGAGAGAAGACAACAAAAGGGCGGATGTCCAGATAACTTATGGCATACCAAACCAGCAATCGTGGGAAAGACTCGAGTTGTTTAGTTGTAAGAGAGAAAAGGGGGACTGAAGGATTAAAGAAAGAGAGGTCCGATTTTCATACGTCACACAATCTCATATATTTTAAGTAATTATACCATCTCATATAACTATGGAAATATTACCTTTAGTAATCGTTACAATCTCATATATTTTAAGTAATTATACCATCTCATATAACTATGGAAATACTACCTTTAGTAATTGTTACAATCTCATATATTTTAAGTAATTATACCATCTCATCATCATCTCAACCCATAACCCGTCATGGGTCGTAAGGGTGCCATGGTGGAAGCATCAACAGACAGGGTCCTCCACTGCTCTCTATTCTCAGCAATGCGTACAAGTGTGGAGAAACCGTGTCCTGCCCATTCTTTGATGTTATCAGCCCAGGATTTTCTTTGCCTTCCTCTTCTCCGTTTACCTTCGACTGTTCCCTGGAGGATCGTTTTCGAAAGGGAGTCATGACGAGTTACATGCCCAAACCAGGCAAGCTTTCGACGTTTCACTATTGACAAAAGTGGTTCTTGATGGCCTGCATAGGTGTTTATCTTCTCTCTAACATAGACATTTGTTTTGTGCTCTTTATAGCAAATGCGCAAAATTCTTCTATAACATTTATGCTCGAAAGCCTGAATCCTTCGCTCCGTATCTGCAGTGAGTGTCCAGCCCTCACACCCATATAAGAGAATAGATAATACAAGTGATTTGTATAATTTGATCTTCACAGGAAAACTGATGTTACTTTTCCAGATCACATTCAACCTTGTCATGGCAGCTGAGGCCATCTCAAGTCTTGTCTTGATTTCTTTATTTGATCTTCCATCACTACATATAGTGGACCCGAGATATTTAAAGGTGTTAACTTCTTCTAACGTTTGCCCATTTAACGTAATGTTGGTCGGAACATGTTTCTTATGGCTATTCACCAATATCTTGCTTTTTTCTATATTAATTTCCATCCCATATGTTCTTGTTACTTTCTGCAGTCTAGAGGTAAGGTCTTGAAGTTCTGATTCTGTTCCAGCTATCAGATCAATATCATCAGCAAAACGTAGATTACACAGAGGTCGGCCTCCAATCGATATGGTACCATCTCATATAACAATGGAAATACTACCTTTAATAATCGTTACAATCTCATATATGTCACGGGATTGCCTCCCCTTGCTTTGCAGTAGTGGTCTACTAATGGTCACAAGGCAAGAGTATCCAAAAGTAGGTCGTCCAAGGTATCTATCTTCGCGCAAGATTACTCTTGGCAAAGACGTAGATAGAAGATAAATGGCGCCTCTACCTTAGGAGAGCCTTCACAAGATATTCCCAGAAGTCAAGAACAAACGCTGTTTAAGGGCTGAGCAAATTTGTTAACTTATTGTCTGGTCCGTCGCCTTTTGTGAAGGGTTTATGCAATGATTCTGGCCCGTTCAAGCTCCCAGTTGGAGTAATCCAACGAATGCCCTCCTATAAGTAATGGCTCTCTCTCTCTCTATATATATATATATATATATATATATATATATATATATATACATATATATATATATATATATATAATATATATATATATATATATATATATATATATATATATATATATATATATATATATACAGTAGAACTCCATTTATCCGAACCCCAATTATCCGAACATCCAATTATCCGAACACTTTTTCCAGAAAAAAAAAAAAAAATCAGATGCCACAGTCACGTTAGACTAAAATTCTGAATCTTTTGATGCGGCAAACTTCAAATGTGTGCGAACAATTTGTAGAGAATGGGATGGCTAATGGTCGGTCGCTTACGTACAGGAAGTCAGTTAGATCATAAAGTCAGTTAATATCTGGTTTACCAATCCAGTGTACGTGTGCGTTCTAGGTAGAACACTGGCTAAACAGACAGTTCAACTTAAAATAATTGTGTCTGCTACTACAGCAGAATAATTTTGGTGTACAAGTATTTCTCTGTGCGATATGGCATCTT
The DNA here is from genome assembly GCA_024509875.1 of Oreohelix idahoensis. Lineage (NCBI taxonomy): Eukaryota > Metazoa > Mollusca > Gastropoda > Stylommatophora > Oreohelicidae > Oreohelix > Oreohelix idahoensis. The sequence goes on along the minus strand of JAMPIV010021659.1, from coordinate 83,794 downwards.
CCAGTAGGCCTAAAGCATATAAAAGGAACCGCAATGTTTTGTCAATTGAAACGAAAACAGAAATTATCAAGAGACTAGGACAAGGTGAAACTGTGTCTTCACTTGCGAGGATTTTCAATGTTGGGAAAGCTACCGTCTCTGACATCAAAAGTAACAAGGATAAAATTATGAGTTTTGCATCGAAATTTGATAGTGAAAATGGGTCGAAGAAACGTAAAACCATGAGAAATGCGAAAGATGTGAAATTGGAAGAGGCTTTGTATATATGGTTTGTGCAAAGAAGAAGCAAAGGGGAACCTATCTCTGGTTCTCTTTTGTGTGAAAAGGCACTTCAGTTCAACAATCAACTTGACGGTCCTCCTGACTTTAAGGCTAGCCAGGGATGGTTAAGAAACTTTAAATCTCGTCATGGCATACGAGAATTGGAGATTCAAGGGGAATCTTTATCTAGCGATGCAACTGCCGCTAAAAATTTTAAAGAAACATTCTTGGCTTTTTTGGAAGAAGAAGGTTATTCACTCGATGATGTGTATAATGCCGATGAGACTGGCTTATACTGGAAATCATTGCCTCAAAAATCACTTGCATCTCAGCGCGAAGCAGCTGCCCCTGGGTTTAAAAAGTGCAAAGAGAGAGTAACAATTTTGGTAGCCGCGAATGCCAGTGGAAGTCATCGTTTACCGGTGCTAATGATCGGCAAAGCCAAAAAACCACGTTGTTTAAAGAATGTGACATGTCTCCCATTGTGTTACAAAGCACAGAAGAGTGCTTGGATGAATAGTGAAATATTTCTTGATTGGTATACAAATCAGTTCATCCCAAATGTGAAGAGGTTGAGAGAACAAGAAAAGAAAACTGGAAAAGTAATTCTTCTACTGGACAATGCACCATCTCATCCAGAGACGGATACATTGAATGCAGTTGATGCAAATTTTAAAGTAATTTTTCTGCCTCCCAATGTAACAGCACTGATTCAACCAATGGATCAGGGTGTTATAGCAAAGCTTAAAAAGATGTACAAGAAGGAAGTCCTGCGTCGTTTATTGTTGGCTGAAGATGAAGAAAGTGTGGTGGCGTTTTCCAAAAAGCTTAATCTCAAAGACTGCTGCTATATGTTAGCTGATGCTTGGACCACCCTGTCACAAGATAATCTCAACAAGGCTTGGAGTAGATTGCTTGGGAAAAAAGGAGGAAATGAAACTACTGCAGTGGACACAAATGATGATTGTATAAATGAAGTTGTGGAACTGTTTCAAGCAATGCCCGGATTTTCGGACTGTGACAAAGATGATGCACACATGTGGCTAGAAGATGATAATGATTCTGGTTTTCAGTTTTTGAATGACGAAGAAATTTTGTCTTTTGTGCAAGAAGAAAACCAAATACATGTAGTGACCGATGATGAAGACTCCTCAGAAGTACATGATGTACTTGTAGATTATGAAGAAAAACCAAAACGTCGACCAAGTCCTGAAGAGGCCTTTATAGCACTAGAAACAGCGATGGCTTGGTACGAGCAAGAAGATGACAGCTGTCCTACACAGCTTCTGCTGTTGAAGAGAATGCGGGACTTAGCAGCCAAAAGGAGACTATCCAGTTTGGTGCAAAAGAGGATTCCTCATTATTTTAAATAGTGGGCTACATCTGTGCAAGTACATGTATACGTAAGTTGCGCCTGGTTTTGAATCGTTTGTAATGTTATTTTGAAAACATTTCTCTTTCTTAACAAAAATAATTAATACAAGTAGTACATGCACTGCAGTGTAATAAAAGATTTTGGTGATACAGTGATCTAATACAGTGTGGGTATTATTATTACAGTACAAGTAAATATGTTTTATAGTGTATTTTCCTTGTGATGGTTAATTATTTTTAGAAATATGTGTACATGTACAAGATACATTATGTAATCCAATTATCCGAACATTTGATTATCCGAACGATGTTCGGTCCCATGGGGTTCGGATAAATGGAGTTCTACTGTATATATATATATATATATATATATATATATATATATATATATATATATATATATATATATAAAGAAAGAGTGGCTCATACGTTTGCTTTCGTACATATAAACTGAATCAACTATTATTGTTTAGTGTAAAATAACATACAATAATTTTAATAGTCAATTAGTCGTTAACATGGGAAAATAAATATGGAAAAATGAGTGAAAATTGAAATTAAAGTTTCCTCATTGAGGTTTAGAATGGGCTTTAGGATGTCTTTGATTTTTGCTGTAGCCTGTTACACACAACTTAGCTCCAGATGAGTCCTGCAGCTGTGGTTTCCGTCACTTCTTTTCGTGATGAGTACACTTCTCCACATAATTCGTCCACTGTAGCCGCTGGTGGTGATACTCTTCTCTCACACTAGTGCCGTAGGAACTTCAGTACTTAAGTCTGATGTCTTGTAACCACGAACTGTGACAAACAGACAGAAACAAATGCCTTCCGCTGAGTACGAGTACATTTGTTCTCCACAAACTAACAGGCCCATTGTCATACGCTCCACCCACCAATGTTGATCTCTCAGAAGAATTAAATTCCCGAGCATACAATGTAACTCAGGGAATATGATGAAAATTCACCAATATCCTTCTGGGTGTCGACTAGGAAATTGTGTCTCGGGTGCATGAATAATGATTTGCCTGAATTACAATTAAAAAAGGTACATTATTCTCACAAGATAATATGTTACACTTTAGGCACATGAGATGTAATCATCTCTCATCACTGCTCCAGTCGGAGTCTGGGGTCGCTCTGCTGTCGGGTTTCCCGAACGACTAGTCATAAACAATCACCAGCTCTTGTTGTAGGGGTTCATGAATATACTATTTTCATATGTTGAGGTTGCCAGCCTCGTATACATAACCACTAACAAGAAACCTGTAAAATTTACATTAGTAAATAATTTGTTTACACTTACTCCAAAATTTAGGGAATACGCACTTCTGGCACAGATTTAGAATGAACACACAGCCCTTTAGTTAGATGCTGTTCGAATCACTTAGGTCTGGAAATATGAGTTAATTCTTCTGACGGCTGGTGTTTTGCAAATTCCTGGCCTGGGAAAGCTGTTGGTATAATTCCTCTAATGACTGGGTCTGGGAAATATGAGTTAAATCCTCTGACGGCTGGTGTTCTATGAATCCTGCCTGGGAAAACTGTTGGTATAATTCCTCTTATGACTGGGTCTGGGAAATATGAGTTAATTCCTCTGACGACTGGTGTTCTATGAATCCTGCCTGGGAAAACTGTTGGTATAATTCCTCTTATGACTGTGTCTGGGAAATATGAGTTAATTCCTCTGACGGCTGGTGTTCTATGAATCCTGCCTGGTGAAACTGTTGGTATAATTCCTCTTATGACTGGGTCTGGGAAATATGAGTTAATTCCTCTGACGGCTGGTGTTCTATGAATCCTGCCTGGGAAAACTTTTGATAAAACTCCTCTCTGACTCCTTGTGATAAAATTCCCAAGTTTCCAGTCTTGTATTAAAATTGCGGGTTTACTTGTGAATTCCAAAGTTGCCCAATACTCGATCTGGTACTTATAGTTGTGGAATTGTAAGTCCTATCCTCTTTCCTCTGGCTTTTAGGAGGTGTTTAGTTGACGCTGCGATACAGTCTGTCTGCGTGTCTGATTTCTACAGTATATCTCACACTCCTTAGTTTCAAATCCCAGCTATGTTTTCTGCTGAATGTTCCAATCAATTCATTGTAGATTCTGGCGAACCAATCAAATCTATCTAGCACTGTTTGGGTGGGGAAGTTTATCATTACTCATCCCACGCGTATTTGCAAATATTAAATTTAATATACACGCGCGGCCTTTTACAACAGTGATGTCATATCTTTACCTAAGACCTCCGGCGCACCTCTGTTTATCACAATATTGTGACCGTGTTTTCCTGACGTAATGACTTCCGCCCAGATGTCTATCCCGACAGATTATCTAATTATCCCCATTATCTGCGTGCCTCCGCCAGACAAATGTCTGGTCAGACAGTGTTGTCTTCTTTCATCGTACGCACCATACAAGCTTGTGTCTACATGATCAACAGCTTTCCAATGGGGACAAATGTTTGACGGACACGTTTCCACAGGTGGTCAGACGCATTCAAAGAGATAAGCGGGTTACCGGTCTGACGACTGGGTATTGATACAATAATACGTCTGAGGAGTGGCAAACAAAAAGATACAAATTACTCCCATAGCAAATACTGCCATAGGGGAGTGGCGTGTTAGAGACTTCACCATGCTATGTCCAGCAAAAAGAGTAAAATAGTTAAAATAACGAATGAAAAGGCATCATTTATGCCAAATAAAAGCGATGAGTGAGAAAAATGAAGAAAAGAAAGGATACTGCCAGAGGGCTGAAGGTGTGAGAGATCACACAAAAGAGCATGTTCAGATGTTTTGTCACAATATATGTTAAGTGATTATACCATTCCAGACAAGTTGTCACAATTGATCTTCTTAGTGGTTATAGATTGAATTATGAATACAAACGTGTCAAATAAAAGACATGGAGTTCAGTGGACTTTGACAAAACAGCTTAACAGCGGCAGGCAATGCAACAGCTGTGAGGATCTACTTTAGAAACACAGAGCTCTCTAAAAGATTTACCTAGATAAAATTATGTATTTTTTCTGTGTTCAGAATATCTGGACTATGGAAATGTCCAGTCTATATGAAGCCTGTATCTTGCCGAACTCTCTGCTTCCTTCAATCCTATCTACAGAGCGGTGGACAAATAAAGCTAGAATAATTTACCGAATATAAACTTCACTTTGAACAAAATGGCTTTCTATCGAATAAGGTATATTTTAGTAAGCTAGCTTGCAGGGTTTTACAGGGAAGTCGGTGAAAGTACCTTTTAACTTTATTTTTAAAGGTGATAGGAGGAGAGCGAGCAAGTATCAGCTAAACATCATTGCCTCCACTCATCCACAATCTTGGTCTACCCTGTTCAACCTAATTGTTGGTTATAATTAGGGTTTGTTATGTCATTTTTTTCGGATTTGTGTTATATCCAAGTTCCTATTGTACTTTGCAATTGATTGCTTTTGGTGCTGTCAATTTATATTACACTTTGGTGTTTTCAAGTTGTATTTTTTTTTTATTAATTCTTTCAGTATATTATAAGTGCCTTTAGACTTGTCTGAAATGTACCTAGGTTATCAATTCTTTTGTTCCCTTCTCACACTTAGAGATCTACCAAAGGATGTCTTTGGATCTACCCATAGGTCAAGATCGACTGAGTGCCAACCCCTGACCTAGATTGCGCTCTTCTATTGCCTAATCATAACCAGGTGTAAGACAAATGGAGACTACTTAATAAAACACCATAACAAGTGGGTCTGAAAATACACAAATATTGCCAAGGTATAATTGCCAAGGGTTATGAGAACCAGTCAATCAATACCTTTAGCTCCCCAAGGAGCATAGGCATTCAAGAAACACGTGCCAAGTCTTTCTGTCACGTGCCAAGTCTTTCTGTCACGTGCCATCAGCTCAAGTTCTTTCCACATCCTCCTCATCATTGTTACGTCTGACATCAGTTCTCGTCTCCGTGTGTTTTTTGGTCTACCTCTGCCTCTCTTTCCCTGGGGATTCCAAAAACAAGGACTGCCTTGTAATGTTATCAACAGACAACAAGTACCAATTTACAAAGATTATGAGAATAAATGAGTAAAATCGTTGCCATATTTCACTTGAAGAACGACCATGCAAGATGTCGTAAATTAATCAGATAGGTAATAGCTGTTTATAGCCCTGTCAGAACAGAGGTGATAGTGTTGACAATGTGAAAGTAAGGGTTAAGAAATAGTTTTATCACGAGGTGATCGTGTAAGAGAAAGGACAGTCTCTGGATAGAATAATTTATCTAATCCAGCCTATCTGGACGACTAACTTTAAGTCAGACGTACTTTCTCTCCCTGTAAGAAATACAAGTTACACTGCACTCACATGCGCCCAATTCTGTGATAAATACGCACGAACATGAAAACAAACTATGAATAACATATAATGAAAAGGGGTTGATAGACACTATAACTAAAGGTTAATTAAGTTTATTATCAATAGAAAATCACAACATAAATCAAATACATAAATAGATCATGGTTTACAGACAAATGACAATTAATCAAATAGGTTCTCCCCTTTGGTAAAGGAAAAGAAAGAAGATCCCAACAGAGATTAATTAACCCAAAAGATCAAAAAGTTAACATCAAGTTATGAGATAGTCAGTATGGGAAAAGAACAGGTTCTAAATGTTAGTTATCCCTTGACTACTCAGATTAGTGAGACAAAAAAAGAAGAAACCATATAAGTATACTGATGGTAATCAAAGACATAAGTTTCTTTCTCCGTTCATCCAATTCACATTCATTCAGTGGCCACTTTCAGATTTATGCTTACCCCAGTAGTTGTTGCAGGCATTCCAAGGAAATACACTAATAAGTAATAAGACTATGTATTGTCAAAATTGAGTTGTGCCGAATCAAGCCCCAGATTCGCCGTAATTGCTGACTGCAAATTTCACGGGAGTCGCTAGAGTCGGTGATTTAATTTGTCCTGGATACAATAAGTTATCTCTGCCTTCAGTTGGTGGGAGTAAGGTTCATACGTGGTGATCGCCGATATAGGATGAATAGAACATAGATAGTTCCTAGGTGCCTAGCTTCAAGTGGCTGGGACACTATGGTAAGTTATACAAATGTTGCTGACGATATATTTCACCCAGCTGGCTGATGATATTGATCTAAATAAATCTGGTAATAGTTCTGTTCCAGTTAAGATTATAATTTAATGTTTCTGTTCTGGTTTTCTCTCATGACAAAATGAGGTAAAAGGACCGCACAGGTCACAGCAAGAAGCTCATTAAATATATCTGGATTCTTCTTCTTCTTCTTCCATCCTTAGCCACCAACCGGCAAAGCAGTATGTGGCCAGTACGCCTAGTGGCGTCTTAGGGCAACAACAAATTGATCAATCTATCGCTGTTTCCACCACGCCTAGTGGCGTCTTTGTGGAACAGAAACAGACCAAACAATCTATCATTGTTTCCGTAATCAGATTGGTTGGCAAGCAGGTGAACAGCCCACTGTGCGAAAATATATCTGGATGCTTATATGATATTATACGTTAATGTGATCGTAAGTTCATATGGTCATAAGAAAGCCGCTAGTACTCAGGTTTGATCAGCCTAGATTATAGAAAGAATATATAAACATTTTAACCAAATTATCAATCTCATATCTAACACGTGTTAAAATAGGAACTCTTCACCGCTCTGTTATAAATTAGATTTAAAACACACGTGGCTAGCTTAACCTGTCGTTTATTTAACGCGTGATATGAACGCTAGTCATTCGTAACATTACATAAAATGGATATCAGTAAATAATATATGCCGTCAGTAGACAGTTTAATGTATGTACTAGTCAATTTAAACCATCTCTTACTGGGAAAATAGCGAGTAATTAAATTTACTTTACGGCTGGAAAATTTAGCTATAAGTTATATAATGAGCACAGAAAATCTCAGTGAAATATAATGAACTCTTTAACACACTAAATCACTTAAAGACTAGAAATATAAATTACCGCAATCAGAAAAATGAAACACCCCACGAGAAATCTTTTTACTCTGTACGAGAAATACTAGAATATTCGAGCTAGTGGTTTCAGATAGATATCTGAGCAACTGATAAATGGCTATGTGAGAGACCTGGTATATACATTGATAAATTCCGTTCAATCGCCCTTTAATGCGAAAGTCACACCTATGCCAGACCCGAGCCACTTTGCCGTTCGATTCTTGTATGAAAGGAAATATTACCACCTCTGCCGCGTCTCAAACTCGTAAGTTTAATTACACTGAAAATGTAAAACTCCAATATACGTCTCAGACTGATCGCCCCCTTGAATCTTCAAAGAAACTATTAAACGCCTGGACTCATCCCGTGTGTTCCCCCGATCACAGAATCAATTACGCCATTCTCCGCGCTCTGCTCTGTGTTTCACCGTGCTAATTGCTCAAACAGCTCACGTGTTTATTGCACTAGTGAAACCGGCGTTCCTGTAGCAAAAAATATACTTGAAAAGGAAGGGGGGGGGGGGGCAAAAGGGAATGAAAACTAACTGCACTTTTTCATATGTGACACAAGATTCGGATTCATTGATGTATCTTGGCAGCAGTATAGACCACACTGAAGGAACAGACAATGACATCAGTATTACAATACAATAGACAAGACAAACTTTCATTGCATGTAAAACAGGAAAATAAAAGAAATGACGTGGACAACAACAATAACAATGTTCAACCCAATTGTCACGACAGTTCTATGTCCTTGCCATGAAACATCGGAAACAAACAAAACAAGGCACCCACAAAAATTACAGCATTTCATAAATGGGTTTTTACTCAGAACAGAAGGAGTGACAAGACAAGATGACCAATGTGAAACTGATCAAGAACCAGACATGTTCCCGTGGAACAAGAGGAGAGGAGATAGCGCTCTCCCTGGATAGGGAAAACACTGAGGACACCTTCTGAAAGTCTTACAAGACACCCATTTGTCTGGAATTCCTGAGATGGAAAAATGCTATGGAAAATAAAAGCACAAGCTAAAGAGAATCGGAGACTCATATTAAAGGGATTAAGAAGACATGAAAAGACCTTGAATGGGTGGCACAGGAAGGAAATGTTGAAGTAAATTTGTTCAAGCCTATTCTTCACGGGAAGATAAAGCGTATTGATGACATATGAGACCAAGACAGTAAACAAACAGGTTGACGACAACAATAAACAAACGAGTTGACGACGACAATAAACAAACGGTATGACCAGGACAGTAAACAAACGGTATGACCAGGACAGTAAACAAACGGGTTGACCAGGACAGTAAACAAACGGGTTGATAGGAACTCCCCGAGACAAACAATTTTAATTATTAATGACATATTAATTATTATTAAATGTCAGTTAAATTAATTTTTAAAAAAAGGTAAAGGTAGTCCCACAGCTGATACTGCTATAGGGGAGTGAAATGTTAGAGACTTCACTATACTAATCGAGAAGTGGTGTGACCAGCTTCCTTCCTTGCTACTTTTTCGTTTCCTAACTCATTAGCAAAGTCAGGTACCCATTTACAGCTGAGTAGACTGGAGCGTGTCGATGCCGTAAATCCAACAATGTACCTATGCCGCGAGAGACCAGTGCTCTAACCACTTTGTAAATCGGATGCACAGCTAAATTAACAGTTAAGTATAACTAGATGTACTCAATGATGTCTCCTCTTCTAAAACGCCCTAGAAACATCTGCATCTAACAGCCCTTACTCTACAGCTAACGACATTAGGATTACACGAAATGAAACTTAACTTCACTCACGAGTACTCAAAACATTATTGCCGTGCAAACGTAGCTACCTGTGCAGCATAAGCTACTGACACCCATTGTGCTAATTATTCGTAACGACGTGGCTCTCACGAAGAACAAAGAATAGCTTAAACGTTCATAAAATCAAACAAGGAAGTTCTCAGAAAACAGGCATCATTTATAATCAACAAAATACAGCGCAGGCACTGTTCTTAGGACTCGTACTGAAAAAGAACAACAAAGTTAGAGGACGTGGTAAAAAGGTAAATTTAGTCCCGTAGCAGATAATGCCGTAGTGTAGTGAAGTGTACGAGACTTTATCAGACTAGGTCTAGTTTTTTAATGAGGTGGATTGACCAGTTCCCTTTCTCGCTGTCTTTTGCAATCCCTAAGTCAAGAGCAGAGCCAGGTACCCATTTACAGCTGGGTAGACTGGGGTATGACGCTACTGTAGCGAAATTTGGTTCCTCTTGCTTTGTTGTGACTCCCACACACACACCAGCGCAAGGTCAGCGCGGCGGTCTTTCTTTGAAGTTTGTAGTAGACGGGAAATGTGACTTACGGTTGAAGCCATACAGTATTACTGAAGAATGAGAAAATAGCTAATAGGAATGAATGGCGGACTTTCAAAGTTTGCATTCACTGGAAATTAAATTATTAATTACCGGAGAACGCCCGGTCGGAATAATATTAAATAAAAATAATTCAACAAAGGAGATAGACTAGGAATTATATCCAAAAGGATATTGTTCAAATATAAATAGTTTTAAAGATAATTAATATTTTTCACCTTCATCACATCGGCTAAAAGTTAGCTAATAATCTTTAAAAATTTATTACACTAACAAGCCTCAACGGATTTGTATAAAACTTATATGGAATGAAAGCCTCATATGGGGAAAAGGGAATGATACATAGGAAGGACGGAAGAATATAAGTGTGTAGTGAACAGAAGAGAAAAACAAGTACAGGAAAAACACAGATTGCTTCAAATCGCCTCAAATCAGGAGATGAAACTAAAATCTTTTGGGGAATTTGGGAGCTGCTTTCTCGTACGCGCGAGAGACTGAAATATAAGGACAGAGCGGCGCATTGGAAATCACACACTAAATCCAGAAGCCAGAGTGAGAAACTGGAAGACAGCATCTGCTAGAAAAGTTCTATTTTCACGCTGCATGCAGGGCAGATTAAATTAAGCCAATACAGTCTCACCGTGAGCTTATTAATCCTAAGAGGGTTTTTATGATCAATGTTTATGATCATTCCTGATCGAGAAACTAAAGACTTGAAGAAGTTGATCCAGCTCACTGAAGCCTAGAGGTCAACCAAACTTCAACACCTTAGTCCCCCGTAGTTATAGGGCGGGCAGAAGGAAAGTCTTCCGTACTCCAGTGTGTCGGAGGAACCTCGAGCAGACGTGGCTAAAGATGAGTTTATATGTATCCATCCAACAAATCCTGTGAGCAGTTTCTAAAACGACGGTCTAATGATGACACTAGATGGCAAGAGATAATGTGACAATCCTTTTGTTATAAATTCAGTGGAAGATAAATCCAAGACTTTTTCTATTAGTTATTTTAATTTGTAACTGTAAATAATCATACATTTTACCATCTTCCAACACCCATTTATCATTACAAGAATATATAGATGTACATAATAAATTGGATAATTGTACTCATTTGACTTGTTAAATTTTTAACTGTTAAATTTTGAGTTACCTTTTCAAATTTAATTATATTATCACATAGGGTTACGATAGCGAAAGTAGCATCTTATACTTCTGAAGCCTAAATCTATTGTCCAGCTCAGAGTATTCACAGCTGTAACTCACTTGTGATACCAGTGTACTTCTCGGGCACTGGAACTTCATACTTTCTGGAGAGAGATTCTACTTCTGCTCTACCACTATCATCATAATAGGAAAACCTTTCGCTACATTGGGGGCTCTTTCGCGGGATATTATTTGTATCCTGAGCCACTATCTATGTATTCTTCTATCTTGAGCCACAAATAGTTTGTAAAAATAAATTTTTTTGAAAAAATTCTAAAACTTAGAAATTTTTTTCGTAATAGTAGTACCATTGAGTACGAAGGAAATAGGAAACGCTCACAAGGTTTTAAGGATTTGTCTTGTTCAAAGTAATTAATTGATTTTAATTAAGTTAGTTGGTTAGTGAAGATAAAATTATATACCCTCTGGTAAGTAAGCATCATGGCTGAATTGGTGAAGTTTAGAGCTGCGATTATGCAGGAAGGAAAAAACTTGGGTATGACAGGAGATGCTCTAATTCGACATATCACAACTGAAGTGGATAAATATTTAGATAGAGAGACTAAAAGAATGGAAGCTGAAGCTGAAAGAGAAGTCAAAAGATTTGAAGTTGAGGCTGAAGCTAGGAAACTACAAGCAGAGAGAGAAGCCAAAAGAATGGAAGCAGAGAGAGAAGAAAAGAGACTAATGTCTGAAGCTGAAGAAAGAAGGTTACAAAGAGCTCATGAGTTAAGTTTAAAGGAACTTGAACTCCAGGGAGCAGCTAGCAATCATGGTGCTAGCTCACCTCACTCTGAGAGTAGCTCCAACCATAGCACGGCAAATGGAGCCATGAGTTTCCACCTGGATCCATTTATTGAGAAGGAGGACGCCATTGAGTCGTACCTGGATAGATATGAGAGACTGGCCTCTACCTATGGATTGGAAAAGGAAAAATGGAGCCTTAAGCTATCTCAGGGGTTGAGGGGAGTTTCATACGATGTTTATTTAAAACTCTCAAAAGAAGACCAGGAAGATTATGAAATCTTAAAACAAGCTTTACTGGTCAGGTACGAAAAGAATTCTGAATCTTATAGAAAGAGATTCCGAACTGCTAAGCTACTTCCAGGAGAAAACTATCACCAGTTTTCTGCCAGATTGGAAACTTATCTGACAAAATGGATTAGCTTAGGAAAATGTCAAGATATAAAAGAAATGGTCATGATGGAACAACTGAGAGAATCCATGCCTCAAGAAATGAGAAAATTTCTTATGGAGCAAGGAGCTGAGAGATTGGAAGATATTTTAACCATGGCTGAAAGATATCAAGCAGCTCAGTCAGAAGTATCAGGAAATAAGAAGAAGCAGGGTGAGAACTTCAAACCTTCACAAAACTTTACCAACTATGAACACAGGGACAATTCCAACAAGAACAAACACAGAACTGATTATAAAGACAAAAACCCTCTAGGATCAGAAAAGAAACCTCCAAGAAAGGAAGGAAAGTGGTGTAAATCTTGCCAAATGAGTAACCACAATACTGCGGAATGCAGACGGAAAAACCCTCCTCATCACGCTGCATGCCTTACAACAGAGAACAAGGGAAGGAAGGACCTGGCAGATAGTCAGAAGGACCTCCATCATCCCCCTGTCTGTGAGGAAGTGACCTTGAATGGCACCCAAGTACTGTGCTTATATGATACAGGCTTGGACTTTGACTCAGTAGTGTGCTCTTCTCTGGTGAGTCCGGAACAGATAACCACAGAAACAGTGGAAATCAGAGGACCAGTCAAGGGAGCAGGAACCATGACACTGCCCATAGCCCGAATCAACATAAGATCTCGCTATGTGGAAGGAGAGATCAAAGCAGCAGTGATGGACAACCCTATCTACCCATTAATACTGGGATGTAGATATGTCTTTCTAGGAGAACCTATAAGACCCATAGTGATGGCAACAGTCCAGACCAGGGCAAGCTCTAAGAAAGAGGAGGACACTATCATCAATACTCATCCAGAAGAGATGAGAAAGGCTCAAACTGCTGACAGTACATTGAAGCCTTGCTTTGGCAAATTACCTAAAAGCCATAACCCTCCAGAGAAAGGAGACTTATATATGAAAAATGGCCTACTATATAGAAAAGCTGGAACAGGACCTAAAGGACATGGACAGCTTGTAGTGCCAAAATCATACAGGGAGCAGGTTATGAAGCTAGGACATGCTATACCCTTCAGTGGACATATGGGAATAGGGGCCACTGGACAACGGATAGCCTGTCACTACTTTTGGCCAGGGATCACAGAGGACATAAAGAGGTATGTGAGATCCTGTCCAGAATGCCAAAGAGTAGCTCCTAAACATAGGACTGCACCAGCAACACTGGGAGAAATGCCCATCATGGGAACGCCCTTCGAACGTGTTGCCGTGGATATTGTTGGACCCCTCAGTAGGACCAAGAAGAGAAATGCATATATTTTAACCTTGGTCGATACTTGCTCTATGTGGGGAGAGGCAGTAGCAATGTCATCGATAGATTCGAAACATGTGGCAGAGGCACTGTTAACAATATTCACCCGATTAGGTTTCCCACATCAAATATTGACTGACAATGGTTCTCAGTTTAGGGGAAAGCTAACACAAGAAGTATTCAGGTTATTTCAAGCTAGACATTATCACTGTAGCCCGTACCACGCCCAAGGGAATGGTCAAGTAGAGCGGTTCAATGGCACGCTCATTTCAATCCTTAGAAAGTTGGCTAGTGAGAAACCTGAAACTTGGGACACATACTTACCCTCAGCACTATTTGCCTATAGGGAAGTCCCACATAACTCCACAGGATTGGCTCCAGCTACATTGTTGTTTGGACGACCAATCAAAGGTCCACTGGAAGCATTGTTGCGGACATGGACTGATGAAAAAGCAGAAGAAACCGTGACTTCTTCATACCAATACGTCAACGAGTTGACATCTCGATTGAAAACAAGTTGGAAACTGGCAAATGATAACTTGAGACAGGCCAGGAGGAAGCAGGCTGCTTACTATAATAAAACAGCAAAAGATAGGGAACTTGAGGTGGGAGAAAAGGTTCTGTTACTGTTGCCCAGCAGCAATAATAAATTGCAAATTGGATGGCAGGGTCCCTACGTCATATTGGAAAAACTTTCCCGGACCAACTATAAGATTGACAAGAAAGGAAAGGAGAAGGTGTATCATGTCAACCTTCTTAAAAAGTATTATGACAGGGAAGCATCAGAAGTTGCCCATATCATGACCCTGGCCATTGCAACAGAAATGCAGGATGAACCAATTTCCTCCATGGAATACCCCCTAACAACTACGGAAAGCTATGCTCAGGTTAATGTGAGTGAACATTTAACTCTTGAGCAGAGGAAAAAGGTTCAGGAGGTGTTAGAAATCCATGCTGATGTACTCACAGATAAGCCGGGGTGTACTAATCTGTTAGAGTATGACATGACGATTACTGACCCTACACCAGTTTGTATGCGGACATACCCTATACCTTATGCTAAAGGACAGGCACTCAAGGATGAGATTGACTATCTCTTAAAAGAGAAAATTATTTCAAAGTCTGAATCTCCCTACAGCTCAAGTGTGGTGCTATTAAGGAAACCTAGTGGTGAACACAGGTTATGCATTGATTATAGGAAACTAAATGCTATCACTGAATCTCAGGTAGACCCATTACCTGACACCAATCAGTTGTTTGCTACATTGAGTAAGGCTCGGTATTTTTCAAAAGTAGATCTAAGCAAGGGATACTACCAAATACCAGTGAAACCAGAAGTTAGGAAACTGTTAGCCTTTAGTACACCGGATGGACATTACGAGTTCAATGTACTCCCATTTGGTTTAAAGAATGCTCCAAGTATCTTCACCAGAATGATGAGGAAATTGTTGGAACCATTACAAAATCCTCATATCACCAACTTCATGGATGATATTCTGATTGCTACCACTACATTCGAGGAACACGTAGTAGCACTCTCCATGTTGTTAGGTAGACTAAGAGAAACGGGATTGACAGCACGTCCAACTAAGTGTCATATTGGATGTGAGACATTGGAATTTTTAGGTCACACTATCTCTACAGGGCAAATGTCTCCGGACCCAAAGAATGTAGAGAAAATGAGAAAAGCACCAAGACCACAAACTAAGAAGGATGTAAGATCCTTTGTGTCACTGTGCGGGTTTTATCAGAAATATATACCCCATTTTAACTCATTGTGCGCGCCATTAACCGACTTAACCAAAAAAGGTCAGCCGGATAAAATACAATGGACTGCGGAGTGTGAACAGGCTTATACAGAGTTGAAAAATAAGCTGACAAATAAACCTATCCTTGCCCTTCCCGATCTCACACAAGAATTCGTACTAAGAACGGATGCTAGCAATGTAGGCATCGGAGCAACATTACTACAGCGGGCAGACACACCGCCACATATGCTATTACCAGTAGCTTTTGCCAGTAGAAAGTTAAATACAGCTGATAAATTATTCTACCGTTGAACGTGAATGCCTCGCTTTGGTCTGGTCGATCAACAAATTCGCCCCTTTTCTTTACGGGAAACACTTCATTGTGGAAAGTGATCACCAGCCTTTGATGTTTTTAGCAGTGTCTAAAAAATTAAATTCACGACTTTTAAGGTGGAGTTTACTGTTATCTCCATATTCGTTCAATGTGAGATACATTCCAGGACGGGACAATCTTGGACCCGATTTTTTAAGTAGTCATCCTATCAAAGAAGATATAGAAAAACAGAAAAGTAAGGAGAAACTGCAGCATGAGTTACCAAAAAGTTAACTGTGCATGCACTGTTTTAAAGAAGAGGGCTCTGTAGCGAAATTTGGTTCCTCTTGCTTTGTTGTGAAAAAAAATGTGTAGCGCGACTCCCACACACACACCAGCGCAAGGTCAGCGCGGCGGTCTTTCTTTGAAGTTGGTAGACAGCGGAAATGTGACTTACGGTTAAAAGCCATACAGTATTACTGAAGAATGAGGAAATAGCTATATAGGAATGTATGGCCGACTTTAAAAGTTTGCATTTACTGGACATTAAATGATTCACTACAGGAGAACGCATGGTTGGAATAATATTAAATAAATATAATTCAACAAAGGAGATAGACTAGGAATTATATCCAAAAGGATATTATTCAAATATAAATAGTTTTAAAGATAATTAATATTTTTCACCTTCATCACATCGGCTAAAAGTTAGCTAATAATCTTTAAAAATTTATTACACTAACAAGCCTCAACGGATTTGTATAAAACTTATATGTAATGAAAGCCTCATATGGGGAAAAGGAAATGATACATAGGAAGGACGGAAGAATATAAGTGTGTAGTGAACAGAAGAGAAAAACGAGTACAGGAAAAGCACAGATTGCTCCAAATAGCTTCAAAACAGCAGATGAAACTAAAATCTTTTGGGGAATTTGGGAGCTGCTTTCTCGTACGCGCGAGAGACTGAAATATAAGGACAGAGCGGCGCATTGGAAATCACACACTAAATCCAGAAGCCAGAGTGAGAAACTGGAAGACAGCATCTGCAAGAAAAGTTCTATTTTCACGCTGCATGCAGGGCAGATTAAATTAAGCCAATACAGTCTCACCGTGAGCTTATTAATCCTAAGAGGGTTTTTATGATCAATGTTTATGATCATTCCTGATCGAGAAACTAAAGACTTGAAGAAGTTGATCCAGCTCACTGAAGCCTAGAGGTCAACCAAACTTCAACACCTTAGTCCCCCGTAGTTATAGGGCGGGCAGAAGGAAAGTCTTCCGTACTCCAGTGTGTCGGAGGAACCTCGAGCAGACGTGGCTAAAGATGAGTTTATATGTATCCATCCAACAAATCCTGTGAGCAGTTTCTAAAACGACGGTCTAATGATGATGAAGTGGATTTTGATGGTATTGTATGGTTGATGTCACCTAGTGTGATGTATGAGGTCAGCTGTGAAGGCTCCTGAGATAAATGTTGATGTGAATTACAGAAGGCCCTTCTTACTACCACTTACGACCTCACATATCTTTTTTACTAATGAATGTGGCTACGTTAAAAATCTAGGGTACTGATATGTAATGTGTAGTGGTAATTTACACACACCCACACACAGATATTTAAGAAGTCTAATAATAATAATAAAATTTATAACACACTGAACTAACTCAGGCTATTTTAGTTTTTTTTAAGTTAAATCTTTTGATAAATTTATTTTGTTCTGAACCAAATGTTTAGTTGGTCAGAACATAAGAAATATTATGGAGTCATAAATGGAATGCAAAATCATATGACATAATAAAATGGAAAATGTGTACTTAATTATTTCAAATGACTGGTTAATAATAATTATATCAAGATAGTCACAGGAGAACTTATTACTAGATATGCTGTTGGGATGGTGTAATCACTCCCAGTCTATGACTGCCAAACATTGTCCGTTGACTTAAGGGATAAATATATATAGTTTAATTTCCCCAATGTCATGGCTTTATTTACTGGTGAATTAGGGATAATTTAGTTGAAAATGTCGTTGGTGAAAGTCCAGCAGGCCAGATATAACTTATCTCGCCTGCGTCGATCCTGTACAAAAGTCTTGTGGCCCCACCTCTCCGTGCTGGGGGCAATATACGGCTGCTCTGACACAATGATAGACTGCTCTGGTCCACACTTGTATATATTACTACAGCATTTGACACCGCTTTGGTGCCAAATAGAAACTCACAGTTCTGAAACAAAAGTATTGGTCATGTGTCAGAACTCTACTTCCTGAACCACTTCTGCACACAACACTACACAACAACAACACCACATAGACTGGGTCAGATCTCTCTGACCACACAGCACATCTTACCAAGTTGGTTTCACATAGTATCAGTTCCCCAAGACTACATTACATCTGAGATATGTTCAATAGCTTCCTGCTATTAAATAAGATAGGTGATATGTTCCACTGATCTCAACACTAGATCCTTTTTCATAGTTTCAATTAGGCGTGCCTATATATTTTCTTTGTATGTATGTCTCTAGACCCTGATCTAGGGCTGGGGATCTAGAGCGAACACTTACTTGTCGTAATCATTTTTATAATATGGCAGTATCAGTCACTCGAATTATTAAAATATACAGAATAAATATTGTTCATTCTTACCAGAATTCAGAATTGAGAACACAGTTACATTTGCTAGCAAAACTCAGCTGAGCTGCTGGCCGTATGATGGCGTCCCACTATATAGTTATATTCTTATGGAATCAACACCACCATGGATTCAAACTGCGTCTCTGAACAGACTTATGTCGAATGGCAAACTTTCACCTTTCTATCCCGCTACTATAAAATGCGTGGACCAATCGCCGACTTCCCCCCTAACTTTCAAATTGCCAACAAAAAGTCACTTCAGTCAAATCTCAGTCAAGTATGTATTACGGTCTGTTAGTCCGTCTGTCTCTACTTGTTTTTTCATAAAAACACACTTGGTTTTACATGCATTTCCTATACGAATCTGCTGCCTAAGTTATTTTTAGCTACAATGCTCCACCACAATCCCTCTCTTTAATTACAGCTCGATTTTTACGTTTGCAGACTCAAGTCCAAGATTTTGGTAACTTTTTAGTGACTTGGGTTAACAGTGCATTCGCTTGTATGATATGAACAATACAGTCTTTTGTCAATATCGTCCTTATTATCTATCCGTCTGTATAAATGAAAGCATATTATTTCTCTGCTCAAGATGGGCTATCAAACTAGCTAGGTTTTATTTTCATAACTCTAGTATTAAGAAAAAACATATTTTTTCTCAAGTTTAATTTTTGAAATTTGTTCGAGAACCTTCCCTCATGTGTTTTGCCGCGGCATTCAAATAAAGACCAAGTATCGAAAAACGTCCAAGAAATGACTGTCTCGATCAAGAGCTAATGTCCTTTTCTTGTCCATTTCCTTACTTTATGTCAACTAGGGACGTGAATTTTTTTTCTTTTCACCCCCAATTGCGTCTTTTTGCCGTTCGAACTTCAAACACGTGTTCAGTCATATTTTTCCTTTTTTGTGTCCTCCGTTCTCTCCCGTCTACAAAGGGTAAACGTTTCGTCTGCACTTCTAACTTGTTAGTTTTAAATGGCGGTGGGAAGGGCTGGCATGGGCGAGCATGTCTCCTAGTATCTGACGCATTATTTTAAACCCTACATTTCATCGTTAATTTTGGAGATATTTTAACGTTGTATCATGGTGACATCATCACAGATGACACTAGATGGCAAGAGATAATGTGACAATCCTTTTGTTGTAAATTCAGTGGAAGATAAATCCAAGACTTTTTCTATTAGTTATTTTAATTTGTAACTGTAAATAATCATACATTTTACCATCTTCCAACACCCATTTATCCTTACAAGAATATATAGATGTACATAATAAATTGGATAATTGTACTCATCTGACTTGTTAAATTTTTAACTGTTACAATTTTGAGTTACCTTTTCAAATTTAATTATATTATCACATAGGGTTACGATAGCGAAAGTAGCATCTTATACTTCTGAAGCCTAAATCTATTGTCCAGCTCAGAGTATTCACAGCTGTAACTCACTTGTGATACCAGTCTACTTCTCGGGCACTGGAACTTCATACTTTCTGGAGAGAGCTTCTACTTCTGCTCTACCACTATCATCATAATAGGAAAACCTTTCGCTACAGCTACCAGGTTTCGATCCCGGAACACAGAGACTTCTCCGCGAGAAGAAAGCGCTCCAACCGGACTCTATCAGAATCTAAATCTCTAGACTACAACCACTCAGTCAACCGGACTCTATCAGAATCTAAATCTCTAGACTACAACCACTCAGTCAACCGGACTCTATCAGAATCTAAATCTCTAGACTACAACCACTCAGCCAACCGGACTCTATCAGAATCTAAATCTCTAGACTACAACCACTCAGCCAACCGGACTCTATCAGAATCTAAATCTCTAGACTACAATCACTCAGTCAACCGGACTCTATTGGAATCTAAATCTCTAGATTACAACCACTTAGCCAACCGGACTCTGTTGGAATCTAAATCTCAAGACTATCATGCGTGTTGTATTATTTAAAGTTCCGGAGAAGGTCTCCGTGACCAAAGTAGACACTAGGGGTAGTCACACAACACGAATCAGCATAACTGCAGTGTGCTGAAAAACACCTCTTTCACAATTCACACATATGCAGTTTATTATACTTGACACAAAGCTCCATGAAATCAGTTCTCGCCCAAAGGCAAATGTAGTAATAAGTAGTTGTCCAGTCCGTTCACTATCAAACGCTGGTCCATGGCAATCGTACAAACTTTATTTATCACAGTTCCATGGACATCTTCATGAATAGATACATTTTTCCTGAATATAATAAACCAGGGACACCTCAACTAAGTATATTGATGTCATGGTGATGGAATTATGCAGGAAAAACAGAGTATACTGCAGGAACTCAATACATATACGTCCACTCACATTCAAACACAAGCCGCATCTTCTCTTGCAGACGATCACCTCACTTCTGCTTCAAAATGTTCATGTCTGCCTCTTCACCACATCGGCATGACGTCACTTCCTTTATTAATAAGTAAGTCCGTATAAAATTATCAGAAAAGGAGCCCTGTCGAGCCAACTATTATACCGACATAATCGTTATGAATTTTAATCATAACAACTACAACTGGTAAATCTAATATGTTTTTTAAAAAAGGAGACATAGGAAGAAATACCTTGACAAACTGAACACAAGTCATGGGAAGACATTGAAGACACAGATTACTCAAGGTACCTGAGATCGTATAAAATGTAGAGACATAATCGCCACGCCAGCCGAAACGGCTCCCAATGGCGATGGATGAAAAACACGTTCCTACTTTGACATGACCTCAAATTACTGAATAAGAGATCTCATCTTTCTCAACTGCCCCCTTTACCCCCACGCTTCTTCTAGTAATTGAAGGATATTTCTGCTAGAAGTTTCCAGAAGCGTAAGTTACAAAACTCCCTGGTTGTCGACTCGACCAAAAAAACCCTGATAAATTGAAAAGTGCCCAAGTTTAGGTGACTGTTGACAGCTGGGTCGATGAATCAATAGGCAAGTAATACGGCGTTGAACTAGCAAAGGGAGGACAATTATCATGGATGAATCCAGGTCGTGCACGGACAAAGATTTCTTTCATTTGCAGCACGCCATTATTAGAGTGCCCGGATGACATAGTCAAGGCCGGTAATTAGATGATGCACGGAAATGCAGGAGCACTAACAGCACAAAAAAACTTTTATCTCCCTTGGCATCTAATTAAAGATTTATGAAAGACGAATGGCTTTTTTTTTATCCTCTATATTAGAATCGGTGCTACCGTTATTCGAATTTATGATAATTTCTCTCACTTTACTAACGCCGCAAAAACAAGCTACGTGCTGCTCAATACACATTCACAATCAAATGACTTTTGCTTCTAGTCGCATCACTTACTCACGACACTAGTCATTAATAATTAGTAATACCTTTTAGAGTATCATTTTTCTTGTCAATTAAAACATGCCGGCCAAAAATACAGCGAGGCTCCCGCCGGATTATTCCTGTCCACCAAATTAGTGTCACGCGATTCTCATTGTTTTTGTTGTTATTGTTAAGAATCGACGTCACTGCACTCCGGGCAAACCCATAGCTGCTCAGTCTCCCTCGGCAAACGTCGAAGGGTGAGAATGCTAATTGTTCCTGTTGCGCAAAGAACCAGCGACGTACTGATGGAATGAAAGGTGAGAAGAATAACCTGGTGGTGTCAGGGCATGTATTGAGGAAATCAAATGATAGCGTAACAAGGCGGTTCTTATTCTGTGATCTCCGGGTCAAGAGAAATAGAGGAAGACATAACAACATGTCGAAAAGGAATGAAAGACACATGTACAAGGGAAAAATAAAATAATAAACAGACATTAAACAGACAATAAACAGACACTAAACAGACATTAAACAGACAATAAACAGACAATAAACAGACATTAAACAGACCGCGCAAAACTGGAAACGAAGTCATATAATCTGACTCAAGTAATCAGGTCTGACGTCATGAATTCTGACTCAAGTTCGGGCTACAAGTCATGTAAACCTGGCTCAAGCAACCAATCGGTTTTTATTTTTTTACATTAAAATTTTTTTTTAAACTGAAGAAGTCAGTGTACACGGACATGTAATCTGACTAAGATAGTTGGATTAGAATTTCACATATTCTGACCCAAGTAATGGGATTAGAATTTTACATTGTCTGACTAAAATAGTCCGATTAGAATTTCACATGTTCTGACTAAAATAGTCGGATTAGAATTTCACGTATTCGGACTAAAATAATCGTGTTAGAATTTAATATATTCTGATTAAAGTGTTCGGATTAGAATTTCACATATTATAACTAAATTGGTCGGATAAGAATTTCACATTTTCTGACAAAAGTAGTTCAAATATTCTGACTAAAATAGTAGAATTAGAATTTCACATATTTAGAATAAAATTAATCAGATTAGAATTTCACATATTCTGACTAAAATGGTCGAATAAGAATTTCACATATTCTGACCCAAGTAATCGGATTAGAATTTACATAGTCTGACTAAAATAGTAGGATTAGAATTTCATATATTCTGACTAATATAGTCGGATTAAAATTTTACATATTCTAACTGAAATAGTTGGATTATAATTTCACATATTCTGACCCAAGTAATCGGAGTCTAATTTTACAAAGTCTGACTAATATAGTCCGATTAGAATTTCACATATTCTGACTAAAATAGTCGGAAATTTCACATATTCTAACTAAATTGGTCGGATAAGAATTTCACATATTCTGACTAAAGTGGTGCAAATATTCTGACTAAAATAGTAAAATTAGAATTTCACATATTCGGAATAAATAATCAGATTAGAATCTTACATATTCTGAATAAAATAATCGGATTAGAAATTCGCATATTCTAACTGAAATAGTTGGACTAGAATTTCACATATTCTGACTAAATTAGTCGGATTAGAATTTCACATATTCTGACTGAAATAGTCGGATTAGAATTTCACATATTCTGAATATTTTTAGAGCCTTATGTTCCATACAGAGCAGAAGGGAAATACATGAATACTGATCGTTAAATTAATTTCAACGGCACATATATTATAGTTGAGTACATTTCTTTGTGTATATTGATCCCTATCTTAATGTCAACGGTACATACGTTATAGCTGAGTACATTAGTTTGTGAATATTGATCCCTATCTTAATGTCAACGGTACATACGTTATAGCTGAGTACATTACTTTGTGAATATTGATCCCTATCTTAATGTCAACGGTACATACGTTATAGCTGAGTACATAACTTTGTGAATATTGATCCCTATCTTAATGTCAACGGTTGTCGTGAAATATTCTAATCCACATATATAAATTAAAACGTAAATGTAAAGCCTGACAAATAACTTCAATAAAAGGAAAGAAGAATGGTAAAGAACAGTGCTGTCACAATGACTGTACTCGAAATCCCCCTTGTTTTCTACTTCGTCTGCAAATTGTA
This sequence comes from Oreohelix idahoensis, assembly GCA_024509875.1. Taxonomy (NCBI): domain Eukaryota; kingdom Metazoa; phylum Mollusca; class Gastropoda; order Stylommatophora; family Oreohelicidae; genus Oreohelix; species Oreohelix idahoensis. Next base: position 60,032 of record JAMPIV010021659.1, on the reverse strand, counting down.
ACGTTTCACGTTGATAGTAAAAGCCTACTGCTTCAATACCCGCTTTCTACGATAAAACGTGTACTGCCTTTCTAAGAAAAACCTTGAGATACGCAGCTGACCTAGATTTAAAATTCCATTCATGTCATTTTATACACTACGTTACCATAAACGAAAGACAGATGGACTAAAGATAGAAAGAAAGGGAGGGGCTGAAAGCCGGAACGCAGGCAATACTACCACAGTCGCGCGATACACAATTACTACCATCACGCGTGTAAGGCCACATGCACTAGCTTTTTTCAAATCGACAGTGATAAACAACACTACCCATACGAGAGTTAGTTTTTAAAAACCTGAAAATTCTTATTAGGAAATATGACATTATACTGGTTTACGTTTGAAAACATTACAGTACCCAGACACCACATCGTATTCGAAGTGAACAGGAGGTAGTAGAAAATGCATATTTTGAACGCAGCCCCTTAGCCCCATTAAATTTATATATTTGGGTTCCTTAGGACTTGCTGACAAATAATATGTTAAACGTTACGCAAATAGTCTAGGAATTAACAAATTATAGCCAAAAGAAATAGTGAGGGATGTCAGACAACACCCAAATCAGAATCGCTCAGTGGCAGATTTTCACCCCACCATTGTACGGGAAATGGGTCTCCATGTTAAATCCGATTTGATTGGAGCGCAATAAATGTAAGGCTAAACACGATTAGTCGGGCTATAAATACTACTTCTTTGTTGTTAGGGGAAACGTGAGTAGGAGTACTTTTTTGAAAAGCTGTGTAAACATGGCACGATTGGTTAGACCTGCCAATATAGTCAATTAGAGGCGTCAGGTCAGCACCACATTTGCAAATAAACTTACTACAGAACCAGTGCGTTGAGCGCCAGTGCATATTTTTCTAAATAAAAGCCTGGGACATCGGCAGATCGAAATTGTGCTATATTCAGTGCCAGTCAACGTAATTCTGTATTATTTCCATGAATTGTGGTAAGCTTGAAATATTTGATATCTTTTAATGAAAATTGAATGTAAATTGATAATTTATGTCTGTATATATGTGTGGTTCAGTAGCGAACATGAGGTGAAGCCTATATAGTGCTCCAACCTGAACAGAAGGTGTCGGAGGAAAGTAAAACTACATGGAATTGCCAAACAGTACACTGACACCTATTTTATTGACTAGAAAGAAATAATGCTGGAATTGCAGAGGCGTAGTAACCATTAGGGAGGAATATACTGGTGAAAATTGTTTCAGATGAAGATAGCAGTTGGCCTACCGCTCTGAACTCAGTGTTTGTTATGTATTGTGCTCCGTGTAGAAATAGAGTATAAATTAGTTCTGAAGTAGGAGGTACAACCTTCTTGTTTCAGGGACTGTGGTCCTATATTTATTGAGCAGCACCTGGTCAGAGCTTTGCTGAATCCAGAGGCGGACAGCATACTCCTTGGTCCATAAAGTAAACAGTGAGGTGTCTCCAGAACACAGGGGAGCAATCGAGCAGAGGAGTCTTTTCCTGCCGCCATCACGAAAGATAAGCCTATGTGGCCAGCGGAGCTCAACATTATGTAACCCCATCTTAAACTGACATTGTATAAAAATAAGAGGGGAAATTAATTGTTTTAATGAACGGAACTGAGAACATCTCTAATACTAGTTCCAACAGAAGCAAACACTTGAAGTCATGATGACAAATAACAACATAGCTTGAAAAAACAAAACCAGTATTACCTCATATTACTACTACACAACTGACACACATAGGATAATATTAATAAAATATGTCACTACAAAGTTCATATTGATAAATTTTGTACATATAAATTGTAATTACTATTGATTGTGATTCCTGGTTCACTTTGTATTTGAATCAGGACACATATTTTAGTGAAAGTAATTAATACATATTTATATTTGAAAATTTACCAGTGCCTCATTTAAGATAGTCTTATAGATTGTTGAATGTGTGTGAGTGTCACTGTGTTGTCAAGTGTGGTGGAATAAATTAAATTGTTTATCTGTCTGTTGTTGTTGTGACTTACACTTCATCATATACATACCCTAGACATTTAACGTAGTCATCACAATATTCCAGAATAATTCTGACTGAGGTATAAATATGTGGTAGCAAGTAAGGTCATCTGTAATACACTACCCTTATTAGATACAGATACCTTCACAGCTGATCTCAGTCAGTACACTAAGTCCCCTATAAATATTTATAACATCCCACTTTACCACAACGGTACACATCTTATAGCTGAGCACATTACTGTGTGAATATTGATTACTATCTTAATGTCAACGGTACATATGTTATAGCTGAGCACATTACTTTGTGAATGTCGTAGATTTTTGATAGGAGAATTAAGACTTGGGTTGGTCCCTTCTGAATAGATTTGAATAAGTGATAGTCACCGTGAGAGATAGTAATAGCAATAGATTTCCACGAGTGAGATGGTAGGCTGTGATAGAGGCTGTCTCTGAAATCGAGAAATCTTCTCTCTTTCACCTATCTTCTACGACAGATTTAGAGGAGTCAGACAGTCTAAACACATATATATATTACTTGTATATATATATGTATATATATATATATATATATATATATATATATATATATATATATATATATATATAATTCTATCCACTCACGTGCACGCACATACAAGACGACAGTTAGACGTACAGACGTGGGAAACTATAACAATGATTATGCAGATAATTTGAAACGAGCTGACCAACGCGCTGATTAATTTCAAAAAGAAATTTTAATTATCATCTAAAATTTCATCACAACACATAGAAATTACATCAAAGCATATACAAATAGTCATACAGTCAATACAAATGCTACAAAAATGATAGACCCACAGTATGATCTTATCCCTCAAGGTATGCCCACAGTCCTGTTAGAAGAAAGTGATAGCCCCAAGGAATCAAGGATACATATGATTAGGTCTAATATTTTCCCCTTTTTAAGGTATGGACAGACTTGATATCTCTGCTCTATTTTAAGGGAAATATGATTAGCAATACTTGCATACAGAAAGTTAAGACAGCAAAATGGGTGCCAAATTACAACAATAAAGAAAACACTCCGTCCTGCATTCACTCTATTCAGTCAGCAGTGATCACGTGCATTTGTTCATACTCACAGCTTTGATAGCCACTTCTGGAAACACAATTTTTAGGACATTCACATACAGAATCGTCAAAGGCAGTCTTTGACCAAGAAATCCCCAGTTCCAAAAAGACGGGATGAATTCTCTGCTTCAGGGAACGATTCCTTGGGTGTTCTTATTTTTCGGATGTCTGTTTAGGTCACATTAAAATTGTCCAGGCACGAACATTAACAACGAGCACCGTGTCAATAGCTTAGGTTTCTAGAATTGAGGAATGTCAGATCGGTGTCTACTTTCAGGAAAGGACTATATTTGGTCACCATACCACTAGTCAAAACTCCGTCGGAATGTTACTGACGTTAATATGTTACTTGCCACACAGGCTAAAAATGTACTTGAGTTGTTTCTCAGGAAGAATTAAATATGGCGCGATAGGCCTGTTACTTCAGTTACCTTTTAAATAACTTGTAAAGATTCTGCACCAAGGTTTTTTTAAGGAAAATGTTTTAGTTCTTCACAGATATCACTCATCAGTACTTAACGCTGGCAAAGTTTTGGGTTAACCCCAGCATTCACTGAATAAAGGAAAAACACATATTCAATAATTATACATACTAGGTACTCGTTATAACTTACATTTTTAAACTGCAAGCGTACAGCTTGACTTACCATTTAAACTTTCCGTGAAATAAGTTATATAAAAATCAATCATCATGAATTAGGAATACCTACGTATTCCGTCAACACTCATGAGGCATCTAGCATTTATAAGTTAGTTTAGAAAAATTATTCTCGTCTGATTATTTAGCAGTAAAATTAAATTCCTTAATAGCTGACTGAGTTTAAGCTAGAAATTATAATTTCTGTTTTCCACTGTAACTCGTCACTATAAAATAATACAGACTATATAAATTAAGCACTCTGCACCAAATCTAACTAGTGAAATATGAAATAAGCGATTATCACGTTAAACACTTCACAAAATATTAGATACTTAATATAATATATTTACCTCAACACAGAACTACAGGTAATCGCACACTTTAGAATTATACGCTGATATATTTATTAGAAATCTAGAGCTCGGCAAATTTCTGAACAAACTAGGAGCTTCGCTATACAGCTTATTTTATTCACGAACAACCTGTCTACTGCGAATTAGGAGAATGAATGAAAATCTAGTTTCAAACTTCGGTTAATATCTTAAACCAGAACAAAGTGGTCCCAACTTATTTCGCAAAACGAAATAATCTCCCCTTCTCATTAACACCTACGTACCTTAGACGAACGCCGTAACTGCCAGCAGTGCGTCTTTGACACCTACGTCAAGAAAATGGCCCTTCTGAGCGAATGCGTGAGTGTCATGGAAAAACCCAGACTTTTTTCTCATTCCAGCACGCTGCATGAGTGCCATATCACACTTCACTCCGAGCGACTAGCCTGAAGAAACGCTGTGTCCGGTGAAAATGTAAACGGTACGTCCCCTTAGGTGGCAGTTACCACACTTCACCGAGCAACTTAGCCGTAAAACTATTTGTCAGATGGAAATCTCCAGATAAATGTCTGCCCTGAGCGAGCCTGTCTGGCGCGATTCACACCTTCCCCGAGCAACTCAGCCAAGGAAACTCGCGTGACAGGTGCAAATGTAGACAATTTGTCTGCTCATCATGTCTGATGGACTGAAATCCCACCTAAAATTATCTCGTGCAAGGGACCGACGCGTTAGGTAATCTACTGCGTTTCTAAATGAGAAACGAAACCGGCAAAGTGAAAATGGGAAAGAAAATATTTCTCGCAAACGAACGAATGCGAAAAATACCGGAAAAGGATAGAGAGTGATAATAAAATAGAGGATACGGGTGGAAGAAAGAAAGAATAATACAGAAAATTTAATGATCATAAACTCTCTGTGACAGTGAATATTGATTACTATCTTAATGTCAGCGGTACACACGTTATAGCTGAGTAGATTATTTTGTAGGCTGACAACTTGAGTTAGCAAAAAAAAAAAAAACAATACTTGAAGTCAAAGATATCTTGTTGGGTCGAAAAACGTGAATTTCTAACTGGATTAAGTGAGTAAAAAAATGTTGAATTTTAATACGATTGCTTGAGTCATAATATGTGAAATGATAACCCGATTGAGTCAGAATATGTGAAATTCTTATCTAATTTGAGTAAGAATGCGTTAACTTCTAATCCTATTACTTTAGTTAGAATATGTGAAATTCTAATCCGGGTCAGATGATGTGAAATTATTATGCCATTATATGAGTCAGAATATGTGATTATTATTATTTTTTTTTTTTTTTTTTTTTTTTTTTTGAGTAAGAATACGTTACACTCTAATCGTAATGCTTGAGTCACATTATATGTCCGTGTAAACTGACTTACCTGAGTTTTTTAAAAATCAATTTTTAAAAAAAGGAAATAAAACAAGATTGGATAGGCCTACTTGAGTCAGGTTTACATTACTTGTAGCCCAATTACTTGAGTTTGAATTCATTACGCCAAACCTGATTACATCAGTCAGATTATATGACTTTGTAACACGAGTACATGAGTCATGCAACATTGCTTCGCAGTTTGAATACTTGCGTCAGATTTACGTGCCGTTTTGAACTGAGCACTTGTGTTACAGTAGGCCCTACATGATTGTATTTTTAATTCTGAGTGTTTAATTTTCAATAAGCCACTTTCTATGGCAAAAGACCAGTGGCGTGACCGCAGCTGAGGCTCAAAGATGTGTGCAAGAGAAACATGAAGGCAGTGGACATAAGTCCAGCATCCTTTGAGGATGAAGCTGCCGATCACACCAAGTGGGGTTGTTCCTTACGGCGCCACCTCAGATTGGGCTAAAGGGAGATCTCATAATAAGCAAAAGAGAAAAGAACTAGCCGAAAGACACACTAGGGGGGAAAAAGCAGCTGAGATCTATCACCCCAGGGCGCGCGTTCCCGTAGTCAGTTATGTCTGATGGGGGAATACTAGAGACGCTACTTTGAGCTTGGAAAAGTTTGAGACTAAATAATTGAAATTCTAAACCAAAAACATGAGTATGGAACTTCTAGTTTAGTAAGACAATCATGCGATTTCTAGTTAAGTAAGACAATCATGCGATTTCTAGTTTAGTAAGACAATCACGCGATTTCTAGTTTAGTAAGACAACCATTGGACTTCCAGTTTAGTAAAACAATCATTGGATTTCTAGTTTAGTAAAGCAATCATTGGACTTCTAGTTTAGTAAAACAATCAGGAAACTTCTAGTTTAGTAAGACAATCGTGTCACTTCTAGTTTTAAAAAACAATCATTGGACTTCAAGGTTTAGTAAGACAATCATTGGACTTCTATTTTAGTAAGACACTCATGGGACTTCTAGTTTAGTAAGGCAATCATGGGATTTCTAGTTTAGTAGAACAATCATTGGACTTCTAGTTTAGTAAAGCATTCATTGGTCTTCTTGTTTAAGAAGACAATCATTGGACTTCTATTTTAGTAAGACATTCATTGGACTTCTAGTTTAGTAGAACAATCATTGGACTTCTAGTTTAATAAGACAATCATTGGACTTCTAGTTTAGTAAAATAATCACTGGTCTTCTTGTTTAATAAGACAATCATGGGACTTCTAGTTTAGTAAGGCAGTCATGGGACTTCTAATTTAATAAGACTATCATTGGACTTCTAGTTTAGTAAGACAATCATGTAACTTCTAGTTCAGTAAGACAATCATGTGACTTCTAGTTTAGTAAGACAATCATTAGACTTCTAGTTTAGTAAGACAACCATTGGACTTCTATTTTAGTAACACAATCATGTGACTTCTAGTTTTGTAAGACACTCATTAGACTTCTAGTTTAGTAAGACAATCATTGGACTTCTAGTTTAGTCAGACAATCACGTGTCTTCTAGTTTAGAAAGACAATCATGTGACTTCTAGTTTAGTAAGACAATCATTTGACTTCTAGTTAGTAAGACAATCATTGGACTTCTAGTTTAGTAAGACAATCATGAGACTTCTAGTTTAGTAAGACAATCATGTGACTTCTAGTTTAGTAAAGCAATCATTGGACTTCTAGTTTAGTAAAACAATCTGGAAACTTCTAGTTTAGTAAGACAATCGTGTCACTTCTAGTTTTAAAAAACAATCATTTGACTTCAAGGTTTAGTAAGACAATCATTGGACTTCTATTTTAGTAAGACACTCATGGGACTTCTAGTTCAGTAAGGCAATCATGGGATTTCTAGTTTAGTAGAACAATCATTGGACTTCTAGTTTAGTAAAGCATTCATTGGTCTTCTTGTTTAATAAGACAATCATTGGACTTCTAGTTTAGTAAGGCAGTCATGGGACTTCTAGTTTAGTAGAACAATCATTGGACTTCTAGTTTAATAAGACAATCATTAGACTTCTAGTTTAGTAAGACATTCATTGGACTTCTAGGTTTAGTAAGACAATCATTGGACTTCTATTTTAGTAACACAATCATGGGACTTCTAGTTTAGTAAAACAATCATTGGTCTTCTTGTTTAATAAGACAATCATGGGACTTCTAGTTTAGTAAGACATTCATTTGACTTCTAGTTTAGTAAGACAATCATTGGACTTCTAGTTTAGAAAGACAATCATTGGACTTCCAGTTTTGTAAGACAATCATGTGACTTCTAGTTTAGTAAGATAATCATTCGACTTCTAGTTTAGTAAGACAACCATTAGACTGCTAGTTTAGTAAGACAATCATTGGACTTCTAGTTTAGTAAGACAATCATTAGACTTCTAGTTAAGTAAGACAATCATTAGACTTCTAGTTTAGTAAGAATCATTGGACTTCTAGTTTAGTAAGACAATCATGAGACTTCTAGTTTAACACATTAACTACCGAATTGAAAAACACACTGTGGCCGAATTTAATTTTTTTCCCATTTTCATCCTGTAGGTGTTTGCACAAAGTAAGCTGTAGTTTTCGTAATTGTTTACAGATTTTTATGAATTACACGTCATTTTAAAGATAAATGAATGTACTATTACAATAAATACCGGTTGTAACTCTAATAGAGGTTGTTGCTATTTAACGGCCCTCCGATGGCCGAGGACTTGCAATATCTTCACAATTATAACTGCTTGCGCCCCATCTCTATCAAAATCACAATTTCAATCAATGTGCACACTGTTTTCACTCTTGTTCTTGTCGCTAGATCTATTAGTCAATTGTTGAAACAAGTTTCTATTATATTCAGCCGTTAGACGAGATGTACACGCATTTTTTGTAGTCCTATCACTAGTTGCCACGGTAAACAGTTTTACACGATTTGGTAACTAACCCAAAACGCTGAAAAATATGAACATAATATCAATTTTCCAGTGTTCTACAACAACCATGCTTTGGGAATTTGTTTTCCGGTGGCAACTTAAAATCTCGAACCAGATCAGAGAGTGTTTCAGTACATTTTTCATTCGTTTTATTACTAAAATTAGATTGGCGCTCTGAGCGGCTTGCGGTCCAAATGTGATTATTTTGTGAGCCGCTGACAGCGGCTTGCGGTAGTTATTTCGTCACAAAAGCACAGGCGCCCTACCCCTCTCCCCCTCCCCCCCTTTTTCGATTTGATGTCTTCTCTCAACCCCATTCTTTTTTCTCCATTTTATTTTTAGTGTTGAAAAGAAGAATACACAGGAATATAAATTAGTTAACTAGTACAGACAAAATAACAATGATTTCTGTAAAATAGTAACTAAAAATTGTGAATATCATCATCAAGCAAGAACCGCTTACTCGGAGCCATCGAGAGGACATGCACATCATCATAGCTAGTCGACGCTGGAGTTGGGATGGCCACGTCCTCAGAAGAGACCCTGATGCCATCACAAGAACAGCTTTGCTATGGACCCCCGAAGGAAAGCGAAAGAGAGGCCGACCAAAAACAATTTGGAGGAGAACTGTGGAGGCCGAGACACAAAGAATGAACCAGAGCTGGGACCCTGCACGAAGATCGCCGCCGACCGAGCAAAGTGGAAGCAGTTTGTTGCTGCCCTAAAAGACGCCACCAGGCGTGATGGCCACTGACTGCTTTGACAACCGGTGGTTAGGACCAAAGAAGAAGGAGAATCAGGCTTTTACGATAACTGCTTTTACTAATCTAATGTTGCTAAATTTTTTTATGTCTGTAATCGCCCATTTCGTCTTAATTTAATTTAAAACAATAAAAAATAAATTAAATGTAAAGTAAACACATCAACAACTTCAGTTCATACTTGTGTTAAAGTTTCATAAAACAATGTTAAACTTGAGAGAAAATCCACAAACATTCAAAGGTTAAAAACTGAAGTTATCAGTGAATGATTTTTCTTCGTTATCAATATCCCACTGCAAAGAAAGATGCTCCTCCATATGATTCCAGTTCAGCGTCGATTTAGAAAGACGTGCATAATTTACAAAACAATTTTAAGCAGTTAAAAGTTATAACAAGTATCCGTTTTTTCAGTAGATATTATAATATTCATATAATTCGTCCAAGAGAGAGTTGTTAACTATTGCGGAGAAAAGGCGATATGAGAATGGAGGTTACTAAATCTATTTTTGAATCGACGTTATTTATGAAAGATGCGAGCCTCATTGGTACTTTTTGTGTGGCGTCATATTCATAAACACCACCCTTCCCCTATCGTCAAAAAATGTTAGCCCCCCCCCCTCCCCCCCCCCCCCGCGAATTGCGTGACGTCATGTGGACAACCTCTTACCCGTGTTCATTCCAGAAGAAGAACTGACTGGTAAGGCTATGAACAGGCTCGTTCAATGTGTGTCCTATCAACAGACTCCTTCAATGTGTGTCCTATCAACAGGCTCGTTCAATGTGTGTCCTATCAACAGACTCCTTCAATGTGTGTCCTATCAACAGACTCCTTCAATGTGTGTCCTATCAACAGGCTCGTTCAATGTGTGTCCTATCAACAGACTCCTTCAATGTGTGTCCTATCAACAGGCTCGTTCAATGTGTGTCCTATCAACAGGCTCCATCAATGTGTGTCCTATCAACAGGCTCCTTCAATGTGTGTCCTATCCATCACCAGCGTCTTCTCATCTCTTCCTCCAGTGGCACCTATTTGGTTCTCGATATCGGTTACACGTTAAGGATCTTGTCTTACCCCTTCCATTCTTGAATTCTACGCCAGCACCAATTTATGAAAGTCTGTAACTGCTTGATTGTTGTTTTCCATGTTTCATAGCCATGCAATAGGACTGTCTTGTTTTTAGTTGAAAGTTCCGGTTTTTGTGTTGGACTACCTTTGACGTTAATTCCGAATGGAATATATTGTGAGAAAATGACAATTTACAGAACAAACTAGATAGAGGACGACAAATAGAGAAACTAAAAAGCAGTTTAACATCAAAGCAAGGGAAGTTGTCAAAAACAGAATTGATAATCAACACTGGGAACAAGAAGTTATGGATAGTCGTGATCTCCTACGCCTGCTTTCATGGTACTTCAAGAAGAAGGCAAAGGGTCCAGTTTTGTTTGCTTTTTCGTTTTTTGTTTGTTTCGTGTTGTGTTTGTTTGTTTGTTCGTGTCAAAAATTAGTATCTCTAGTCCATCGGACATGTGATATCCAAGCGCTGGTATCTCTGAATTCGATTCCTTGCCAAAAATAATGCTGTGCTTTCTCCTTCGCTCACCCTCAGACGTCAACTTGAGTATGTTCAAATAAAGAAGTGGTCAACTTGAAGTTGTTGGTATCTCCGTAGAATTATTCCTGGAATAGCACTGGTGATGGCCATAAACGCTTTCTCTGGTACTCATTTGTTGGCACCATTTCAGTAGATTCACAAAATAATGCAATTTCGATCTTTTCTCTGTGAGTTTTCTTAATAAATTTATTATTAACAACTCCATGCATCGGGTAATATATTTCTCCTGTAATTTCTCACATTATAACCTAAATCGATACCCGTTTTCTAAGTTGCCAAACGATGATTCTTGTTGTTCAATACCCGCGAACACATTGAACAAAAAAGCGCGTGCAATGTCAATATGAACCTTGTTTTGCAGTCGTGGCAACAGCTTGTGTCCCAGGATGTAAATTCAGTCTTTCCTCTTTGTAATCGACTTCTTGTATGGTTATTACAATGGTCACAAATGCAAAAACATGTAACAGATTGCGCCGAACTAGATCTGAAAGAGAGATATACAACATAAATGTTTTATTCGGCTTTATGGCGAAGTAGTTAATGAAATCAATAATAAATATATGTTGGGAATGAATTCGCTGGTTGCAAGTACTGATAAAGCTGCATGCAAAACGGTAACGAGGCACTAATATAGGAACAGCGTAGCAGGTAGCCAGCTGTAACATAGCATATAAAACCTTCCAATATTTAACAATAACTTATTAAACAGTAATATCAGAATGAGCAAGTTTAGTCCTTAAAAATATGAGGGTTATTTTCATATGTTGTTGTGTTGTTGTTGTTGTTGTGTTGTTGTTGTTGTTGTGTTGTTTAACTAGGACTGCTGAGCTTCTCGCTCTTTTGCAACCAACACCAAGTTTAATAGTTCTTGGTATTATCTACACTGTAGATCTAGGCTTTTCCTGTGGCTTTTCTGCCACTCCGAAACGTGCTGAGTTGAATCCATGAGCTCCAGTATATCTAGCTTGACTTGCACTTAAAGGATCATCACATGTGATCCCAAGCTAAGAGAAAAAAGCACTTGGCATACTATTCAAGGGAGGCTCTCTGTCTCTGCCTGTCGCGGGTCCATAGTGAGATCCTCCTGCATTCAGCCAACCAGGTAAAGGCTAGTTACGTCTGGGGCCCAAGTGACTCCTCCAAGCTTAGTGTTCAATGCTGAATTCTCAACAAGTTTCACTGTAGGGGGAATCCCTGGAAGTGTGTGAATGATTTAAAAAGACAACGAGGATGTAATTAGCCTAAGGAACAGAAGTTCACATCCCTATCTGTATACTATAGCATTGTACCTAGCTGGTGGTCATATAAGGATGACTCCAGATATGCTTCCATGCACATTCTAAGCTGCAGAATCATAACAATCAAACCGTGAACCAGACTGAAAAAAAAAAAAAATGCGGTGTCTTGAAACCGGAACGTTGATGACCATCAGCTTCATCACCATCATAATTCTAATCATCATCATAATTCTAGTCATCATCATTACCACTCAGCTCACTTAGGAGCACATACCTTCAAGAAACCCTTACCAAACCTCCTCAACCCGTGCCTTCTGTTCAAGTAGCCGCATATCCTTCTCATTCTCTTTATGGACATTGAATAGTAGGATTATCTATTCTCATCCGCACATCCCAAAACTGTTTTCAGTAATAGTCCTACAATAAAGACAAGAGATGTATCTCTTTGTACGGCATGACATTTCCACACTGGTGATCTTTTGCCAATGTAGAACTGGTGACAAGAGCGAGACCAAATATCAGTGGAGCGGGAGATACGAAGAAGACGCAGGCAAAAGACACGACATTTTGTCCTCTCAATTCAAACTTTAAATTATGACACACGTTAAGCAAACATATTGATAGTATTACAAGGTAGTCCTTCTTCTGGAATACCCTGGTAAGAGAACGAACGAACGTAACAAACTAGAGAGGTAAAAGGAGACTAGTGATAGAAATTAAAAGGATGACCAAGATATGGACAGATCTTGAGCGAGTAGCACAAGACAGGAGGATTGGGAAGGTATTTGTTCAAGCCTATACTTATGGAAAAGGGGGGAGGGGCAGGGCTGAAGGATAAAGATGCCGCGATGTTACAAATTTTTCAAGATGGATTGATCTAGCAAACTTTTGTATGACGCAGTGATGTAGCAAGTAAAGATCATGAAATTTGCGTACTCCTCGGACGTCACAACGAAGGAAGTATGACATTTGCCTCCATGGAAGTCGCAAAGAAAGAATTGTGACATTTGTCTCCTCCTCAGAAGTTACAAAGAAAGAATTGTGACATTTGTTTCCTCCTCAAAAGTTACAAAGAAGGAATTGTGACATTCACTTTCTCTACACAAGTCAAAAAAATAGAAAAATGACATTTGCCTTTCACACGCATATTGCAAAGATGTCATACAGAAAGTATTGTGACATTTGCGTCCACCATACATGTTCCACAGACAAAAATGGAACATTTGCTCGCTCCGCCAACCTCAGACAAAAAGAATTATGACATTTCCTTCCTCCACGCATGTCGTATGTGGAAACTAACATGAAGTGCGTGGGGCCAGCAAACGTTTCTTGTAAAACATATTGCCACTGTAAACCACAACTGAAAGACCATACAAAAAGATTTTGTGTGGCCTCAAAATGTACAATAAATTGCTAAATAAACCACGACTGTAAAATCATATGAAATGCTTTAGTACAGCTGCCCTTCATGGGACCAACTGTAGTATTATAAAAGAGAATAATAAATATAAAAATACATCAATTTCAGAAAGAACAGAGTGTAAACAATCTCAGTATAAATCATAAATTCAGACAGAACAGAAGTTGGCGGAAATAATCCAAATGCAAATGATATTAAAGTCATATATCAAAGAATCAAATCCAGGCAAGCAAATAATGCAGCCGTTAGGACAGACAAGAATATAAAAAAAAGGGAAAGAAAATGAAAAATGGATCGGAGATTAAGAAAGAGAAATCTAATCAAACTTTAATTCAAAGACAAGGAAGAAACGGCAAAGTATTCCCAGAAGGGTCTGTGTTGTGAGAGGGACAAAATACGACCGAGAATTTCCCGGGAGATATGGTAATTCTAGCGCCTGCGGGGCGGTTTGTTCTTTCATTGCAGACTTGATAGTGAAAATCGTTCGCCGTGATAATGTTTGGCAAAGCTGGGCGAAATAATAAAACAAACTTGAAAAAGAAAGAAAAGATTATTAAAACTTTGTTTCAAGGGCGATAGATATACGTGGAGAAAGAAGTCTGGATTTTTTTTTCTTCATTAACATAAGACCATATTAAATAAGCATTAAATCTTGTATTCATTTCCACCCAAGAGTTTAAGTCTGGCGCAATATTTTGAAAGCACGTGAGTTTTGAGTCAATACTATGTGTTCGACATTTTTGGAATTTCCCTGATACGATCTTTTCCAGGAAACATCTAGCGAACAGAGAAGCATATTTTGCTATTGTTGTATGCCAGTCTCGCTGAGAACTAGAATCTTTGCGCATGGATCCAGTAACACAATCCTGACTAGGTCCATGTTTAATGAGAAGAAAAGGATTAGTCTCCCCAATCTGATCTGTTAATTACCCTTGGCCATCCTAACCCGGACAGGGAGATCCATCAAACGGAGACAGGCATTATCGGAAACAAGCAAAAACAACCTGGGAGCGGTTGGGGGAGACACAATCGGAAATTACTGAAGCTATAGGGGCTGATTAAATAGCGTCGTTACCATGGTGATAAGAAGCACTTAGTGCGACTACATTTGTAAGCATGTGCTATGTAACAAAGTGCGTATTGATTCGAAGAAAGTAGTCCATTCTATCCCGGTCTGACTGTTTTGGAGTTTGATTTTTTTTTTTTTTTTTTTTTTTAAAATTGGGTTATTACATTGTTGTCAATTTTCTTTTTTTTTTTTCATTTCTTTTTGTTTCCTATCTCATGATTGCTTTATTCTTCTTTCTTTTTCTTTTCTCTTCTATTCTCCCTAATTTTTCTCTTTTTATTTTTTCTTCCTGCTTTTTCCTTCCTCATGCGTGTCGTATGTGGCAGCCAACATGAGACTTTAATAGAGGCTGGCAACCTTCATCATTTAAAGCACATTACTACAGACACAATAACTGCAAGAGCGCGATGGATGCTTGGTACAGACTCCAGGTAGATAGATAGATAGATAGATAGATAGATGGATGGATGGATGGATGGATGGATGGATGGATGGATGGATCGATCGATAGATAGATAGATAGATAGATAGATAGATAGATAGATAGATAGATAGATAGATAGATAGATAGATAGATAGATAGATAGATAGATAGATAGATAGATAGATAATTTTCCTGTTCCTATTATTCCGCGTTAAGAACCACCATTCGAGTTTTTTTTTATTACAGGCTTTTCTTTAACTTGCAACGTATGTCACTCTCTTGTCACCTTCAAATCTTGCAATCGATTTTTTCAATCACTTCCAAATGAGCAATAGCTCTGAAACTTGGTTTAGTTGTGTATTCCCCATGACAATACAATAATCAGTCGTAAAAATAAAATAAAAATTATTATTATTTTTTTTTTGGTATTGTATCATCAGTGAAATGGGCGATAACTGCAAATAATCTAGGTGTATTCTTTCCAACAAGATTGTCTCTCTTGAGAGAAGTACTGAAACTTATCCCACCCCTTCTACACACACACTATCGCACGCACGTGCACAAACATACACACAACTGACAATTACATTTAAAAAAATGTAATGCACAACTCATCACAATTTAAAAAATTATTATAATAACTTTCCGTGTAATATACTGAATAATGAAATCCGCCTCCTGTGCTCTGAACTCCCTTATCGCAAACTGATAATGTCATTAGCGGATCGATTACATTTGACTTAACTTTAAAAACAACAAGCAAATAACACTAAAAAGAAGAAAATAAAAAATATTTTTAAAATATTTTTAAACACAGGCTTTTAATGCACTAAAAATAGCTCTGAAACTTGGCATAGTTGTGTAATCCCCATGACAATACAAGAATCAGTCGTAAAAATAATAAAATTAATAAAATTATAATTAATACTATTTTTTTTTTTTTTTTTTTGGTATTGTATCATCAGTGAAATGGGCGATAACTGCAAATAATCTAGGTATATTCTTTCCAACAAGATTGTCTCTCTTGAGAGAAATATTGAAACTTCTCTCCCCCGCCCTCCCCCCCCCCTTTCCACACACACATTATCGCATCCGCGTGCACAGACATACACACAACTGACAACTACATTTTAATAAATGTAAATATACAACTCTTATCAAATGTTTTTTTTAATGAAACAAACAAAAAATATTAACTTTCCATGTAATATACTGAATAATGAAATCCGCCTCCTGTGCTCTGGACTCGTTTATCGCAAACTGATAATGTCATTAGCGGATCGATTACATTTGACAAATTTAAAAACAACAAAAAAATAACACTAAAAAGAAGAAAATAAAAAATATTTTAAAAAATATTTTAAACACAGGCTTTTAATGCACTAAAAAGCCACAAATAATTTTTCAAGGAGTTTCTAGCGTGTAGTCAAAAAAATGTAACATCAAATTGACAAAAAGCCTGGTGCGCTGATTCTACATGAAATTGACGTCTGCTATATACTGTACAGGGTGTCCATAAAGTCTCTTTACAATTTAACAAATTTATTACAAAGGCAATTGATGAGATATCTTAATCAGATTTGTTCTATGTACTCAGTGGTTATCAAAGTTTTTAATCACATACCTTTATCGTATGTCAGGTACACTGTTGATGAAAGAGGTACTGTTTAATGAACCCCTACAAAAATGGCTACTCCTCAAGAGAAGGCACAATGTGTATCATGATCCCACACCACACATTCACCTTTGGACTATCTCGGTGAAGTTCCCTAGTCACATGGGGGTGTTCTGATCCCCAGATTCTCACATTATGTGTGTTCAGTTTCCCTGAAAAATGAAAGGTTGCCACATCACTAAAATAAACTCGGGTGAGGAACGTTTCATCCTCAGAAATTCATTCCAGTATGTTAACTGCAAACTCTTTTCGTCTTGGTTTATCATTTGGTTCGAGTGCCTGTAAGAGTTGCACTTTGTAAGCGTAGAATTGTAAGTTATTGTGTAGGACTTTGTGCACTGTTGAACGTGGTAGCTCTAACTGTCTGGCAGCAGTATGGATGGACTTTGTGGGAGAATGATAAAAGACTTGTCTTACACGCTCGATGTTTTCCTCAGATGTTCTTGGTCGTCCACTCCTCCCTTTATCCAACACTGTCCCTCTCTTCATAAATTTCTTGTGTTATGCGCGAATTGACGGACGTGATGGTGGATCTCTTCCATACTTAGTTCTGTAGTTTCGCTGAGTCTGCCTATCCGATTTTGTTTCAATAAACCATGATACACATTGTGCCTTCTCTTGAGGAGTAGCCATTTTTGTAGGGGTTCATTAAACAGTACCTCTTTCATCAACAGGGTACCTGAAATACGATAAAGGTATGTGATTAAAAACTTTGATAACCACTGAGTACATAGAACAAATCTGATTAAGATATCTCATCAATTGCCTTTGTAATAAATTTGTTAAATTGTAAAGAGACTTTATGGACACCCTGTACTTTATTACACACTTATGGATAAAATATATGATAAGCGCTTAAGCGCCCCACGCTTTTTGTCAATTTGATGTTACATTTTTTTACTGCAAACTATAAACTCCTTGAAAAATTATTTGTGGCTTTTTAGTGCATTAAAAGCCTGTGTTTAAAATATTTGTTTAAATAATTTTATTTATTTCTATGAACATAATTGGAAGGTCTGTCTGGTTTTAGCGAAGCGCACTCCGTTTAACCTGGACAAACAAGGTCCGTCGGCTATATCAGTGGAAAAGCGCTCCTTTTGAGCTGTGTGAAGGAATCTATCACAGTAGTAACATATTATGTTTAATTAATTATAACAAAATCAAGGATAGTTTAATGTTTGTGTAGTGTGTCAACTGATTACTTATTTGTGATGTTGTTGTTATTATTGGTTCAGCGGCGTTTGGGCCTCCACCCCCCCCCCCCCCCCCCCCCCCCCCCCCTTCCCTCTGCCCAGTGCCATGTAGTGATATTTGCTTGAGTTCGCTATTTGTTCTTTTGCTCCATATAATTTTGTTCCAATTATCTGGCCTCAGAGGAAGGAGCATCTTCTTAACATCATCAACTGCTGGGCACTCAAAGAGGTAGTTGTCAACATAGAGGTAGGTACATAGCTGGCACTCTGGAGTGTGTTGTGGTTGGATTCTGTTCAAGTCATTGTTGAGTGGTATTTGTTGTGTTTGGAGCCGAAAAATGGTGCTCTGATCCCTCCTTGTAAGATTGCTGATGTTGTCGTTAGGATCAAGACCGGCCATATGTCTGTAAATTTCTTTCCCAGTGTTTTCCATGGCCAATCTATTCAGCCCAGCTTCTTAGTTTGTTGGTCGCTTGAGTTGTTTGGCTGTTTGGAGAATTGTCACTGTGAGTGCTTGTTCTTGTCTTGTTCCTTTCTTTGCAAAGCCAAATGCCGGATCCAGCGTGGGCACCAGGGTGTTCGGTAACATGTCGTATCCTCTCTTCTCTAGCAATGTTTCTTGAGCTAGTCCATTATGTTTTCCTATAATTTTGTTATATATATCATACATGTAATGGAATTGACAAATCGGGTTACAGGTCTCATAACTCTGTACAACTAGGGGACATGACTTGTTAAATATCTGCCAATTATGGGTGATAATTCGGAGAAGAGACACATTTAAATTTGGTAGCATAATGGTGAAAATTGTTGGGCAATTAGGGTACATGAATATTTAATTCTGAGAAACCCTTCCCCATAATATGAAACTTAAAAAAGGTCGAAGGGACGCAACTAATAAAATGTACTGTTTTGAAAAATGGTTTTTTGTTAATTCATAATTGGTATTTCCTCTCCATTGTAGAAGATACACAATCGCCGCAGTAGTTTCAGGCCATGTAGATTCCTAGTTTGATGCTGATCTGTCTCTATGTTTGTCTGCTTACCTATCTATCTATCTATCTATCTATCTATCTATCTATCTATCTATCTATCTATCTGTCTGTCTGTCTGTCTGTCTAACTATCTATAGATATTTATCAATACCTTTTAGTTCCTCGGGGAGCAAAGGTATGCAACAGATATGTTATTTCATGCTTATAAGTAATTAATGTTAATATGAGTGTCCTATATTATTATTTTACTTTACGTTGAATTTCTTTAAATTGATATGTAACATGCATATGAGAATAAATGAATTCAGTATGAAAGGTGAGCGAAAGGAAGGGCAGAATGTTAGACGGGCCTGCGTGCCCAATTCTCAACCCTTTGAAAATAAAGTTCGTTCGTTCTATCTATCTATCTATCTATTTATCTATCTATCTGTCTGTCTATATATATATATATATATATATATATATATATATATATATATATATATATATATATATATATATATATATATATATAATTACACTGGCTAACAAAAAAAATTTTTTTTTCTTTCTCTAACATTTCTATGTTTTTCTGGTCAATTTTAATGCGCTGTTTTTAAATCTGCAAACCGTTTTTCTCTATCAGGTCGGGATCTCGAGAAATACGCAATTGAAGTTTTTTAACAACGCATACAGTATTATAACATCATTCGTACAAGAAGTATAACAGTTATGTAGGCTTGAATTTCTTTGCAGTCGACTTTCGTCGGTGAATGGCATGTGGTACATCGCGATGAAACATCCAACAATAATCGGCAAGCGTGGTCACACTCCACCGTCCTTGATAACGTGACTCCATTACGGCGATATCTTGATGGAATCGTTCTCCATGTTCATCGCTGACTTCGCCAAGGTTGTCAGGGAAAAAGTCAAGATGCGACCCGAGCAAATGGATTTTGAGGGACATGTTACAGCCCATAATTCTGTATGCATCTATGCACTGCTTAACAATATGCACATAGTCGACAGATTTGTGATTTCCCAGAAAGTTATCGACGATCGATTTGAATGCCATCCATGCGTGAAGTTCACTACCATGTAACAAGTTCTCGAATTGTTTGTCTGCAATAACTTTCCTAATATGAGGTCCTACAAAGATACCTTCCTTTATCTTTGCATCGCTAACTTGCGGAAACTTTTCTCGAAGATAAGTGAAAGCTTTGCTCATTTTATCTAATGCTTTTACGAAATTCTTCATGAGCCCCAACTTTATATGTAACGGTGTTAAAATGATGCTGTCTTTGTTAACTAATGGCTCGTGTATTACATTTTTATGCCCGAGCTGCATACGATCCCTGATAGGCCACACCTTTCTTGCATAATGTTCCTGTCTGTTGCGGCTGTCCCATTCACATAGGAAGCAACAAAATTTAGTATACCCAGTCTGCATGCCCGTGAGAATTGCAATGACTTTTAGGTCTCCACAAATCCGCCATTGGTAGTCATTGTACTTTATTTTTGCCAAAAGTATAGCCATATTGTCATAAGTTTCTTTCATATGAACAGAGTAGGCGACTGGAATTTTGCAATAGCAAATGTCATCATCCATCTCAAAGTATTGAACAAGTTCTCTGTGTCTATGACGAAATTTAGATATCAAAGTATTGGGCGCTAAAAGATTCCATTCTTTGAGTCGCGAACCGAGTAATTCCACTTGTCCTTTGGTAAGAGCGAGATCACGTATTAGATCTGAAAGGTTAATTAAGTGAACACCATCATTCACCGGTATATAATCCGAGTCAGAATTAGTTTCTGAAGCAGGTAAACTATCACTTTCTGATGGTTCATTGACGTCCAACGGATATTGTTCTGGTGGAACTGGGATCGGACACGTGATTGGATCACGAGACACTGGTTTCGAAACCGATTCAATATTTGGATAAACCACAGACTTTCTAGTTTTAAAAGTGAAACCATGGATATTTGTCAAGCAGAAGTAACAATCAGTAGCGTGATTTGTCTTGTTCATGCCATATTACTGGCACTCCAAAAGGCATCGACTTATGCTTCGGCGATTTTCGTAACCAACCTGCCAATGTATTTGCACAAAGTCGAACAAACTGCATTTGGCTTCCAAGATTTATTTGCATCATCAACTTTCGAATCGAAATAAAGTTCATATGCTTTCTTTAGTAATGGTGTAAAGTTTTTCTGGTGAACACGATCGGTAAAATATCCGCACACGTAACAGAACAGATCAGCTGAATTTCTACAACTTCTAGAAGCCATATTTCGCTCAGAATTATTTCAAAATACAGTAACTATTGGAAAAATAGCGTAACATATGTCATGCATCTTTTAGCAGTATAAAAAGTGGAATTATTTTGCATTTTATTAATTTTTAATAAGTTATGTAGTAAAAATGAAACGGAGCACATAACGGTTTCCCAAAAATATATGTATTCACAAATATCTTAAAAACCTGACGTGGTAGAGATAAACGGATTTCAAATTTGAAATCAGCGCAAAAAACTGACATAAGAACACTTATTCTTATATAAGAAAGAAAAATGTTGTTTGTCAGTGTTATTTGTCTGTCTATCTGTTAGTTTATTTGTACATCTTTCTGCTTACCTTTCTATCTCTCCATCTGTCTATCTGTCCAGTGTATCTTTCTGTATATCTATCTGCCTTTCTGTGTCACATTCTTATTAATGTATGTGTCTGTCTGTGTGTATACCACTCTGTTTGTCTGAGTAAGAGAATGCTATGGCTACAGGTAACTATAATAGCTGACATCACTTTATACAATCTGTGGGAGTTTTGCCAATGCCAAAGGTCACGCCGAAATCATACTCCTGGGATTGATAGCTGACCGTCGGATGACCACTGCCAGGCGCTGGTCAGCCATCAAATCTCTCTAGGGGGTTAGACAGCTGAATGAACTCAGCAGACGTGTATCTTGAACGCATGTGATTGAAATCTGTGTCGTAGTGATTAACTTCACGGTTGAAATAATTCGAAAGTGACGGCAGCGATACAAATGGCCACGCTTGCAAATAGATTATTCCATCCTGTTTTAAAGCTTCCTTTGGCGCATAGGGTACTGACAAATTATAAGCACGTGGACCTGCCTTTGCATTAGAGCTCCTTTCATTCTAGGTCTTTACAGCTAGCTAAGTCGTATTCTTCCAGTGGTTTTTTTTTTTTTTTTTTCACTGGCGTAGACAAGTCACTCTTAAACTCCAGCGGTTAGAGAGGGCTTGGACACAATGGCGGATCTTCTTTCCGCTTCTTCTTTTGTGTTCGTCCTGAAAAGGGCGTTGGTTACGTTGTGTCGCCGTTTACAGCGCAGCTGCGATTTTTGCACCTTTCGGCCCGACACCTCCGTTTTCAGCATGGCATTTTTGGGACCGGGTTTGTCTTCCCTCTTTGATCCCTACTCCGTCAGCCATACTGCAGTGATGCAGCCTGTTTCCAGGACCACCACTTGGAGGTGGAGTAGGGTCTTGGTCAGCTCTGGTTCACTTACCCTGAAGCAGGCAGTCAATCTATGTGTCGCTGACTGCATTCATCTCGTTTGCTGCGTCTTTGGTCCCAGTGGCGGATCTACATTTTGGGAGATCTTGAAACTTGAATGGGAAAGAAACGTGTAATAGAGAAAACTGGACATGGGGGTGTAGAGTGCTAGAATTCCCCAGATATATGTAGAGTGTCTATTTAGAGGTGTGTAGCAGTACTCTACTGGATATGTTGATGTGGAGCTATAAAGTGTTGATGTGTCTTGGTAGTAGCACCACTCAACATGGAGGGTTATCGCCCTCGGACACCAGGGATGATGAGGCAAGATCTTATGGTGTCGTGGTCTGGTTTATGTGTGACGTGTTTATGAAGTCAAGTATCAGATAGGGACGTCACATCAATTCATAAACGTATAAAGTCAATAAATCGCTGAACAGCAAGTGATGTTGTTGGTAACATATATTATACGCCACAACGAAGAGATATATGAAGATAATAATGCAATCACATCACTGGTAGAGAACAATAGTCATTACATCAACGCCGTAGTCCATACAGCAGAAACAGCAGACAGCATCAATAATAATGGTAAACATTATATGCCTTCTTAGGATATCATAAAACAGGCTGTGCATGTAGTCAGGTGGTAAGCTTTCCCTTTCCATCATAGCTAGTAGATATCAAATGGGAGATTAAATCTAGTCTCCTATATTCGACCTCAACAAGACAGGCATGTCTTCTGAGCGTCATATTATCGTCCTCTATGTTCCTTAAACAACAAAGGTATCAAACCTAGATCCATCAATAAAGTTCAGGAAGCAAATGGTCCTTAGGACAGGCATCAATCGATGCGTGACAATATAAGTGGATCGTGAGCTGAGCAAACTTGTCATATCATAGGACTCTTCAATAAGGCAGGCTAGGCAAAAAAAGTGTCAACATCAAAAGATGGCGATAAAGTTACTCAGCAAAATTCAATTATCTGTTCATCAGGAATTTAAATCACATAAATCACATAGGCCTCCAGGCACTTGGAATAACATAAGAGATACATCATACTCAAAAGGAACAACAACGATGAGGACTCTTTCCTGAATAATGTCAGCAAGGACCCAGCACAAAAAAAACTTCGTCCTGCTCACAAGCAAAATCTGCCAAGAGTGGACACTGGGCGGAAATCATTCAAACAATGACACAACCTAGGACATGCGCAGAAAACACGCGAATCGAATACAGCTCAGCTAATATACGGAACGAAGAATGTTCTAAGATGTTCGACTAAAGATTCGAACCTTAAAAGGAAATGACATCTTGAAACATTGCGATTGCCAACTGTTTCTAAGAACTGACGACCTGAGCGCTCCGTATATGGACATGACTCAAAATCGTTCACACAAACTATCGGCAACTATCGTCACACGATTAGACAAACTAGTAGAAATAAAAAAGTGACTACAATTACATGAGTTATTTTCCCATGCATTACAAAATTAAATATATAGTCAGAATGCATGGTCAGAAATACGTAGTCAGAAAATATATTCAGAATAAGTTGCAACAAGTTTAGCGCAACATTACCATTACTGTTGAACCTCTCGAAAAAAAAAAATGTTGCACATTTTTTTTTTTTTTAAAATATCCAAGAGTAAAACCAAAAGCGGTTTAACAACGCACGAATTATGCGAGGATAAGTAATTGCACTGCCTAATATGAGGCTAAATTGACACATAAAGTGTTTGGTGAGAATATTTCTCAACAGATAAAAAATCTGATTCAAAAAATATATCGGGAGGTGCCACCAACACACACTACACTAGCATGTAAGTACAAGGGTATACAATTGCACGTGTAATACAATCGTTATCAAATAGCGGTGTCATATACTACTACCGCTTTAAAATGGATGTACACATCTGATAGTGAATATTAAATAGTATATTATGTAAACGTTTAATAATATCATTACATAATGAAATTAAACATAAATGACGATCCAGGACACATCTCCTGTAGTTCCAAGGGTAAATACACAATGTGGAACTCTCCATGTTTGACAACAGAAAGGTACATTCTCAGATCATCAATGACATGCTGAGAAAAAAAACACCAATATTAATTCTATTTAATAGCCATTATGTTTCATACTATACAATACATTATTATTAATAATTGTGGCCGAGTAAACTTTCGGCCCTTATTGAGTCTTCCTCGTCATGTCTGCAGAATGGGAGAAGATCGGATACCACGACAAGCATGGGAAACATAGAGCCAAGGATCCAGACCCCGAGGACGACCCAGAGTCCGCTGGGAGGACAACATTAGACAATCTTTGAAGGATCGAGGACTAGAATGGAACCAGGCCAGGAGGAAGAAAGCCGATAGGAGAGTATGGCGCTCTCTCTTCCAAACCTATAAAAAAAAAAAAAAAAAAAAAAAAAAAAAAAAAAAAAAAAAAAAAAAAAAAAAAAAAAAAAACTTACACCTCACGGTAGAAGGGGAACGACTAAGTAAGTAAGTAAGTCTTCCTCTTATATTAAAGATGGGAACAGAAGAAGATGATAACAAAGCACAATAGTATGTGTTCACCTAAAGTGAGGACAGATGTGCTAATGTATTGTAGAAATATAGGTGTGTTATGACTCTGTAATATATGGAAATATAGGACAGAAGTATTAGTTGGAGTCATGTGGGCATCTAGACAAAATGTCAGCCATCACATTATCCGCACCACGGATAGCTCGTACCGAAGTGAAAAGGTTGAAGAGCTATAGCATATCGAGTGGATCTCGAACTCTTCAAATTCTTAGTCTGAATAGCTGTAAGAGCTTTCTGATCAGTCTCTAGAATGAAATGTGCGCCCAGGAGGAATCTTTGTAGTTTTAGAATTGACCAAACCATAGCTAACAACTCACGGTCTAAAACCGAGTAGTTCCTCTCTGCCGCATTTAGTTTTCTAGAAATGTACATAACAGGATGCAGAGTTTCAGCATATTCCTGCATAAGTGCTGCTCCAATCCCAGTGGATGAAGCATCACTCCGAAGAACAAGAGTGCTAGCAAGAGTAGGTAATCGTAGGATGGGAGGAGAGGAAAATATATTCTTGATTTGGTCTAGTGAAGATTGGCATTCTTCAGACCAACGGACCAGATTAGGCGACCCTTTCTTCAACAATGTTGAGAGAGGTGCAATGATCGAAGATAAATTTGGAATAAATCTCCCATAAAATTGAATTAAACCTAAGAGACTCCTAACTTGTTTCTTCGTTTTTGGAACAGGGATGTTCAGTATTTTGGAAGTATTGTGGTCTTCTGTCTTCAATAGACCATGACCAACACGATGACCCAGGAAAGAGATTTCACCAAAACCAACAAAAGCTTTAGAGGGTTTTGCTGTCAAATTATTCTCACGTAGAGTGGACAGTAAGTCATATAACCCTAAATAGTGATCTTCCCAGGTATCACTGAAGAGACAGATGTCATCTAAGTATGCGATGACATCTGAACGATGTGACAGAATTCGACGCATCATGCGAACGAAAGTGGCAGGGGCGTTCATGAGACCAAAAGGCATAACATTCCATTGAAATAGACCCCTAGGTGTAGAAAAAGCAGTAAGAGGTTTGGCATGCTCTGCTAAAGGCACTTGCCAATAAACTTTAGACAAGTCAAGTTTAGTGAAGAATCTAGAATTAGAAAGTCTAATCAGTAGATCTTCTAACAAAGGCATCGGTTCAGCGTCGAACTTTGTGACCTGATTCAATTTGCGATAATCAACGCAAATTCGTATGTTCTTATCCTTCTTCCGGACAATAACCATGGAAGAAGAATATGGTGAAGTCGATGGTTCAATTATATTTAATTGAATCATTTCATCCTATTCTTCTTCTGCGTTCAATTTGTAGTCATGCTAAATCTGCAGGCCTGTCGCCAGGACGAAGTCCACAGTCTTTTCCAGGTCGGCGCGGCCGCCCCATAGCTTCTGCTGGAGATCATCACCTTTTGGCCAGGTCGCACGTCGCAATTTATCATGGGTTGGACAGTTCTGGAGAATGTGTTCTGGAGTCTGGATATCAGTTCCACAAGGGCATTCATTCGTGTGGGATATCTGAGGCGATAGAGATGTCCAAGTAATCTGCAGTGACCAGTTCTCAGGCGGAAAATTGTCGTCTGTTGGTGTCTGTTTAGGTGGTGGATTGGGTCATCTCTGCTGTATATATCCCCTTCCTCCTTCCACTGATTTTTGTACTTGTTGTGGATGATGGTTTTTTGCTTCCCGGTAGGGCAATGGGTGGCTGTATTGTTCCATTTTTACTGCCACTTCTTGATAGAGCATCTGCTTTCTCATTACCAGCGATTCCACAATGGGCAGGTAACCACTGAAGGTCAATGGTTGTTGAGCCTTGGATGATGTTAAGCTCAGATCTGATCTCATTCATCATGTTATCATTTCTGGTGTTTTGTATTGATTCAAGTAATGATCTGCAGTCAGTGAAGATTACTATCTTAGCTTGTGGCTGCTGTTCAGGTCTGGTGAGGATCTTCAGGGCTTGCAGTAGTGCCATAGCTTCTGCCCTAAAGATGGAGGAGATCTTTCCAGTTGGGAAGGCCTTTCGGATGATCTTTCCATTTAGGAATCTTATAAAAATGCCTCCTCCACCGTTCTTTACTGCCCCCTCAGCAGATCCATCTGTGTATGCATGTGTCCACTCCTTCGGGTTGTACTTTTCTTCAATCATTTCTTGAGCCAAAGTTTTTAGTTGTTGAGGGGTCAGGTGGCCTTTCTTTTTTATTTCAGGGACTTCTGTGATGATAGATATATTTCCATGGCAGTCGTCTGGCTCCTCGTAATCAATTAACATTTCAATCTCAGTAGATCGATTTGGGAGGAGGTCTTCATGGCATCGATGCAAATGTTTGGAGATGTTTAGGAAGCTGGTTCTTTTCAGCCTGTTCTTTGTCACACTATGGATTTTGTGGCATGCATTGGATGACTTGGCATTCGTAGAAGCTTCTCACTGTGAGTGAATACCTTTTCCTCACGTCTGTCATCAAGAGAGCGGATGTTGGTGTATCGCTCCAAAATGCCTGGATTGGAGAAGTCTTCATCCCTCCAGTGATTAGTCTAAGGCCATGAATTTTGCACTTTCCCTAGACATTCTGTGTTTGTTTTAGATGCTGTGGCGCAGGCTGACATGCTATATTTATGTAGAGGTCTGACTGTGCCTGTATAGACTTTTTTAAGTATGTTGGTATTTGCCCCCCAACTTGTGCCAGCCAGTTTCTGCCTGAAAGTTCATAATAGAGAGCTTTCTTATTGCTCTCTGTTCTACTGCTTTTATGTGCGGCTTCCAGGTGAGTCTCTTTCCAACACTTGACTCCTAGGTTCTGTTGGGTTTTCCTCGATTGGAAGTTCACTTCCATTTTTAGCTGCAGTTTGATCGTTTCTCGGCAATTTTGACAGAGAGAGAAGCAGGTTGGAACTGTCTTGGAGGAGGTTTATCTGTACTCCCCAATGTGATGCCCATTTACCGATGGTATTTAGCGCTGCTTGCATCCTGAACTTCGCAGTAGGCAAATGTTCAGCAGCACACCAGGCAGCAAAATCGTCAGCATGAAGAGCCCTGGAGATATGCCCGGACAGTTTCTCTGCAATATCATTTATATATATGATAAAAAGTGTGGGGGAGATAACTCCTCCTTGTGGCACACCCTGTTGTAGAGTGACACGATGGCTCAGTTTCCCGTCAAGTTTTACTCTTGCTGCGGTATCGAAGAAAGTCCCGTATCCATGTTTGAACATTCTCCTTCAATTTTGCTGTTGGGGATCCATTTTTAAATTTTTTGGTACTTATTCTTTTCTTCCCAAGTCCAATAAACCGCCACACTTATCCTAAGGCACTTTTTGTCAAGGCTACAAAAATGATGTTCTACTTGCCATTTTTCCTATGCTTTACTGTGTGTAGTCTATGAGATTTCATATTCATTTTGGAGAAGTAGCCTCATTTTTCCCATCACGATGTTCCCAAGGGCGGCTATCACTGGGAAGCTGCATCTGCGCTGCCCTGGGTATATATTCTAGCTAGCTGAAACAGGAAGTCCTGAAAACATGCCACTTTTTTGTGTAGTGACAGTTTGTATTCTTGATTTGAAAAAGAAAGTACTGGCGGTTTTTGTAGACTTGACAAAAGCCTTTGATAAGGTATGGAAAGAAGGACTCCTCCTTAAGATGCTCAACAGCAAAATTGAAGGGAGAATGTTCAACTGGATACGGGACTTTCTTCGATACCGCACAGCAAGAGTAAAACTTGACGGGGAAACTGAGCCATCGCGTCACTCACAACAGGGTTTGCCACAAGGAGGAATTATCTCCCCCACACTTTTTATCATATATATAAATGATATTGCAGAGAAACTGTCCGGGCATATCTCCAGGGCTCTTCATGCTGACGATTTTGCTGCCTGGTGTGCTGCTGAACATTTGCCTACTGCGAAGTTCAGGATGCAAGCAGCGCTATATACCATCAGTAAAAGGGCATCAGATTGGGGAGTACAGATAAACCTCTCCAAGACAGTTGAATAGCAATTTTGCAGCAGGCTCAAATATCGGTATTGGAGGAGACATGTGAAGAAAAAACTGGGGAAAAGGGAAAGACTTTCTCTGTCAAATTGCCGAAAACGATCAAACTGCAGCTAAATGGAAGTGAAACTTCCCAATCGAGGAAAACCCAACATACCTAGGAATCAAGTTGGATAAGAGACTCACCTGGAAGCCGCACATAAAAGCAGTAGAACAGAGAGCAATAAGAAAGCTCTCTATTATGAAGAAACTGGCTGGCACAAGTTGGGGGGCAAATACCAACATACTTAAAAAAGTCTATACAGGCACAGTCAGACCTGTACTTGAATATGGCATGTCAGTCTGGGCCACAGCATCTAAAACAAACACAGAATGTCTAGGGAAAGTGCAAAGATCTCGGTCTAGGCCGTAACTAATCACTGGAGGGATGAAGACTTCTCCAATCCAGGCAATGGAGCGATACACCAACATCCGCTCTCTTGATGACAGACGTGAGGAAAAAAGTATTCACTCACAGTGAGAAGCTTCTACGAATGCCAAGTCATCCAATGCATGCCAAACTCCATAGTGTGACAAAGAACAGGCTGAAAAGAACCAGCTTCCTAAACATCTCCAAACATCTGCATCGATGCCATGAAGACCTCCTCCCAAATCGATCTACTGAGATTGAAATGTTAATTGATTACGAGGAGCCAGACGACTGCCATGGAAATATATCTATCATCACAGAAGTCCCTGAAATAAAAAAGAAAGGCCACCTGACCCCTCAACAACTAAAAAAACTTTGGCTCAAGAAATGATTGAAGAAAAGTTTACAACCCGAAGGAGTGGGACACATGCATACACAGATGGATCTGCTGAGGGGGCAGTAAAGAACGGTGGAGGAGGCATTTTTATAAGATTCCTAAATGGAAAGATCATCCGAAAGGCCTTCCCAACTGGAAAGATCTCCTCCAATTTTAGGGCAGAAGCTATGGCACTACTGCAAGCCCTGAAGATCCTCACCAGACCTGAACAGCAGCCACAAGCTAAGATAGTAATCTTCACTGACTGCAGATCATTACTTGAATCAATACAAAACACCAGAAATGATAACATGATGAATGAGATCAGATCTGAGCTTAACATCATCCAAAGGTCATCAACCATTGCCCTTCAGTGGTTACCTGCCCATTGTGGAATCGCTGGTAATGAGAAACAGATGCTCTATCAAGAAGTGGCAGTAAAATGGAACAATACAGCCACCCATTGCCCTATCGGGAAGAAAAAAACCATCATCCACAACAAGTACAAAAATCAGTGGAAGGAGGAAGGGGATATATACAGCAGAGATGACCCAATCCACCACCTAAACAGACACCAACAGACGACAATTTTCCGCCTGAGAACTGGTCACTGCAGATTACTTGGACATCTCTATCGCCTCATGATATCCCACACGAATGAATGCCCATGTGGAACTGATATCCAGACTCCAGAACACATTCTCCACAACTGTCCAACCCATGATAAATTGCGACGTGCGACCTGGCCAAAAGGTGATGAGCTCCAGCAGAAGCTATGGGGCTGCCGCGCCGACCTGGAAAAGACTGTGGACTTCGTCCTGGCGACAGGCCTGCAGATTTAGCATGACTACAAATTGAACGCAGAAGAAGAAGAGGATGAAATGATTCAATTAAACATAAACTGAACCATCGACTTCTCCATATTCTTTCTTCCATGGTTATTGCTCGGACCGAAAAAGATAAGAACATACGAATTTGCGTTGATTATCGCAAAAATTAAATCAAGTCACAAAGTTCGATGCTGAAACCTATGCCTTTTACTAGAAAAGGATCTACTTATTAGACTTTCTAATTCTAGATTCTTCACTAAACTTGACTTGTCTAAAGGTTATTTTGGCAAGTGCCTTTAGCAGATCATGCCAAATAAAAAAATAATACCTCTTACTGCTTTCTCAACACCCTAGGGGTCTATTCA
This sequence comes from Oreohelix idahoensis, assembly GCA_024509875.1. Classification (NCBI taxonomy): domain Eukaryota; kingdom Metazoa; phylum Mollusca; class Gastropoda; order Stylommatophora; family Oreohelicidae; genus Oreohelix; species Oreohelix idahoensis. Next base: position 29,152 of record JAMPIV010021659.1, on the reverse strand, counting down.
ATGGAATGTTTATGCCTTTCGGTCTTTTATGAACGCCCCTGCTACTTTCGTTCGCATGATGCGTCGAATTCTTTTTCTCATCGTTTCAGATGTCATCGCATACTTAGATGATATCTGTCTCTTCAGTGATACCTGGGAAGATCACTATTTAGGGTTATATGACTTACTGTCCACTCTACGTGAGAATAATTTGACAGCAAAACCTTCTAAAGCTTTTGTTGGTTTTGGTGAAATCTCTTTCCTGGGTCATCGTGTTGGTCATGGTCTATTGAAGACAGAAGACCACAATACTTCCAAAATACTGAACATCTCTGTTCCTAAACGAAGAAACAAGTTAGGAGTCTCTTAGGTTTAATTCAATTTTATGGGAGATTTATTCCAAATTTATCTTCGATCATGGCACCTCTCTCAACATTGTTGAAGAAAGGTTCGCCTAATCTGGTCCGTTGGTCTGAAGAATGCCAATCTTCACTAGACCAAATCAAGAATATATTTTCTTCTCCTCCCACCCTAAGATTACCTACTCTTGATAGGACTTTTGTTCTTCGAAGTGATGCTTCACCCACTGGGATTGGAGCAGCACTGATGCAAGAATATGCAAATACTCTGCATCCTGTTACGTACATTTCTAGAAAACTAAATGCGGCAGAGAGGAACTACTCGGTTTTAGACCGTGAGTTGTTAGCGATGGTTTGGTCAATTCTATAGCTACAAAGATTCCTCCTGGGCGCACATTTCATTCTAGAGACTGATCAGAAAGCTCTTACAGCTATTAAGACTAAGAATTTGAAGAGTTCGAGATCCACTCGATATGCTATAGCTCTTCAACCTTTTCACTTCACGGTACGAGCTATCCGTGGTGCGGATAATGTGATGGCTGACATTTTGTCTAGATGCCCACATGATTCCAACTAATACTTCTGTCCTATTTCTAGATATACGACAGAGTCATAACACACCTATATTACTACAATACATTAGCACATCTGTCCTCACTTTAGGTGAACACATACTATTGTGGGCTTGAACGTTATCATGGTCATTCTTTCTGTTCCCATCTTTAATATAAGAGGAAGACTTACTTACTTACTTAGTCGTTCCCCTTCTACCGTGAGGTGTAGAGGTTTGGAAGAGAGAGCGCCAGACTATCCTATCGGCTTTCTTCCTCCTGGCCTGGTTCCATTCTAGTCCTCGATCCTTCAAAGATTGTCTAATGTTGTCCTCCCAGCGGACTCTGGGTCGTCCTCGGGGTCTGGATCCTTGGCTCTATGTTTCCCATGCTTGTCGTGGTATCCGATCTTCTCCCATTCTGCAGACATGACGAGGAAGACTCAATAAGGGCCGAAAGTTTACTCGGCCACAAATATTAATAAATAAATGTAATGTGTATAGTATGAAACATAATGGCTATTAAATAGAATTATATTGGTTGTTTTTCTCAGCATGTCATTGATGATCTGAGAAGCTACCTTTCTGTTGTCAAACTGGAGAGTTCCACATTGTGTATTTACCCTTGGAACTACAGGAGATGGTTGTCCTGGATCGTCATTTATGTTTTTAATTTCATTATGTAATGATATTATTAAACGTTTTACATAATATACTATTTAATATTCACTATCAGATGTGTACATCACATTTTAAAGCGGTAGTAGTATATGACACACCGCTATTTCTGATAAACGATTGTATTACACGTGCATATGTATATTCTACTTACATGCTAGTCTAGCGTCTGTTGGTGCCTCCCCCCTGATATATTTTTTGACTCGGATTTTTTATCTGTTGAGAAATATTCTCACCAGACACTTTATGTGTCAATTTAGCCTCATATTAGGCAGTGCAATTACTTATCCTCGCATAATTCGTGCGTTGTTAAACCGCTTTTGGTTTTACTCTTGGATATTTAAAAAAAAAAAAAAATGTTGAACATTTTTTTTTCGAGAGGTTACGGTAATGTTGCGCTAAACTTGTTGCAACTTATTCTGAATATATGTTCTGACTACGTATTCTGACCATGCATTCTGACTATATATTTAATTTTGTAATGCATGGGAAATAACTCATGTAATTGTAGTCACTTTTTTATTTCTACTAGTTGTCTAATCGTGTGACGATAGTTGCCGATAGTTTGTGTGAACGATTTTGAGTCATGTCCATATACGGAGCGCTCAGGTCGTCAGTTCTTAGAAACAGTTGGCAATCGCAATGTTTCAAGATGTCATTTCCTTTTAAGGTTCGAATCTTTAGTCGAACATCTTAGAACATTCTTCGTTCCGTATATTAGCTGAGCTGTATTCGATTCGCGTGTTCTGCGCATGTCCTAGGTTGTGTCATTGTTTGAATGATTTCCGCCCAGTTCACTCTTGGCAGATTTTGCTTGTGAGCAGGACGAAGTTTTTTTGTGCTGGCGTCCTTGCTGACATTATTCAGGAAAGAGTCCTCATCGTTGTTGTTCCTTTTGAGATGATGTATCTCTATGTTATTCCAAGTGCCTGGAGGCCTATGTGATTTATGTGATTTAATTCCTGATGAACAGATAATTGAATTTTGCTGAGTAACTTTATCGCCATCTTTTGATGTTGACATTTTTGCCTAGCCTGCCTTATTGAAGAGTCTATGATATGACAAGTTTGCTCAGCTCACGATCCACTTATATTGTCATGCATCGATTGATGCCTGTCCTAAGGACCATTTGCTTCCTGAACTTTATTGATGGATCTAGGTTTGATACCTTTGTTGTTTAAGGAACATAGAGGACGATAATATGACGCTCAGAAGACATGCCTGTCTTGTTGAGGTCGAATATAGGAGACTAGATTTAATCTCCCATTTGATATCTACTAGCTATGATGGAAAGGGAAAGCTTACCACCTGACTACATGCACAGCTGTTTATGATATCCTAAGAAGGCATATAATGTACCATTATTATTGATGCTGTCTGCTGTTCCTGCTGTATTGACTACGTCGATGATGTAATGACTATTGTTCTATACCAGTGATGTTACTGCATAATTATCTTCATGTATCTCGTCGTTGTGGCGTATAATATATGTTACCAACAACATCACTTGCTGTTCAGCGATTTATTGACTTTATACGTTTATGAATTGATGTGACGTCCCTATCTGATACTTGACTTCATAAACACGTCACACATAAACCAGACCACGACACCATAAGATCTTGCCTCATCATCCCTGGTGTCCGAGGGCGATAACCCTCCATGTTGAGTGGTGCTACTACCAAGACACATCAACACTTTATAGCTCCACATCAACATATCCAGTAGAGTACTGCTACACACCTCTAAATAGACACTCTACATATATCTGGGGAATTCTAGCACTCTACACCCCCATGTCCAGTTTTCTCTATTACACGTTTCTTTTCCATTCAAGTTTCAAGATCTCCCAAAATGTAGATCCGCCACTGGGACCAAAGACGCAGCAAACGAGATAAATGCAGTCAGCGACACATAGATTGACTGCCTGCTTCAGGGTAAGTGAACCAGAGCTGACCAAGACCCTACTCCACCTCCAAGTGGTGGTCCTGGAAACAGGCTGCATCACTGCAGTATGGCTGACGGAGTATGGATCAAAGAGGGAAGACAAACCCGGTCCCAAAAATGCCATGCTGAAAACGGATGTGTCGGGCCGAAAGGTGCAAAAATTGCAGCTGCGCTGTAAACGGCGACACAACGTAACCAACGCCCTGTTCAGGACGAACACAAAAGAAGAAGAAGAAAGAAGAGCCGCCACTGTGTCTAAGCCCTCTCTAACTACTGGAGTTTAAGAGTGACTTGTCTACGCCAGTGCAAGGAAAAACAAAAAAAAACCACTGGAAGAATACGACTAATAAGCTAGCCGTAAAGACCTAGAATGAAAGGAGCTCTAATGCAAAGGCAGGTCCACGTGCTTAAAATTTGTCAGTACCCTATGCGCCAAAGGAAGCTTTAAAACAGGATGGAATAATCTATTTGCATGCGTGGCCATTTGTATCGCTGCCGTCACTTTCGAATTATTTCAACCGTGAAGTTAATCACTACGACACAGATTCCAATCACATGCGTTCAAGACACACGTCTGCTGAGTTCATTCAGCTGTCTAACCCCCTAGAGAGATTTGATGGCTGACCAGCGCCTGGCAGTGGTCATCCGACGGTCAGCTATCAATCCCAGGAGTATGATTTCGGCGTGACCTTTGGCATTGGCAAAACTCCCACAGATTGTATAAAGTGATGTCAGCTATTATAGTTACCTGTAGCCATAGCATTCTCTTACTCGGACAAACAGAGTGGTATACACACAGACAGACACATACATTAATAAGAATGTGACACAGAAAGGCAGATAGGTATACAGAAAGATACACTGGACAGATAGACATATGGAGAGGTAGAAAGGTAAGCAGAAAGATGTACAAATAAACTAACAGATAGACAGACAAATAACACTGACAAACAACATTTTTCTTTCTTATATAAGAATAAGTGTTCTTATGTCAGTTTTTTGCGCTGATTTCAAATTTGAAATCCGTTTATCTCTACCACGTCAGGTTTTTAAGATATTTGTGAATACATATATTTTTGGGAAACCGTTATGTGCTCCGTTTCATTTTTACTACATAACTTATTAAAAATTAATAAAATGCAAAATAATTCCACTTTTTATACTGCTAAAAGATGCATGACATATGTTACGCTATTTTTCCAATAGTTACTGTATTTTGAAATAATTCTGAGCGAAATATGGCTTCTAGAAGTTGTAGAAATTCAGCTGATCTGTTCTGTTACGTGTGCGGATATTTTACCGATCGTGTTCACCAGAAAAACTTTACACCATTACTAAAGAAAGCATATGAACTTTATTTCGATTCGAAAGTTGATGATGCAAATAAATCTTGGAAGCCAAATGCAGTTTGTTCGACTTTGTGCAAATACATTGGCAGGTTGGTTACGAAAATCGCCGAAGCATAAGTCGATGCCTTTTGGAGTGCCAGTAATATGGCATGAACAAGACAAATCACGCTACTGATTGTTACTTCTGCTTGACAAATATCCATGGTTTCACTTTTAAAACTAGAAAGTCTGTGGTTTATCCAAATATTGAATCGGTTTCGAAACCAGTGTCTCGTGATCCAATCACGTGTCCGATCCCAGTTCCACCAGAACAATATCCGTTGGACGTCAATGAACCATCAGAAAGTGATAGTTTACCTGCTTCAGAAACTAATTCTGACTCGGATTATATACCGGTGAATGATGGTGTTCACTTAATTAACCTTTCAGATCTAATACGTGATCTCGCTCTTACCAAAGGACAAGTGGAATTACTCGGTTCGCGACTCAAAGAATGGAATCTTTTAGCGCCCAATACTTTGATATCTAAATTTCGTCATAGACACAGAGAACTTGTTCAATACTTTGAGATGGATGATGACATTTGCTATTGCAAAATTCCAGTCGCCTACTCTGTTCATATGAAAGAAACTTATGACAATATGGCTATACTTTTGGCAAAAATAAAGTACAATGACTACCAATGGCGGATTTGTGGAGACCTAAAAGTCATTGCAATTCTCACGGGCATGCAGACTGGGTATACTAAATTTTGTTGCTTCCTATGTGAATGGGACAGCCGCAACAGACAGGAACATTATGCAAGAAAGGTGTGGCCTATCAGGGATCGTATGCAGCTCGGGCATAAAAATGTAATACACGAGCCATTAGTTAACAAAGACAGCATCATTTTAACACCGTTACATATAAAGTTGGGGCTCATGAAGAATTTCGTAAAAAGCATTAGATAAAATGAGCAAAGCTTTCACTTATCTTCGAGAAAAGTTTCCGCAAGTTAGCGATGCAAAGATAAAGGAAGGTATCTTTGTAGGACCTCATATTAGGAAAGTTATTGCAGACAAACAATTCGAGAACTTGTTACATGGTAGTGAACTTCACGCATGGATGGCATTCAAATCGATCGTCGATAACTTTCTGGGAAATCACAAATCTGTCGACTATGTGCATATTGTTAAGCAGTGCATAGATGCATACAGAATTATGGGCTGTAACATGTCCCTCAAAATCCATTTGCTCGATTCGCATCTTGACTTTTTCCCTGACAACCTTGGCGAAGTCAGCGATGAACATGGAGAACGATTCCATCAAGATATCGCCGTAATGGAGTCACGTTATCAAGGACGGTGGAGTGTGACCACGCTTGCCGATTATTGTTGGATGTTTCATCGCGATGTACCACATGCCATTCACCGACGAAAGTCGACTGCAAAGAAATTCAAGCCTACATAACTGTTATACTTCTTGTACGAATGATGTTATAATACTGTATGCGTTGTTAAAAAAAACTTCAATTGCGTATTTCTCGAGATCCCGACCTGATAGAGAAAAACGGTTTGCAGATTTAAAAACAGCGCATTAAAATTGACCAGAAAAACATAGAAATGTTAGAGAAAGAAAAAAAAAATTTTTTTTTGTTAGCCAGTGTAATTATATATATATATATATATATATATATATATATATATATATATATATAGATATACATATAGATAGTTAGATAGATAGATAGATAGATAGATAGATAAATAGATAGATAGATAGATAGAACGAACGAACTTTATTTTCAAAGGGTTGAGAATTGGGCACGCAGGCCCGTCTAACATTCTGCCCTTCCTTTCGCTCACCTTTCATACTGAATTCATTTATTCTCATATGCATGTTACATATCAATTTAAAGAAATTCAACGTAAAGTAAAATAATAATATAGGACACTCATATTAACATTAATTACTTATAAGCATGAAATAACATATCTGTTGCATACCTTTGCTCCCCGAGGAACTAAAAGGTATTGATAAATATCTATAGATAGTTAGACAGACAGACAGACAGACAGATAGATAGATAGATAGATAGATAGATAGATAGATAGATAGATAGATAGGTAAGCAGACAAACATAGAGACAGATCAGCATCAAACTAGGAATCTACATGGCCTGAAACTACTGCGGCGATTGTGTATCTTCTACAATGGAGAGGAAATACCAATTATGAATTAACAAAAAACCATTTTTCAAAACAGTACATTTTATTAGTTGCGTCCCTTCGACCTTTTTTTTTTTAAGTTTCATATTATGGGGAAGGGTTTCTCAGAATTAAATATTCATGTACCCTAATTGCCCAACAATTTTCACCATTATGCTACCAAATTTAAATGTGTCTCTTCTCCGAATTATCACCCATAATTGGCAGATATTTAACAAGTCATGTCCCTAGTTGTACAGAGTTATGAGACCTGTAACCCGATTTGTCAATTCCATTACATGTATGATATATATAACAAAATTATAGGAAAACATAATGGACTAGCTCAAGAAACATTGCTAGAGAAGAGAGGATACGACATGTTACCGAACACCCTGGTGCCCACGCTGGATCCGGCATTTGGCTTTGCAAAGAAAGGAACAAGACAAGAACAAGCACTCACAGTGACAATTCTCCAAACAGCCAAACAACTCAAGCGACCAACAAACTAAGAAGCTGGGCTGAATAGATTGGCCATGGAAAACACTGGGAAAGAAATTTACAGACATATGGCCGGTCTTGATCCTAACGACAACATCAGCAATCTTACAAGGAGGGATCAGAGCACCATTTTTCGGCTCCAAACACAACAAATACCACTCAACAATGACTTGAACAGAATCCAACCACAACACACTCCAGAGTGCCAGCTATGTACCTACCTCTATGTTGACAACTACCTCTTTGAGTGCCCAGCAGTTGATGATGTTAAGAAGATGCTCCTTCCTCTGAGGCCAGATAATTGGAACAAAATTATATGGAGCAAAAGAACAAATAGCGAACTCAAGCAAATATCACTACATGGCACTGGGCAGAGGGGAAGGGGGGGGGGGGGGGGGGGGGGGCCCAAACGCCGCTGAACCAATAATAACAACAACATCACAAATAAGTAATCAGTTGACACACTACACAAACATTAAACTATCCTTGATTTTGTTATAATTAATTAAACATAATATGTTACTACTGTGATAGATTCCTTCACACAGCTCAAAAGGAGCGCTTTTCCACTGATATAGCCGACGGACCTTGTTTGTCCAGGTTAAACGGAGTGCGCTTCGCTAAAACCAGACAGACCTTCCAATTATGTTCATAGAAATAAATAAAATTATTTAAACAAATATTTTAAACACAGGCTTTTAATGCACTAAAAAGCCACAAATAATTTTTCAAGGAGTTTATAGTTTGCAGTAAAAAAATGTAACATCAAATTGACAAAAAGCGTGGGGCGCTTATTCGCTTATCATATAAATTAACCATTAAGTGCTTTAAACTGTAACAGGGTGTCCATAAAGTCTCTTTACAATTTAACAAATTTATTACAAAGGCAATTGATGAGATATCTTAATCAGATTTGTTCTATGTACTCAGTGGTTATCAAAGTTTTTAATCACATACCTTTATCGTATTTCAGGTACCTGTTGATGAAAGAGTTACTGTTTAATGAACCCCTACAAAAAATGGCTACTCCTCAAGAGAAGGCACAATGTGTATCATGGTTTATTGAAACAAAATCGGATAGGCTTTCGACTCAGCGAAACTACAGAACTAAGTATGGAAGAGATCCACCATCACGTCCGTCAATTCGCGCATAACACAAGAAATTTATGAAGAGAGGGTCAGTGTTGGTATAAAGGTGAGGAGTGGACGTCCAAGAACATCTGAGGAAAACATCGAGCGTGTAAGACAAGATTCTTTTATCATTCTCCCACAAAGTCCATCCATACTGCTGCCAGGACAGTTAGAGCTACCACGTTCAACAGTGCACAAAGTCACGTACACAATAAGAGTTAGCATTTCTACGACTACAGCAGTAGTGCAAGTTCCATGCTCTTACATAAGGCACTCGAACAAATGATAAACAAGACGAAAAATCCGTTGCAGATAACGATACAGGAATGGAATTTCTGAGGATGAAAGTTAGACTTAGTCTCACCGAGTTTTATCTTAGTGATCGTGGCAACCTTTCATTTTTCAGGGGAAACTGTCCACACATTCAATCGGAAATGAGAATCTGGGGATCAGAATTGGACACCCGTCCATGTGACTAGGGAACTTCCTTAGAGTGTCTGTAGATAGTCTGCCCCAAGGTGAATGTGTGGTGTGGGATCTCTGTTTTGAATCACATTGTGCCTTCTCTTGAGGGAGTAGCCATTTTTGTAGTGGTTCATTTAAACAGTACCTCCCTTTCATCCAACAGTGTACCTGACATACGATAGAAAGGTGTTGTCAGCATTAAAAACCTAACGATAACCACTGAAGTACATAGAACAAATCTGATTAAAGATTATTCATCAATTGCCTTGTAAATAAATTTTTTGTTAAATTGTAAAGAGGACTTGTATGGGACCACCCTGTTAAGAGTATAAAGCAGATGTTAATTTTCATGTAGAATCAGCGCCCCAGGCTTTTTTGTCAATTTGATGTTACATTTTTTTTGATACCCACGCTATAAACTCCCCATGAGAGAAATTTATTTGTTTTAGTGCATTTAAAAGCCTGTGTTTAAAAGATTTTTTATAATATTTTTTACTTTCTTCTGTTTAGTGTTATTTTTTGTTGTTGTTTTTAAATTAAAGTCAAATGCAATCGATCCTCTAATGATATCATCAATTTGCGATAAACTAGTCCAGAGCACAGGAGGCGGATTTCATTATTCAATATATTACTTACTTACTTAGTAGTTCCCCTTCTGCCGTGAGGTGTAGAGGTTTGGAAGAGAGAGCGCCAGACTATCCTATCGGCTGTCTTCCTCCTGGCCTGGTTCCATTCTAGTCCTCGATCCTTCAAAGATTGTCTAATGTTGTCCTCCCAGCGGACTCTGGGTCGTCCTCGGGGTCTGGATCCTGGCTCTTTGTTCCCATGCTTGTCGTGGTAGCCGATCTTCTCCCATTCTGCAGACATGGCCAAACCATCTTAGTTGGGATTGTTTACTACTTGGGTCTGCAGGGGGTGGGATTTTTTCAGGCATTGAGGCATATCGTCTGGTTGTGGACCATGTCTCTTCTTGTTACTTCAACCACCTTCCTCAGATACCTCATTTCTGAGGTTTGGATCTGGCTTTTGTGGGTTGTAATCATTGCCCATGACTCACATCCATATGTAAAGACTGGGACATAGGTGGAGCGGTATACAGCCATCTTCGTTTTTTAGCCATCTTTTTTTTTTTAATAATAAAGTTTTGCTTCGTTTTGGCGAGGCACGTCCCGTTCAACCTAGTCGGTTATATTAGGGCGCATGTCCAAACATAAAAGACCCTTAGGTCTGATATTGTTCAGCCATCTTCGTTTTCAGTATATTACACGGAAAGTTAATATATATTTAAAAAATTTTTTTGATAAGAGTTGTAAATTACATTTTTAAAAATGTAGTTGCAGTTGTGTGTATGTTTGTGCACGCGCGTGCGATATTGTGTGTTTGGAAAGGGCAAGAGAAGGTGGGGGGGGTTAAAGAAAGTTTCAAATATTTCTCTCGGAATAATAGACAGAAAAATTATCAATCTTCTATCTGGAAAAGAATACACCTAGATCTATCTATCTATCTATCTATCTATCTATCCATCTATCTAACTATCTATCTATCTATCTATCAATCTATCTATCTATCTATCTATCTATCTATCTATCTACCTGGAGTCTGTACCAAGCATCCATCGCGCTCTTGCAGTTATTGTGTCTGTAGTAATGTGCTTTAAATGATGAAGGTTGCCAGCCTCTATTAAAGTCTCATGTTGGCTGCCACATACGACACGCATGAGGAAGGAAAAAGCTAGCGAAGAAAAAAATAATAAAGGAAAAATTAGGGAGAATAGAAGAGAAAAGAAAAAGAAAGAAGAATAAAGCAATCATGAGATAGGAAACAAAAAGAAATGAAAAAAAAAAAAAAAAAAAAATTGACAACAATGTAATCAATTTTATCAACTCCAAAACAGTCAGACCGGGATAGAATGGACTACTTTCTTCGAATCAATACGCACTTTGTTACATAGCACATGCTTACAAATGTAGTCGCACTAAGTGCTTCTTATCACCATGGTAACGACGCTATTTAATCAGCCCCTATAGCTTCAGTAATTTCCGATTGTGTCTCCCCCAACCGCTCCCAGGTTGTTTTTGCTTGTTTCCGATAATGCCTGTCTCCGTTTGATGGATCTCCCTGTCCGGGTTAGGATGGCCAAGGGTAATTAACAGATCAGATTGGGGAGACTAATCCTTTTCTTCTCATTAAACATGGACCTAGTCAGGATTGTGTTACTGGATCCATGCGCAAAGATTCTAGTTCTCAGCGAGACTGGCATACAACAATAGCAAAATATGCTTCTCTGTTCGCTAGATGTTTCCTGGAAAAGATCGTATCAGGGAAATTCCAAAAATGTCGAACACATAGTATTGACTCAAAACTCACGTGCTTTCAAAATATTGCGCCAGACTTAAACTCTTGGGTGGAAATGAATACAAGATTTAATGCTTATTTAATATGGTCTTATGTTAATGAAGAAAAAAAAATCCAGACTTCTTTCTCCACGTATATCTATCGCCCTTGAAACAAAGTTTTAATAATCTTTTCTTTCTTTTTCAAGTTTGTTTTATTATTTCGCCCAGCTTTGCCAAACATTATCACGGCGAACGATTTTCACTATCAAGTCTGCAATGAAAGAACAAACCGCCCCGCAGGCGCTAGAATTACCATATCTCCCGGGAAATTCTCGGTCGTATTTTGTCCCTCTCACAACACAGACCCTTCTGGGAATACTTTGCCGTTTCTTCCTTGTCTTTGAATTAAAGTTTGATTAGATTTCTCTTTCTTAATCTCCGATCCATTTTTCATTTTCTTTCCCTTTTTTTTATATTCTTGTCTGTCCTAACGGCTGCATTATTTGCTTGCCTGGATTTGATTCTTTGATATATGACTTTAATATCATTTGCATTTGGATTATTTCCGCCAACTTCTGTTCTGTCTGAATTTATGATTTATACTGAGATTGTTTACACTCTGTTCTTTCTGAAATTGATGTATTTTTATATTTATTATTCTCTTTTATAATACTACAGTTGGTCCCATGAAGGGCAGCTGTACTAAAGCATTTCATATGATTTTACAGTCGTGGTTTATTTAGCAATTTATTGTACATTTTGAGGCCACACAAAATCTTTTTGTATGGTCTTTCAGTTGTGGTTTACAGTGGCAATATGTTTTACAAGAAACGTTTGCTGGCCCCACGCACTTCATGTTAGTTTCCACATACGACATGCGTGGAGGAAGGAAATGTCATAATTCTTTTTGTCTGAGGTTGGCGGAGCGAGCAAATGTTCCATTTTTGTCTGTGGAACATGTATGGTGGACGCAAATGTCACAATACTTTCTGTATGACATCTTTGCAATATGCGTGTGAAAGGCAAATGTCATTTTTCTATTTTTTTTGACTTGTGTAGAGAAAGTGAATGTCACAATTCCTTCTTTGTAACTTTTGAGGAGGAAACAAATGTCACAATTCTTTCTTTGTAACTTCTGAGGAGGAGACAAATGTCACAATTCTTTCTTTGCGACTTCCATGGAGGCAAATGTCATACTTCCTTCGTTGTGACGTCCGAGGAGTAAGCAAATTTCATGATCTTTACTTGCTACATCACTGCGTCGTACAAAAGTTTGCTAGATCAATCCATCTTGAAAAATTTGTAACATCGCGGCATCTTTATCCTTCAGCCCTGCCCCTCCCCCCTTTTCCATAAGTATAGGCTTGAACAAATACCTTCCCAATCCTGCTGTCTTGTGCTACTCGCTCAAGATCTGTCCATATCTTGGTCATCCTTTTAATTTCTATCACTAGTCTCCTTTTACCTCTCTAGTTTGTTACGTTCGTTCGTTCTCTTACCAGGGTATTCCAGAAGAAGGACTACCTTGTAATACTATCAATATGTTTGCTTAACGTGTGTCATAATTTAAAGTTTGAATTGAGAGGACAAAATGTCGTGTCTTTTGCCTGCGTCTTCTTCGTATCTCCCGCTCCACTGATATTTGGTCTCGCTCTTGTCACCAGTTCTACATTGGCAAAAGATCACCAGTGTGGAAATGTCATGCCGTACAAAGAGATACATCTCTTGTCTTTATTGTAGGACTATTACTGAAAACAGTTTTGGGATGTGCGGATGAGAATAGATAATCCTACTATTCAATGTCCATAAAGAGAATGAGAAGGATATGCGGCTACTTGAACAGAAGGCACGGGTTGAGGAGGTTTGGTAAGGGTTTCTTGAAGGTATGTGCTCCTAAGTGAGCTGAGTGGTAATGATGATGACTAGAATTATGATGATGATTAGAATTATGATGGTGATGAAGCTGATGGTCATCAACGTTCCGGTTTCAAGACACCGCATTTTTTTTTTTTTTCAGTCTGGTTCACGGTTTGATTGTTATGATTCTGCAGCTTAGAATGTGCATGGAAGCATATCTGGAGTCATCCTTATATGACCACCAGCTAGGTACAATGCTATAGTATACAGATAGGGATGTGAACTTCTGTTCCTTAGGCTAATTACATCCTCGTTGTCTTTTTAAATCATTCACACACTTCCAGGGATTCCCCCTACAGTGAAACTTGTTGAGAATTCAGCATTGAACACTAAGCTTGGAGGAGTCACTTGGGCCCCAGACGTAACTAGCCTTTACCTGGTTGGCTGAATGCAGGAGGATCTCACTATGGACCCGCGACAGGCAGAGACAGAGAGCCTCCCTTGAATAGTATGCCAAGTGCTTTTTTCTCTTAGCTTGGGATCACATGTGATGATCCTTTAAGTGCAAGTCAAGCTAGATATACTGGAGCTCATGGATTCAACTCAGCACGTTTCGGAGTGGCAGAAAAGCCACAGGAAAAGCCTAGATCTACAGTGTAGATAATACCAAGAACTATTAAACTTGGTGTTGGTTGCAAAAGAGCGAGAAGCTCAGCAGTCCTAGTTAAACAACACAACAACAACAACAACACAACAACAACAACAACACAACAACATATGAAAATAACCCTCATATTTTTAAGGACTAAACTTGCTCATTCTGATATTACTGTTTAATAAGTTATTGTTAAATATTGGAAGGTTTTATATGCTATGTTACAGCTGGCTACCTGCTACGCTGTTCCTATATTAGTGCCTCGTTACCGTTTTGCATGCAGCTTTATCAGTACTTGCAACCAGCGAATTCATTCCCAACATATATTTATTATTGATTTCATTAACTACTTCGCCATAAAGCCGAATAAAACATTTATGTTGTATATCTCTCTTTCAGATCTAGTTCGGCGCAATCTGTTACATGTTTTTGCATTTGTGACCATTGTAATAACCATACAAGAAGTCGATTACAAAGAGGAAAGACTGAATTTACATCCTGGGACACAAGCTGTTGCCACGACTGCAAAACAAGGTTCATATTGACATTGCACGCGCTTTTTTGTTCAATGTGTTCGCGGGTATTGAACAACAAGAATCATCGTTTGGCAACTTAGAAAACGGGTATCGATTTAGGTTATAATGTGAGAAATTACAGGAGAAATATATTACCCGATGCATGGAGTTGTTAATAATAAATTTATTAAGAAAACTCACAGGGAAAAGATCGAAATTGCATTATTTTGTGAATCTACTGAAATGGTGCCAACAAATGAGTACCAGAGAAAGCGTTTATGGCCATCACCAGTGCTATTCCAGGAATAATTCTACGGAGATACCAACAACTTCAAGTTGACCACTTCTTTATTTGAACATACTCAAGTTGACGTCTGAGGGTGAACGAGGGAGAAAGCACAGCATTATTTTTGGCAAGGAATCGAATTCAGAGATACCAGCGCTTGGATATCACATGTCCGATGGACTAGAGATACTAATTTTTGACACAAACAAACAAACAAACACAACACAAAACAAACAAAAAACGAAAAAGCAAACAAAACTGGACCCTTTGCCTTCTTCTTGAAGTACCATGAAAGCAGGCGTAGGAGATCACGACTATCCATAACTTCTTGTTCCCACAACTAAAAACAAGACAGTCCTATTGCATGGCTATGAAACATGGAAAACAACAATCAAGCAGTTACAGACTTTCATAAATTGGTGCTGGCGTAGAATTCAAGAATGGAAGGGGTAAGACAAGATCCTTAACGTGTAACCGATATCGAGAACCAAATAGGTGCCACTGGAGGAAGAGATGAGAAGACGCTGGTGATGGATAGGACACACATTGAAGGAGCCTGTTGATAGGACACACATTGATGGAGCCTGTTGATAGGACACACATTGAACGAGCCTGTTGATAGGACACACATTGAAGGAGTCTGTTGATAGGACACACATTGAACGAGCCTGTTGATAGGACACACATTGAAGGAGTCTGTTGATAGGACACACATTGAAGGAGTCTGTTGATAGGACACACATTGAACGAGCCTGTTGATAGGACACACATTGAAGGAGTCTGTTGATAGGACACACATTGAACGAGCCTGTTCATAGCCTTACCAGTCAGTTCTTCTTCTGGAATGAACACGGGTAAGAGGTTGTCCACATGACGTCACGCAATTCGCGGGGGGGGGGGGGGGGGGGGGGGGGGGGGGGGGGCTAACATTTTTTGACGATAGGGGAAGGGTGGTGTTTATGAATATGACGCCACACAAAAAGTACCAATGAGGCTCGCATCTTTCATAAATAACGTCGATTCAAAAATAGATTTAGTAACCTCCATTCTCATATCGCCTTTTCTCCGCAATAGTTAACAACTCTCTCTTGGACGAATTATATGAATATTATAATATCTACTGAAAAAACGGATACTTGTTATAACTTTTAACTGCTTAAAATTGTTTTGTAAATTATGCACGTCTTTCTAAATCGACGCTGAACTGGAATCATATGGAGGAGCATCTTTCTTTGCAGTGGGATATTGATAACGAAGAGAAATCATTGGTTGATAACAGCTTCAGTTTTTAAACCCTTGAATTTGTATGGATTTTCTCTCAAGTTTAACATTATTTTATGAAACCTTAACATACGTATGAACTGAAGTTGTTGATGTGTCTTCTTTACATTTAGATTTTTTTTTATTGTTTGAAATTAAATTAAGCCAAAATGAGCGATTACAGACATAAAAAAATTTAGCAACATTAGATTAGTAAAAGCAGTTATCGTAAAAGCCTGATTCTCCTTCTTCTTTGGTCCTAACCACCGGTTGTCAAAGCAGTCAGTGGCCATCACGCCTGGTGGCGTCTTTTAGGGCAGCAACAAACTGCTTCCACTTTGCTCGGTCGGCGGCGATCTTCGTGCAGGGTCCCAGCTCTGGTTCATTCTTTGTGTCTCGGCCTCCACAGTTCTCCTCCAAATTGTTTTTGGTCGGCCTCTCTTTCGCTTTCCTTCGGGGGTCCATAGCAAAGCTGTTCTTGTGATGGCATCAGGGTCTCTTCTGAGGACGTGGCCATCCCAACTCCAGCGTCGACTAGCTATGATGATGTGCATGTCCTCTCGATGGCTCCGAGTAAGCGGTTCTTGCTTGATGATGATATTCACAATTTTTAGTTACTATTTTACAGAAATCATTGTTATTTTGTCTGTACTAGTTAACTAATTTATATTCCTGTGTATTCTTCTTTTCAACACTAAAAATAAAATGGAGAAAAAAGAATGGGGTTGAGAGAAGACATCAAATCGAAAAAGGGGGGGAGGGGGAGAGGGGTAGGGCGCCTGTGCTTTTGTGACGAAATAACTACCGCAAGCCGCTGTCAGCGGCTCACAAAATAATCACATTTGGACCGCAAGCCGCTCAGAGCGCCAATCTAATTTTAGTAATAAAACGAATGAAAAATGTACTGAAACACTCTCTGATCTGGTTCGAGATTTTAAGTTGCCACCGGAAAACAAATTCCCAAAGCATGGTTGTTGTAGAACACTGGAAAATTGATATTATGTTCATATTTTTTCAGCGTTTTGGGTTAGTTACCAAATCGTGTAAAACTGTTTACCGTGGCAACTAGTGATAGGACTACAAAAAATGCGTGTACATCTCGTCTAACGGCTGAATATAATAGAAACTTGTTTCAACAATTGACTAATAGATCTAGCGACAAGAACAAGAGTGAAAACAGTGTGCACAATGATTGAAATTGTGATTTTGATAGAGATGGGGCGCAAGCAGTTATAATTGTGAAGATATTGCAAGTCCTCGGCCATCGGAGGGCCGTTAAATAGCAACAACCTCTATTAGAGTTACAACCGGTATTTATTGTAATAGTACATTCATTTATCTTTAAAATGACGTGTAATTCATAAAAATCTGTAAACAATTACGAAAACTACAGCTTACTTTGTGCAAACACCTACAGGATGAAAATGGGAAAAAAATTAAATTCGGCCACAGTGTGTTTTTCAATTCGGTAGTTAATGTGTTAAACTAGAAGTCTCATGATTGTCTTACTAAACTAGAAGTCCAATGATTCTTACTAAACTAGAAGTCTAATGATTGTCTTACTTAACTAGAAGTCTAATGATTGTCTTACTAAACTAGAAGTCCAATGATTGTCTTACTAAACTAGAAATCCAATGATTGTCTTACTAAACTAGAAGTCGAATGATTATCTTACTAAACTAGAAGTCACATGATTGTCTTACAAAACTGGAAGTCCAATGATTGTCTTTCTAAACTAGAAGTCCAATGATTGTCTTACTAAACTAGAAGTCAAATGAATGTCTTACTAAACTAGAAGTCCCATGATTGTCTTATTAAACAAGAAGACCAATGATTGTTTTACTAAACTAGAAGTCCCATGATTGTGTTACTAAAATAGAAGTCCAATGATTGTCTTACTAAACCTAGAAGTCCAATGAATGTCTTACTAAACTAGAAGTCTAATGATTGTCTTATTAAACTAGAAGTCCAATGATTGTTCTACTAAACTAGAAGTCCCATGACTGCCTTACTAAACTAGAAGTCCAATGATTGTCTTATTAAACAAGAAGACCAATGAATGCTTTACTAAACTAGAAGTCCAATGATTGTTCTACTAAACTAGAAATCCCATGATTGCCTTACTGAACTAGAAGTCCCATGAGTGTCTTACTAAAATAGAAGTCCAATGATTGTCTTACTAAACCTTGAAGTCAAATGATTGTTTTTTAAAACTAGAAGTGACACGATTGTCTTACTAAACTAGAAGTTTCCAGATTGTTTTACTAAACTAGAAGTCCAATGATTGCTTTACTAAACTAGAAGTCACATGATTGTCTTACTAAACTAGAAGTCTCATGATTGTCTTACTAAACTAGAAGTCCAATGATTGTCTTACTAACTAGAAGTCAAATGATTGTCTTACTAAACTAGAAGTCACATGATTGTCTTTCTAAACTAGAAGACACGTGATTGTCTGACTAAACTAGAAGTCCAATGATTGTCTTACTAAACTAGAAGTCTAATGAGTGTCTTACAAAACTAGAAGTCACATGATTGTGTTACTAAAATAGAAGTCCAATGGTTGTCTTACTAAACTAGAAGTCTAATGATTGTCTTACTAAACTAGAAGTCACATGATTGTCTTACTGAACTAGAAGTTACATGATTGTCTTACTAAACTAGAAGTCCAATGATAGTCTTATTAAATTAGAAGTCCCATGACTGCCTTACTAAACTAGAAGTCCCATGATTGTTTTACTAAACTAGAAGTCCAATGATTGTCTTATTAAACTAGAAGTCCAATGATTGTTCTACTAAACTAGAAGTCCAATGAATGTCTTACTAAAATAGAAGTCCAATGATTGTCTTCTTAAACAAGAAGACCAATGAATGCTTTACTAAACTAGAAGTCCAATGATTGTTCTACTAAACTAGAAATCCCATGATTGCCTTACTAAACTAGAAGTCCCATGAGTGTCTTACTAAAATAGAAGTCCAATGATTGTCTTACTAAACCTTGAAGTCCAATGATTGTTTTTTAAAACTAGAAGTGACACGATTGTCTTACTAAACTAGAAGTTTCCTGATTGTTTTACTAAACTAGAAGTCCAATGATTGCTTTACTAAACTAGAAATCCAATGATTGTTTTACTAAACTGGAAGTCCAATGGTTGTCTTACTAAACTAGAAATCGCGTGATTGTCTTACTAAACTAGAAATCGCATGATTGTCTTACTTAACTAGAAATCGCATGATTGTCTTACTAAACTAGAAGTTCCATACTCATGTTTTTGGTTTAGAATTTCAATTATTTAGTCTCAAACTTTTCCAAGCTCAAAGTAGCGTCTCTAGTATTCCCCCATCAGACATAACTGACTACGGGAACGCGCGCCCTGGGGTGATAGATCTCAGCTGCTTTTTCCCCCCTAGTGTGTCTTTCGGCTAGTTCTTTTCTCTTTTGCTTATTATGAGATCTCCCTTTAGCCCAATCTGAGGTGGCGACGTAAGGAACAACCCCACTTGGTGTGATCGGCAGCTTCATCCTCAAAGGATGCTGGACTTATGTCCACTGCCTTCATGTTTCTCTTGCACACATCTTTGAGCCTCAGCTGCGGTCACGCCACTGGTCTTTTGCCATAGAAAGTGGCTTATTGAAAATTAAACACTCAGAATTAAAAATACAATCATGTAGGGCCTACTGTAACACAAGTGCTCAGTTCAAAACGGCACGTAAATCTGACGCAAGTATTCAAACTGCGAAGCAATGTTGCATGACTCATGTACTCGTGTTACAAAGTCATATAATCTGACTGATGTAATCAGGTTTGGCGTAATGAATTCAAACTCAAGTAATTGGGCTACAAGTAATGTAAACCTGACTCAAGTAGGCCTATCCAATCTTGTTTTATTTCCTTTTTTTAAAAATTGATTTTTAAAAAACTCAGGTAAGTCAGTTTACACGGACATATAATGTGACTCAAGCATTACGATTAGAGTGTAACGTATTCTTACTCAAAAAAAAAAAAAAAAAAAAAAAAAATAATCACATATTCTGACTCATATAATGGCATTATAATTTCACATCATCTGACCCGGATTAGAATTTCACATATTCTAACTAAAGTAATAGGATTAGAAGTTAACGCATTCTTACTCAAATTAGATAAGAATTTCACATATTCTGACTCAATCGGGTTATCATTTCACATATTATGACTCAAGCAATCGTATTAAAATTCAATTTTTGCTAACTCAAGTTGTCAGCCTACAAAATAATCTACTCAGCTATAACGTATGTACCGCTGACATTAAGATAGTAATCAATATTCACTGTCACAGAGAGTTTATGATCATTAAATTTTCTGTATTATTCTTTCTTTCTTCCACCCGTATCCTCTATTTTATTATCACTCTCTATCCTTTTCCGGTATTTTTCGCATTCGTTCGTTTGCGAGAAATATTTTCTTTCCCATTTTCACTTTGCCGGTTTCGTTTCTCATTTAGGAACGCAGTAGATTACCTAACGCGTCAGTCCCTTGCACGAGATAATTTTAGGTGGGATTTCAGTCCATCAGACATGATGAGCAGACAAATTGTCTACATTTGCACCTGTCACGCGAGTTTCCTTGGCTGAGTTTGCTCGGGGAAGGTGTGAATCGCGCCAGACAGGGCTCGCTCAGGGCAGACATTTATCTGGAGATTTCCATCTGACAAATAGTTTTACGGCTAAGTTGCTCGGTGAAGTGTGGTAACTGCCACCTAAGGGACGTACCGTTTACATTTTCACCGGACACAGCGTTTCTTCAGGCTAGTCGCTCGGAGTGAAGTGTGATATGGCACTCATGCAGCCGTGCTGGAATGAGAAAAAAGTCTGGGTTTTTCCATGACACTCACGCATTCGCTCAGAAGGGCCATTTTCTTGACGTAGGTGTCAAAGACGCACTGCTGGCAGTTGCGGCGTTCGTCTAAGGTAACGTAGGTGTTTAATGAGAAGGGGAGATTATTTCGTTTTGCGAAATAAGTTGGGACCACTTTGTTCTGGTTTAAGATATTAACCGAAGTTTGAAACTAGATTTTCATTCATTCTCCTAATTCGCAGTAGACAGATTGTCCGTGAATAAAATAAGCTGTATAGCGAAGCTCTTAGTTCGTTCGGAAATTTGCCGAGCTCTAGACTTCGAATAACTATATCAGTGTATAAATTCTAAGTTGTGCGATCACCTGTAGTTCTGTGCGGAGGTAAATATTATATTATTTTAAGTATCTAATATTCAGCTATTAAGGAATATAATTTAACTGTTAAATAATCAGACGAGAATAATTTTTCTAAACTAACTTATAAATACTAGATGCCTCATGAGTGTTGACGGAATACGTAGGTATTCCTAATTCATGATGATTGATTTTATATATAACTTATTTCACGGGAAAGTTTAAATGATAAGTCAAGCTGTACGCTTGCAGTTTAAAAATGTAAGTTATAACGAGTACCTAGTATGTATAATTATTGAATATGTGTTTTTCCTTTATTCAGTGAATGCTGGGGTTAACCCAAAACTTTGCCAGCGTTAAGTACTGATGAGTGATATCTGTGAAGAACTAAAACATTTTCCTTAAAAAAACCTTGGTGCAGAATCTTTACAAGTTATTTAAAAGGTAACTGAAGTAACAGGCCTATCGCACCATATTTAATTCTTCCTGAGAAACAAACTCAAGTACATTTTTAGCCTGTGTGGCAAGTAACATATTAACGTCAGTAACATTCCGACGGAGTTTTGACTAGTGGTATGGTGACCAAATATAGTCCTTTCCTGAAAGTAGACACCGATCTGACATTCCTCAATTCTAGAAACCTAAGCTATTGACACGGTGCTCGTTGTTAATGTTCGTGCCTGGACAATTTTAATGTGACCTAAACAGACATCCGAAAAATAAGAACACCCAAGGAATCGTTCCCTGAAGCAGAGAATTCATCCCGTCTTTTTGGAACTGGGGATTTCTTGGTCAAAGACTGCCTTTGACGATTCTGTATGTGAATGTCCTAAAAATTGTGTTTCCAGAAGTGGCTATCAAAGCTGTGAGTATGAACAAATGCACGTGATCACTGCTGACTGAATAGAGTGAATGCAGGACGGAGTGTTTTTTTTTATTGTTGTAATTTGCCATCCATTTTGCTGTCTTAACTTTCTGGATGCAAGTATTGCTAATCATATTTCCCTTAAAATAGAGCAGAGATATCAAGTCTGTCCATACCTTAAAAAGGGGAAAATATTAGACCTAATCATATGTATCCTTGATTCCTTGGGGCTATCACTTTCTTCTAACAGGACTGTGGGCATACCTTGAGGGATAAGATCATACTGTGGGTCTATCATTTTTGTAGCATTTGTATTGACTGTATCACTATTTGTATATGCTTTGATGTAATTTCTATGTGTTGTGATGAAATTTTAGATGATAATTAAAATTTCTTTTTGAAATTAATCAGCGCGTTGGTCAGCTTGTTCCAAATTATCTGCATAATCATTGTTATA
Organism: Oreohelix idahoensis; assembly: GCA_024509875.1. Lineage (NCBI taxonomy): Eukaryota > Metazoa > Mollusca > Gastropoda > Stylommatophora > Oreohelicidae > Oreohelix > Oreohelix idahoensis. The sequence goes on along the minus strand of JAMPIV010021659.1, from coordinate 6,583 downwards.
GTTTCCCACGTCTGTACGTCTAACTGTCGTCTTGTATGTGCGTGCACGTGAGTGGATAGAATTATATATATATATATATATATATATATATATATATAAATATATATATATATATATATATATATATATATATATATACAAGTAATATATATATGTGTTTAGACTGTCTGACTCCTCTAAATCTGTCGTAGAAGATAGGTGAAAGAGAGAAGATTTCTCGATTTCAGAGACAGCCTCTATCACAGTCTACCATCTCACTCGTGGAAATCTATTGCTATTACTATCTCTCACGGTGACTATCACTTATTCAAATCTATTCAGAAGGGACCAACCCAAGTCTTAATTCTCCTATCAAAAATCTACGACATTCACAAAGTAATGTGCTCAGCTATAACATATGTACCGTTGACATTAAGATAGTAATCAATATTCACACAGTAATGTGCTCAGCTATAAGATATGTACCGTTGTGGTAAAGTGGGATGTTATAAATATTTATAGGGGACTTAGTGTACTGACTGAGATCAGCTGTGAAGGTATCTGTATCTAATAAGGGTAGTGTATTACAGATGACCTTACTTGCTACCACATATTTATACCTTAGTCAGAATTATTCTGGAATATTGTGATGACTACGTTAAATGTCTAGGGTATGTATATGATGAAGTGTAAGTCACAACAACAACAGACAGATAAACAATTTAATTTATTCCACCACACTTGACAACACTGTGACACTCACACACATTTAACAATCTATAAGACTATCTTAAATGAGGCACTGGTAAATTTTCAAATATAAATATGTATTAATTACTTTCACTAAAATATGTGTCCTGATTCAAATACAAAGTGAACCAGGAATCACAATCAATAGTAATTACAATTTATATGTACAAAATTTATCAATATGAACTTTGTAGTGACATATTTTATTAATATTATCCTATGTGTGTCAGTTGTGTAGTAGTAATATGAGGTAATACTGGTTTTGTTTTTTCAAGCTATGTTGTTATTTGTCATCATGACTTCAAGTGTTTGTTTCTGTTGGAACTAGTATTAGAGATGTTCTCAGTTCCGTTCATTAAAACAATTAATTTCCCCTCTTATTTTTATACAATGTCAGTTTAAGATGGGGTTACATAATGTTGAGCTCCGCTGGCCACATAGGCTTATCTTTCGTGATGGCGGCAGGAAAAGACTCCTCTGCTCGATTGCTCCCCTGTGTTCTGGAGACACCTCACTGTTTACTTTATGGACCAAGGAGTATGCTGTCCGCCTCTGGATTCAGCAAAGCTCTGACCAGGTGCTGCTCAATAAATATAGGACCACAGTCCCTGAAACAAGAAGGTTGTACCTCCTACTTCAGAACTAATTTATACTCTATTTCTACACGGAGCACAATACATAACAAACACTGAGTTCAGAGCGGTAGGCCAACTGCTATCTTCATCTGAAACAATTTTCACCAGTATATTCCTCCCTAATGGTTACTACGCCTCTGCAATTCCAGCATTATTTCTTTCTAGTCAATAAAATAGGTGTCAGTGTACTGTTTGGCAATTCCATGTAGTTTTACTTTCCTCCGACACCTTCTGTTCAGGTTGGAGCACTATATAGGCTTCACCTCATGTTCGCTACTGAACCACACATATATACAGACATAAATTATCAATTTACATTCAATTTTCATTAAAAGATATCAAATATTTCAAGCTTACCACAATTCATGGAAATAATACAGAATTACGTTGACTGGCACTGAATATAGCACAATTTCGATCTGCCGATGTCCCAGGCTTTTATTTAGAAAAAATATGCACTGGCGCTCAACGCACTGGTTCTGTAGTAAGTTTATTTGCAAATGTGGTGCTGACCTGACGCCTCTAATTGACTATATTGGCAGGTCTAACCAATCGTGCCATGTTTACACAGCTTTTCAAAAAAGTACTCCTACTCACGTTTCCCCTAACAACAAAGAAGTAGTATTTATAGTCCGACTAATCGTGTTTAGCCTTACATTTATTGCGCTCCAATCAAATCGGATTTAACATGGAGACCCATTTCCCGTACAATGGTGGGGTGAAAAATCTGCCACTGAGCGATTCTGATTTGGGTGTTGTCTGACATCCCTCACTATTTCTTTTGGCTATAATTTGTTAATTCCTAGACTATTTGCGTAACGTTTAACATATTATTTGTCAGCAAGTCCTAAGGAACCCAAATATATAAATTTAATGGGGCTAAGGGGCTGCGTTCAAAATATGCATTTTCTACTACCTCCTGTTCACTTCGAATACGATGTGGTGTCTGGGTACTGTAATGTTTTCAAACGTAAACCAGTATAATGTCATATTTCCTAATAAGAATTTTCAGGTTTTTAAAAACTAACTCTCGTATGGGTAGTGTTGTTTATCAGTGTCGATTTGAAAAAAGCTAGTGCATGTGGCCTTACACGCGTGATGGTAGTAATTGTGTATCGCGCGACTGTGGTAGTATTGCCTGCGTTCCGGCTTTCAGCCCCTCCCTTTCTTTCTATCTTTAGTCCATCTGTCTTTCGTTTATGGTAACGTAGTGTATAAAATGACATGAATGGAATTTTAAATCTAGGTCAGCTGCGTATCTCAAGGTTTTTCTTAGAAAGGCAGTACACGTTTTATCGTAGAAAGCGGGTATTGAAGCAGTAGGCTTTTACTATCAACGTGAAACGTTACAATTTGCAGACGAAGTAGAAAACAAGGGGGATTTCGAGTACAGTCATTGTGACAGCACTGTTCTTTACCATTCTTCTTTCCTTTTATTGAAGTTATTTGTCAGGCTTTACATTTACGTTTTAATTTATATATGTGGATTAGAATATTTCACGACAACCGTTGACATTAAGATAGGGATCAATATTCACAAAGTTATGTACTCAGCTATAACGTATGTACCGTTGACATTAAGATGTACCGTTGACATTAAGATAGGATCAATATTCACAAACTAATGTACTCAGCTATAAACGTATGTACCGTTGACATTAAGATAGGGATCAATATACACAAAGAAATGTACTCAACTATAATATATGTGGACTATATTAGTCCAGACTTTGTAAAATTAGACTCCGATTACTTGGGTTCCTAATATGTGAAATTATAATCCAACTAATTCGAGTGTGGGGAGAATATGTAAAAATTTTAAAATCCGGAACTATATTAGTCAGAATATATGGGACATTCTAATCCATACTATTTTAGTCAGGACTATGTAAATTCTAATCCGATTACTTGGGTCAGAATATGTGGAAATTCTTATTCGGACCATTTTAGTTCAGAATATGTTAAATTCTAATCTGATTACTTTTTATTCTAAATATGTGAAATTCTAATTCTACTATTTTAGTCAGGATATTTGAACTACTTTTGTCAGAAAATGGTGAAATCTTATCCGACCAATTTAGTTATATATGTGAAATTCTAATCCGAAACACTTTAATCAGAATTATCTTAAATTCTAACACGATTATTTTAGTCCGAATTCGTTGAAATTTCTAATCCGTCTTTTTAGTCCGAACATGTGAAATTCTATCGGATATTTAGTCAGGACAATGTAAAATTCTAATCCATTACAGCTTGGGTTTCAGAATATGTGAAATTCTAATCCAATATCTTAGTCAATTAATGTTCGTGTACACTGATTCTTCAGTTTAAAAAAAAAATTTTTAAGGTAAAACATAAAAAACCGATTGGATTGCTTGAGCCAGGGTTTTACATGACTGGTAGCCCGACTTGATTCAGAATTCATGCGTCAGACTGATTACTTGAGTCAGATTATATGACTTCGTTTCAGTTTTGCGCGGTTGTTTAATGTCTGTTATTGTCTGTTTTATTGTCTGTTAATGGTCTGTTTAGTGGTCAGTTTATTGTCTGTTGTAGGTGCTGTTTTATTATTTTATTTTTCCCTTGTGTAATGTGTTTTCATTCCTTTTCGGACTGTTGTTATGTCTTCCTCTATTTCTCTTGACCCGGAGATCACAGAATAAGAACCGCCTTGTTACGTATCATTTTGGATTCCTCAATACATGCCTGACACGACAGGGTGTATTTCTTCTCACCTTTCATTCCATCAGTACGTCGCTGGTCTTTGCGCAAAGAAACAATTAGCATTCTTACCCTTCGTACGTTTGCGAGGGAGACTGAGCAGCTATGGGTTGCCCGGAGTGCAGTGAGCGATTTCTTAACAATAACAAACGAAAAAACAATGAGAATCGCGTGACACTAATTTGGTGGACAGATAATCGGCGGGAGCTCGCTGTATTTTTGGCGAGCATGTTGTAATTGACAAGAAAAATGATACTCTAAAAGGTTATTACTAATTATTAATGATGTGTCGTGAGTAAGTGATGCGACTAGAAGCAAAAGTCATATTGATGTTATTGTGAATGTTGTATGAGCAGCACGTAGCTTGTTTTTGCGGCGATAGTAAGTGAGAGAAAATTATCATAAAATTCGATAACGGTGCCCGATTCTAATTATAGAGGATAAAAAAAAAAGCCATTCGTCTTTTCATTAATCTTTATATAGATGCCAAGGGAGATAAAAGTTTTTTTTTGTGCTGTTAGTGTCCTGCATTTCGTGCATAATTCTAATTACCGGCCTTGACTAGTCCATCCGGGCACTTATTAATGGTCTGTTTGGTTGTTGGGGCGGGTTGGCTTGTGGGTTGGTGTCAATGTCTCGTGCTGCAAATGAAAGAAATCTTTGTCCGTGCACGACCGGATTCATCCATGATAATTGTGCCTCCTTTGCTAGTTCAACGCCGTATTACTTGCCTATTGATTCATCGACCCATGGAGCTGTCAACAGTCACCTAAATTTGGGCCTTTTCAATTTATCAGGGTTTTTTTTTTTTGGTTCGAGTCGACAACCAGGGAGTTTTGTAACTTACGCTTCTGGAAACTTCTGCAGAAAATATCCTTCACTTACTTAGAAGAAGCGTGGGTAAAGGGAGTGGCAGTTGAGAAGATGAGATCTCTTATTCAGTAATTTGACGGTCATGTCAAAGTAGGAACGTGTTTTCATCCATCGCCTTGGGAGCCGTTTCGGCTGGCGTGGCGATTATGTCTTACATTTTATACGATTCAGGTACCTTGAGTTAATCTGTGTCCTTCAATGGTCTTCCCATGGGACTTGTGTTCAGTTTGTCAAGGTATTTCTTTCCTATGTCTCCTTTTTTTAAAAAACATATTTAGATTTACAGTTGTAGTTGTTTTGATTAAAATCATAACGATTATGTGGATATAATCGTGGCTCGGACAGGGCTCCTTTTCTGATAATTTTATACGGACTTATTATTAATAAAGGAAGTGACGATCATGCGATGTGTGTGTGAAGAGCAGACATGAACATTTTGATCGCTAGAAGTGAGGTGATCGTCTGCAAGTGAGATGATGCGGCTTGTGTTTGAATGTGAGCGGACGTATATGTATTGAGTTCCTGCAGTATACTCTGTTTTTCTGCATAATTCACATCACCATGACTTCAATATACGTAGTTGAGGGTACCTTGGTTTATTATATTCAGGAAAATGTATCTATTCATGAAGATGGTCCATGGAACTGTGATAAATAAAGTTTGTACGATTTGCCATTTGACCAGCGTTTGATGTGAAAGGACTGGACTAACTACTTATTACTACATTTGCCTTTGGGCGAGAACTGATTTCATTGGAGCTTTGTGTAAGTATAATAAAACTGCAATATGTGTGAATTGTGAAAGAGGTGTTTTTCAGCAACTGCAGTTATGCTGATTCGTGTTGTGTGATACCCTAGTGGTTACTTTGGTCCGGAGACCTTCTCCGGAAACTTTAAATAATACAAAAACACGCATGTAGTCTGAGATTTAGATTTCCACAGAGTCCGGGTTGGCTAAGTGGTTGTAATCTAGAGATTTAGGATTCCAATAGAGGGTCCGGTAGGACTGAGTGATTGTTAGTCTAGAGATTGATTCTGATAGAGTCCGTGCTGGGGGGGGAGTTGGGTTTTGTAGGTCCTAGGGAGATTTTTTAGTGGGGGATTCTGGGATTAGGGGGGTGATGTCCGGTTGGGGGGGGGGGGTAGTGGGGGGACTTTTGATGGGGGAAAGAGTTGGGTTTTTGTTTTGGGGTAGGTCTTTTAAGGAAGGAAAATTTTAGTGATATTTTTTGTGAATTAAGCATGGTCGTGTTTTTTTGTGGGGTGTGGACTGGAGTGGTTTGGTAAGGGGGGGGTTTTCTTTAGGAGATATTTTAGGATTTTTCTGATAGGGGGGAGGGTCCGGTGGTAACGGGCCCGCTTTTTTTCTTTTCTCCGCGGGGGGAGAAAGGTTTCTGTCTTCCGGGATCGAAACTGTAGTGTTAGCGAAAGTTTTTCCTATTTGATGATAGTGGTAGAGCAGAAGTAGAAGGCTCTCTCAGCAAAGTATGAAGTTCCAGTGCGAGAAGTAGACTGGTATACAAGTGAGTTACAGCTGTGCAATACTCTGAGCTGGACAATAGAATTTTAGGCTTCAGAAGTATAAGAGCTACTTTCGCTATCGTACCCTTATGTGATAATATAATA
>JAMPIV010021658.1:0-139867 GCA_024509875.1 Oreohelix idahoensis | reverse complement strand
AGCCGCACTCGCTTCAAAGTTAACATTAGTCGACAGATATTGTACCGTGCCCAGGTGTTTGATTTTGATGAAACCAGATGTGTTTCACCACATTTATCACAAGGATATGTGGGCTTCAAAAGATGATGCCAGGTAGGGGACTTAATCAAAAGAATTTCTGTTTCTACCGATGAAAGAACAAATGTGGTTCTCTAAATACCAGTCGCGAGTAATCAAAAACGATGAAATAGCAAATGTGGGATGAAAGAGCACAATATTTGAGAAAATAAAATAAGAAAGATGTTGGAAAAGATTGGGCTATAAAGGCTTTGGCGCTTGTTTATCACAAAGATAGAGAAGAGAGGTTAAGAGAACAGGAGCAGGAGAGAAATGTAGAACAACAAAGTATAGAGACCCCCAGCACTTGGAGGAAACGTCAGCCGAAGATTCAGAGACCAAGGAAGAGACGAGGAAGGGAGTATGCGAGGGACGAATAGACGTTGGACATCATCAGACGATTCGTCCGATTATGAGAGGCGTCTCGCAAAGCTGATAAATGTAAAACAAGAAGAGCTGAGACCAAAGAATAGGGCAAGGGAAGTGGAAGAAGTAGAGATTAGGCATAATAAGGAGAAAAGTAAATATAGAGAAATACAAGAGGAATATAGCAAAACGACCAAGGGAAAGGGTAGGCGGACAAAAAATAGGGCAGACAATGGAAGGTCGAGGAAGAACAAAGAGGAACAAATTAGGAGACACGAATCAAGTAGAAGTAGAGATTGAAGGGATTACCGACCCAAGACTAGAGAGAGATAGAGAGAAAGAAATAGGAGATACGGATCGACTGAATTACCGATCCAAGAATAGAGAGAGGGAAAGAAATAGGAGAGATAACAGTAGAAGACGAGATACGGATCGACCGGATTACCGATCTAAGAGTCGAGAGAGGGAGAGAAGTAGAAGCATTAGTAGAAGGAGAGAAATTACTAAGTAGAGGCCGAGGTAGAGCCCAATCAAAGAATAGAGAACCTGAGAAAAACCCAAGGAGCACGAGAAATGAAGGAATTGACGATAGAGAAAAACTTAAGCAAATGGTGGAAGAAATAAGGAGTAGAGAAGTTGAGACAAATTCAGAACGAACGAACTTTATTTTCGAAAGGTTAGGAATTTGGCGCGCAGGCCAGCCATGGCTTTTTTGGAATTTATGAATAAGTTAGTGAGGTAGAGAGTCTTTGAAGGACCGAGGACTAGAATGGAACCAGGCCAGGAGGAAGACAGCCAATAGGATAGTCTGGCGCTCTCTCTTCCAAACCTCTCTCTACACCTCACGGTAGAATAGGAAAGACTAAGTAAGTAAGTAATTTTCCGTATGAGGAGTTGTTATTTTCGTCTATTTTAGGTAATGTTTACATTTGCCGTCCTCCTGAAACATCTTGGCCAAACATGTCTGCCTGAAAGTTTCTTACATCATCCATGTGTCTGTAATCGGTCACCAGTTTCGATAATGGACTAGCGCTCCCCGTGAAACATTACACTGGGTCACAACACGAAAATGACCTTGCCAGCCAATCTGGTCTGATTTGTATCAAACTCTCAGGTAAACAAACACGACACAAATGAATGGAATAAGTGTAAACATTGACTCGAAAATATCAAACACTGTCGGAAGGTAGGAAAATAGAACGTGCCAACAATCGAAAGTCGCTCCTAATTAATACGCACAATAAAGGTAGATTAATATTGCCGGAGAGGAAAACAGAGTGAACAAAATTATGTAACGCTAGACACAGTAGATGTATGGTACCGAGTCTCCATACAGAGTGTTCTGAGATTTGCTTACTACCCTCTTGTTTGTTTGTCAAAAAAAAACCCAAAGCATGCCATCATTTGAAGGAGCTCAAGGCGCAGCACATCAAAGAAAAACTATAAACAGCAATGAAAATGTCCAACATTCATACCACTTCGATAACTTCATTTGTTTGGCGATAAATGGTATGGTTTAAAAAAAAAGCTTTTGTCTTACTGGGACAAATGACAAAGACAATAGCCCTATGTTACAGCCATGAGGCCTTTGTCAGCGACTTACAAACAAAAACAGAAGAGAAAGAAAGCAAAAACTCAGTTGAATAAACCAAAAAAAAAATGATACGACCTGTGAACTAAAGTAGCTAATACAGTTCTCGTAAATTCCAGTATCAAGAACAAAATTGATAATTCTTGTATTGTTTTTAGTCTTTGCAAAAAAAAAAAAAAAAGCAATTCAAAACCAAATTATTCAATCGTGAGAATGTGATTTGAAAAAAGTACTAAAGATATATAAATAATATTTTAAAATTTCAAAAAAATTGCAGCACTGACAAGCATATGTCAAAGCAACTGATTCCTTACAAATTTTAAATTCACATGAAAATGATTTGGTGTGGCTCAAACTGTTCATTGTTATTGTTATAAAGAATTGACATCACTGCACTTCGGGCAGACCCATAGGTGCTCAGTCTCCCTCTGTATACGTCGAAGAGTGTGAATGCTAACTGTTCCTGTAGCTCGCTGGTTGTAAACACGGAGGATGCATCTTCTCATACGTCCATCTCTGCTAGCCTTACGTTTGATGCCAAATTCCAACAGTCTTAACCTTGATGATTCATCTATTGCAGTGTCATTCTCTAGCAGGCGATCATTAATTGTTATCAGTATATCTCCCTTACCCATATCTAGTGTCTCCACTATGGGTGCTCTTGATGCTAATCTGTCCGCTCTTTCATTACCACATACCCCAGCATGACCAGGACAGTAAATCCGCACCAGCTCTTGTAGACTAGAAGCTTCTATGAATGGTTTCCATTCATGCCGCAACCAACAACTTCGAACCTTCCAAAGCATAGACTGAGAGTCTGACACAATGATAGATGTGACGTATAATGGAAATATAGCCTACAGTGTCTGACAGTTTTTCGTGATCTCGCAGCGTCTATGGTTCGCTAGCAAAGCCATGCAACTTACACCCTGCGTTTATTCATTTTAATCCACCACTCTCTTCCTTGAGACGTAAACAAACGGAAAGTTTACCAACTTCCGCGAACTGCCAGTCATAACAGGGAGCGACCTGGTTTGTTTACCTGAGTTTCTCACGCGAGCTGATCTGTCAATCATCAAGATATCAGAAAGACGCACGTGGAAACACCGGACCTTTTTGAAGTAGCCGCACGGGCAGAAATATTTTCCCGAGGGATCCTGTGATATTCGTACATACAGGGAAAGACAACTCTTTGATCTCCAGAAGCGGGCAAATCTACTAGAACACGTTACGTGGTTTAAGTCTGTGTTGTCGATTAGCAACGCCGAACAGAGTGTGGAAACCTTTTATCGGGGAAAACGTTGTCTCCCGATTTCTGCTATGCGCTAAGAGTGTGAAAATTAATATCCTCTAGAGATCATAATAACATAATATATATAATCTGTGGCTCCCCAAACCAGTTATCAGTTGTTGCTCAGAATTGTGGATAGTCTAAACACGTCGTCTAGAACCATTGTGGAAGGTGTGCTTTCTCACACAAGAAGATACGGTTTAGCTGACTGAATTATTATGATAGTCATTTACTGATGGGAAAGAATCAACATCAGTAATAATTTGCCAAGGATCGGCCCTAGATGCCCGAAATGTTATTAACAACGACTGCGCTCTCATTGCCCCTTGAGAGTGATAAGTCAACGAATGGGGTACAAACACCTGTTTTGAAACTTCCAAGAGAAAATTTTGTTGTTGGAACTTGGAATGTACGCACGCTATATGCGTGTGGAAAAGTCAAAGAACTAACACATGAACTTGTTAGATACTCGTGGGACATCCTGGGCCTAGCAGAAGTCAGATGGACAGGATTAGGTGAATCAATAACGGATGATGGTCACAAAATTTGGTTTAGTGGAGATGAGTCTAAACATCAGCATGGAGTAGGTTTTATCGTACATAAAGATAGATTGAACTCTGTCATCAGCTGCACCCCAATAAATAGCAGGCTTATCACCATTCGTATTGCAGCACATCCAAAGAACATCTCCATCATACAGGTATATGCCCCCACTACTGACTATGAGGATGAGGCAATTGATACATTTTATGACAATCTGGATGAAGCAATTAAGAAAATTCCAAAGAAAGATCTTCTCATCGTTCTAGGTGATTGGAATGCTAAAATAGGGCCAGATGCATACGGTCACTGGGCTGGCACAGTGGGGAAATTTGGGACTGGAGAAACCAACGATCGAGGACTAAGGCTACTAGAATTTGCCAGCAACTATAAACTAACCCTTGCAAATACACTATTTCCTCATAAGTTATCAAGAAGAACAACGTGGCATGCCCCAAAAACTGAGATACATAACCAAATTGATTTTATTCTTGTATCCAAAAGATTCAAGTCCAGCATTAATAAAGCCAAGACTAGGACCTTTCCTGGCGCCGACATTGGTAGTGATCACGACATGGTATTGATGACGCTCAAGCTTAAACTCAAAAAGAACTATAATCAAAACAGATGTTCTCAGTTAAGATTCAATTTAGACAAATTGAAAGATCCAGAAATCGCGGGAATCTTTGAGGCAACTGTTGGAGGAAAATTCGCAGCTCTCAACTTTTTGGAGGATGATATCAACTCAATCACAGAGAACATGAAAGACGTGCTCATTGAATCAGCAACAGAAATACTTGGTAAAAGAAAGAAAATAAACAAACCATGGGTTACAGATGAAATTCTGAAGTTATGTGATACACGGCGAGAAATGAAAAAGGTTAAGAAAGAGGTTCCTGAAGCAGCATGGCAATACAGTATGGTGAATAAAAATATTAGAAAGAAAATGAAACAGGCCAAAGAAAAATGGGTAGCTGATCAATGTGAGTCCATTAATACGGGGCTAATAAAAGGTAACAGCAAGGCAGTTTTTGACACATTAAGAAGACTATCAAAACCCCAACAGCCCAGGGTAACTGTCATAGAAGATAGCAATGGGGCTCTGCTTAATGAAAAAACAGCTGTAATGAGAAGGTGGACAGAATATTGTAAAGAATTATATAACTGTAAACTTGACACTGACTTAGGCATATTAAACAACATTAAGTGCGAAAACAGAGAACTCGGAAATGCAGCAATACTACGGGAAAGAAGTGGAAGAGGCTATATGTTCGATGAAAGGAGGGAAGTCACCGGGTGTGGATAATATACCAGCAGAGCTCTTGAAATATGGAGGACCAGATATAGTAAAAATCATGACAACAATTTGCCAGAAGATATGGAGTACCAAAAAATGGCCAAAAGAATGGACGCAGTCATTAGTAATACCGCTTCCAAAGAAAGGAAATCTAAAAATGTGCAAGAACTACAGAACCATTAGCCTTATTAGTCATCCAAGTAAGGTGATGTTAAGGATACTTTTGAACAGAATAAAACAGAAATCAGAAGAAATCTTGTCAGAGGAACAGGCTGGCTTTAGACCAAAAAGAAGTACCTCAGAACAAATCTTCAATATTAGATTACTGATCGAAAAACATCTCCAGCATCAACATGATTTATACCATAACTTCATCGATTTCACAAAAGCCTTCGATCGAGTCTGGCATGAAGGTTTATGGCAAATAATGAGAAAATTCAATTTTGATACCATCATCATAGATATCATTGAAGCACTATACAAGGACGCAAGCAGTGCTGTTTTTGCAAGCAATGACATTGGAGAATTTTTCAAAACAACTGTAGGAGTTCGCCAGGGATGTATCCTGTCACCAGTGCTCTTTAACATTTATCTAGAACATATTATGCAGGAAGCTCTCTACGATTATAAATCAACCATATCGATTGGAGGCCGACCTCTGTGTAATCTACGTTTTGCTGATGATATTGATCTGATAGCTGGAACAGAATCAGAACTTCAAGACCTTACCTCTAGACTGGAGAAAGTAACAAGAACATATGGGATGGAAATTAATATAGAAAAAAGCAAGATATTGGTGAATAGCCATAAGAAACATGTTCCGACCAACATTACGTTAAATGGGCAAACGTTAGAAGAAGTTAATACCTTTAAATATCTCGGGTCCACTATATGTAGTGATGGAAGATCAAATAAAGAAATCAAGACAAGACTTGAGATGGCCTCAGCTGCCATGACAAGGTTGAATGTGATCTGGAAAAGTAACATCAGTTTTCCTGTGAAGATCAAATTATACAAATCACTTGTATTATCTATTCTCTTGTATGGGTGTGAGGGCTGGACACTCACTGCAGATACGGAGCGAAGGATTCAGGCTTTCGAGCATAAATGTTATAGAAGAATTTTGCGCATTTGCTATAAAGAGCACAAAACAAATGTCTATGTTAGAGAGAAGATAAACACCTATGCAGGCCATCAAGAACCACTTTTGTCAATAGTGAAACGTCGAAAGCTTGCCTGGTTTGGGCATGTAACTCGTCATGACTCCCTTTCGAAAACGATCCTCCAGGGAACAGTCGAAGGTAAACGGAGAAGAGGAAGGCAAAGAAAATCCTGGGCTGATAACATCAAAGAATGGGCAGGACACGGTTTCTCCACACTTGTACGCATTGCTGAGAATAGAGAGCAGTGGAGGACCCTGTCTGCTGATGCTTCCACCATGGCACCCCTACGACCCATGACGGGTTATGGGTTGAGATGAGATGATGAGATGGAGCATAGAATTCACATTATATTTCATTTTGTGTAATTATATAAGTGACTAGTGTTTAATATCATACGACTAAACAAACAGATGCCGACAATCTAATAGCTTTTAATGACAGGCGATATTTGTAAAGTGCGCGTATGGATAATTAAATAATATTTGAGATTGTGCGCTGATCGTTGACCGGGCCAGGAGGGGAAAGGCTGCATGCTTGAATCAAACCTGCACTCGCTAAGCGACACGCGATATAATAGGCTAGAGACACGGTGTGCCTTTTAACTTTAATCAGGACTGACGGAGCGGATAAGAGATCGTCTTGTCCCCTTCCGAGTATATATATATGTATATATATAATAGTAGCATTTTTTCATAATGTTTCTCTATTCTTAAGCAGACCTGATCAAACGGCGACCAGCGGTCTATTTTGGTCCGTTTCTTCATTTACTGATTGGATTAATGTGGTCTTCTTCTTGGCTTACACGTCCCCAAGTTCATTTGTAAACAGGATTGACCAAAAGAGACACATAAACATTTAAATAGTAAAGTTAACTGGACTTACAAATACCCAGATATTCCTTCAATTTTATCAGCCCACTGTGGCGTAATACAAATATCGTTACTATCTGACTTTTGACAGTCGTATCAACGGATTTATCCAGCAAGTTACGCTGTTTCAAAATCGGCATTCACCCCAGAGCCAGCCGATAGGATTTGCCATCACCATCATAAATAACAGTTTTAGCAACCAGATGTTTCCTTAGTACTGTGAACACCAGATCGAGGTTCTACATTAACCATTCGAGGTGACATTTGTTGATCCAGGAATACACCACCAAATTTGGCGTCCCCTCCTAAAAATCTTTTTTGTTATAGAGTGTGGACTGGGGCCGACTTTGATAATACTCTGACACTTTATATATTCAGGAACCATTGTAATTCCAAAGGGATATCACCAGAATAGGGTAAGCGTGATTGATGTGGCCACGTATGACAGAGAGAGTGAATATTTTCTTACTTACGGAAACTGTACCATCATTTATTTTCTTTGCTTAAATATTGTTTACTTTACTGGATAGCATTTAGTAGAAACTTTGTTCTTTTATTTACTGTCTATTCTGTAACATAGTGCTAACCTTTGACTTTTGGGGTTATTAACTTGTTGGGTTCTTTCTTTCTCAATAAGGGAGAGGGAACATGTACTCTGATATTTTTCTATGATATGTAATTCTGATTTCATTTGATCTTTCTTTAGATATTCGATGTTGTAAAGTTTAAATGATAATAAACAACAAAAGAACTTACCTTTGTGTGTTGGTCAGACCCATACCCAATTTACCATAGTTTTCACGTCTGTGTGTCTTGTTGTCACATAGTTGTGTGTGTGTGTGTGTGTGTGTGTGTGTGTGTGTGGTTAAACTTATATTTACATATATAGGAAGGTATAAGGTCGTCTTGTACTAAAAGATAGTCGTATAGATAGGCTGGACTAGAGAAACTTCTCATTCCAGAGACAGATCTTCCCCTTAAACTATTCACTAGTGAAATCTATTCTCACACCTTTATTTCTCACGTACTATCACCATCCATTCTACTTAGGCAGGACCATAAAGATCTTTCAAACCTATCTAAATTTACGACAATAGCCTTTGTTAATGAAGTTTCAGTTATCCAACTTAAGGCTGCAGTAACAGCCTCGACCTCCATTCTCATGCTGGAAGTTGTTATCTTGTAAGCCCCGCTATGTTCGGCGACGATTCTGCCCTGTACCCGAGCAGAGAAGCCCCAACCAGATTTCTCACCGAGGACCACAGACCCATCTGTAAACACAATGACATCATCATCCCCGGAATGATCATGTATCAGTTGATTAATTTCCATTTCTGCTTTTCCATTCCCCCAATTTCTACATTCTCTGCCAAGGCTGATGATGACCTGCTGGTAGTTAATCCAGTTCTCATCTGACATACTCCATTCTTCCCCCTTGAATATATTGTCAACTGTGGCCACCTGCTTGATCGTTTAAAATGAGTTGTGAGCTGGTTCGCCTGTAACTGCTTAGATTTTTAAATAAATGTCTTAAATATTATATTTTATCATTTTAAAAGTGATTACAGCAAATCTGTATGACAAAAAGATTGTTTTTATGCGTTCTTTTAAAACATATTTTTTATGTTTGTGTTGCTGCATATAAAGAGAACTTCATTTTGTACTGCTTGGTATCTGCTGTCTGTGTGGTCATTATTAATCCTGGCAGAAAGGATGAAAAACCCCAACCAAGTGTGTCCACAGGTGGTGGATAGTAAGACCATCTCCATATATGGTGTGTCAGCTGCGAACTAAGCCAGTTTATTATTGGACGAACATGCAGTTGCAGACCAGATGGCTGTGTTTCCCTGCAGGATGGAGTGGGGCAACAGGTAGCTCTGCTACCCTCACTGAAGTATTTCATGTGTCCTATGACACATACATCAAGTGAACAAGTTCCGCTGTAAGCTCTAGTCACGGGGAAGGAAACTCCATAAATAAACCAACATTCTGCCATGCAGTCATCATCAGGTGATGAAAAAGCTATAGAAGGCAACCCAGCTTAAAAATACAACCCGCCCTACCAAAGACAGAGGGCAGCATCTATTGCGCAGACACTGAAAAAAAATTATCGCATGCACACATTTGCAGGATTGAGCTCCGTAGTCATTTAAGTTAATACTTCATGTTTGTGCTTGTTTATTATATTTAACCATTATCCCACTAAGCTCAACTGTATGTTTGACTGTTCGTTGAAGGCCACCGCACTTGAGCAGTGATTAAACTTTTTTTTTCCTTTTTTAAGTCTGAAGACCATTTAACTGGAGTTAAATGACACTGCAGCCCAGACATGATATATTTTAACTTCATACCAGGGACCGAAGACGCAGCAAACGAGATGAATGCATTCAGCGACTCATAGCTTGACTGCTTGCGTCAGGGTCAGCGAACCAGAGCTGACCAAGACCCTACTCCATCTACAGGTGGTGGTCCTGGAAACAGGCTGCATCACTGTAGTCTGGCCGAGAGAGTAGGGATCGGAGAGGGAAGGCAAACCCAGTACCAAAAATGCCATGCTACGAGTAAAACGAATGTGTCGGGCCGAAAGGCGCACATATCGCAGCTTCGCTGTAACGGTGACACAACGTAATCAACGTCCTTTTCTGGACGAACGCAGAAGAACTTCAAACCACAAAAGAAAAAAAAAACAACAAAACAAAAACAAACAAATCGTACATAAATCACACAGTTTTGTTAATGTATAAAATCATATACCATCTTAAAGAAAAAAATTGCATATTTTATTAAATTGTTACCTCATGGTCCAATCAACAAGCAAACTAACAAAAAAAAATTAAACCCATAAAATCTTTTATTCATTCATCAATATTCATTATCCTTCAACTACCAATCAAATTTAGGCCATCAACAAACACATGCCAAGTCCGACTATCCTGTGCCATCAGCACAAGATCTTTTCACATCTTCCTTACCCCTACAGTTGTTGCCTTGACCCTTGCATATCAAACAGGTGTTTATCATGCTTGGATGACATATTTCAACTTAAAGTAGGTTATAATTGGGGTAGACAATGTTCTCATCTCCAATTCCTTTCTCTGTATCTTTTCTGGTCTTTCTCCGGCTTGAAATCATCACATTGTATTTATCATGGTTCCATCAGCAAGTCACCTCATTACAAAATGAATCTGTAGAATCAGTTGATGCCCATGACAAATGACTATGATGCCTTCTATAAATGACTCCAAACTTTTCTCAGCACTGGTGTGATTCATTTCAAACAAGTGGTCCCATAGGGATGCTATTTCTGTTAAATTTACCACCATTTTCTCACTGTGAATTGAAGGCAACAACAAAAGAAATAAAACAGAATTACTTAAATGGTTTCCTTGTTTGTGGAAATGTGAACAGAATGAAACAAATTATTTTAGCTTTTTTTTAAAATACCCCAGTTACACCTATGAATAGATTTGTTAAACCGTCTATTCATGGGTCACCCAAAAATCATTAAAATAATCAAATTTGCTACATTCACGGACAAAAAATTTCCCATTCCTCTTGTATCGCATAATTTGGCATCCAAAAGTTCATTAAGATGCCGGATTCGACCATGTAGCCCAGTGATTATAGGACTGAATTGTTTCACATAGTCAAGCAAAATATCTGTGTCAAGTGTACCTGGAACAATAAAATGATAAAATAATTAAATAAGGGGCACAGAAAAAGGTACCAGGTAACTGAAACACTTTCAACTTTCCAGGACATCATTATCACTATTTCCATGCTTGTTCTATCACAACAGTGCATCAATAATCTTACTTACTTACTTACTTATTTGTTCCCCTTCTACCGTGAGGTGTAGAGGTTTGGAAGAGAGAGCGCCAGACTATCCTATCGGCTGTCTTCCTCCTGGCCTGGTTCCATTCTAGTCTTCGATCCTTCAAAGATTGTCTAATGTTGTCCTCCCAGAGGACTCTGGGTCGTCCTCGGGGTCTGGATCCTTGGCTCTTTGTTTCCCATGCTTGTCGTGGTATCCGATCTTCTCCCATTCTGCAGACATGGCCAAACCATCTTAATTGGGACTGTTCTACTTGGGTCTGCAGGGGGTAGGATTTAAGGCCTTGACGTATCGTCTGGTTGCGTACCATGTCTCTTCTTGTTACTTCAACCACCTTCCTCAGATACCTCATTTCTGAGGTTTGGATCTGGCTTTTATGGGTTGTAGTCATTGCCCATGACTCGCAACCGTATGTCAAGACTGGGACATAGGTGGAGCGGTATACAGCCATCTTCGTTTTCTTACCAACCTCTCTCTTGCTGAGGAATCCTCGATTTATGGCATGAAAAAGTCTCCCAGCTGCTGCTTTTCGAGTGGCCAACTCTTCTTTGATGCCTCCCTTTCGGTCTATAATAGCTCCGAGGTATTTAAAGTGGTCGACCTGCTCCAGGACCTGTTCTCCCAGCTTAATCTGATGTTTTCTTTCTTCTCGTGATATCACCATGGATTTTGTTTTAGAGCTGCTTATGACCATCCCTCTCTTCTCCAGCTCTTCCTTCAATAATCACCACCTTAATAATTAATATGTCTGTATGGCTGCAGTGGCAAACATATAAGTGAGAGATGATCACCACCCAATATAACACCACAAAAACCAACAGTCACGTGTTGCAGGACTATAGAATAAGCTAGAACAGAAGTAGACTGCTATGTACAATACGTGATTATCAAATTACGAGAAAGCAAGGGATAAATCGCTGAACATATATACCTTGTACAAGATAGCAAGTAAGGAACGTGAGGATACACCACTTAAACATGACGCAAAGAATCACTCAATATACACGACACCATATACACAAACCACCACCAGCACAACTAACGAATACTGTGCTCGGTTTGTTAAGTAGGGCAGCCGCAGGAATGAAGCATGAAGCTACCTCTGCAGCTTGTACCCTTACAGGAAGCCTCACCAAAGTACTCATGTGCTTATGTAGCAATTTGTTTTACATGACGAAGTTGCTAGCCCCAGACAGAACCTCCTATTAGCAGCCTTGTACGACATGCTTGAGGGCACATTACTTATATTCTTTCTCTGTTGCATAAGAGATCATTGGGAGCTACACGGGATATATCTCTGGGATATTGAAATATATAATTCTGATATATTCTTCTCCTTTCTGTTATAGCTCCATGTGGAGCAGAGGGCTTCAAGCAGGGTAAGTTACAATCCTGTCTTAAGTAATCTACCCCAGTACCTGCTACGTCTTCTTTGTTTGTTTTTCTTTTTCAAATTTCTGTCTTCATTTATTTTTAGATTCTCTCTATTTTAATTCTTCCACCTTGGGAGACTTTACAGCAATCACTACCTTGTGATGCTAGTGAATAACTTTCATTGTGTGTTATCCACCTTCAACATTTTAAACTGCACACCGTGTTTCACTGGTATTGATCACATCATCTGCATTCATTACCTTGGGGGCTTCACAGCAATCACTGACTTGTGATGCTAGCAGATAACATTTTCATAGTATGTTATCCACCTCCAACATTTCTATCTTCTCATCTTGTTCCACTGGTATTTTTCCTCTTCTTGGATCCATAACCACTGTATGTCAAAGCAGTCAGTGGCCATCACACCTGGTGGCGTCTTGTAGGGCAGCAACAAATTGTCTCCACTTTGCTCGACCGTCAGCCATTCTTTGTGCAGTGCCCCAGCTCTGGTTCATGCTTTGTACCTCGGCCTGCACAGTTCTCTGCTTATTTTTTTTTTGGGCCTCTCTTTCGCCTTCCTTCTGGGGTCCATAGCATAGCTGTTCTTGTGATGGCATCGGGGTCTCTTCTGAGGACGTAGCCAACCCAACTCCTCCACTGTTATTATACCAAACATTTTCATTCATTTATTAGTGTCAGCTCCACATGTACCACATTGTCAGCATTTCCTTTTTTGCATCAGGTGGAGCATGGATTCATCACCCTAGCGGTCACCCTGGCTGGTCACCTTGCAGGTCACCTGCATCAAAGCATTCATATGCTCATGCTGTGGTGTTTTCTATAACTATTTGTTTTAAAAGACAAGATTGCAAGCCCCATACACAACCTCATATAAGCTGCCTTTTACGACATGCCTGAGACAATCAGTCAATACCCTTTAGCTCCCCGAGGAGCATAGACCATCAACAAACACATGCCAAGTCTTCCTGTCCTGTGCCATCCGCTCAAGTTCTTTCCATGTTTTCCTCATCATTTTCACCTCTGTATCCAGTTCTCTTCTTCGTGCTTTTTTTTTTTTGGTCTACCTCTGCCTCTCTTTCCCTGTGGATTCCAGAACAAGGGCTGCTTTGTAATGCTATCAACAGGTCTCCTCAATGTTTGTCCTATCCATCAAACTCTCACTAATGTGATATAATCAAACTCTCACTAATGTGATATAATCAAACTCTCACTAATGTGATATAATCAAACTCTCACTAATGTGATATAATCAAACTCTCACTAATGTGATATAATCAAACTCTCACTAATGTGATATAATCAAACTCTCACTAATGTGATTGTGGCGTTGGCTATTGCACGCCACATGTCAGATAGAATGACCAAGAGTATGGTGCGTGTAAGCGCGGCACGATTAATAATTGTCAATATGTGTACTTCGCACATGACGTGATCATGTTTGGGATAGAAACCGAGGAGTGTTAATGTTTACCCTGATGGGTTCGCTTGTGTCTTTTACCAGATGGTAGATATTTGAAAAGTGTTCAATGGATAATGTCTTGTAAGACGTCGATGTGTTTGAATATGGAACAAACAAATAAAAATGGATCATGTATAACTTCTATAGAATAATGGAATTTAATGAAATTAACCTGCTTTTCAATGCCATGTTGAGATGTGTAGTCTACGTATGAAATAAATGTTGGAATGTTGATGGAGTTTCCAAGTCGATATTTTTATCGTTGAGTTGGAACAATGGAAATACTGTTACTGAATTCTTATGGTGGTTGTTATGAACCGTGTGGGCAATATAATTATTAATCTTAGACATAATCGAGCAAACGAGCATATTATGGAATTTAACAATATAAACCGCAACCCCACAGTGATCTAATCAATCACTTCCTAATGTGATCTAATCAAGCATTCCCTAATGTGATCCAATCAATCACTCACTAATGTGATCTAATCAAGCACTTACTACTGTGATCTAATCAAGCACTTACTAATGTGATCTAATCAATCACTCACTAATGTGATCCAATCAATCACTCACTAATGTGATCTAATCAAGCACTTACTACTGTGATCTAATCAAGCACTTACTAATGTGATCTAATCAATCACTCACTAATGTGATCTAATCAATCACTCACTAATGTGATCTAATCAAGCACTTACTACTGTGATCTAATCAAGCACTTACTAATGTGATCTAATCAATCACTCACTAATGTGATCTAATCAAGCACTCACTAATGTGATCTAATCAAGCACTTACTAATGTGATCTAATCAAGCACTTACTAACGTGATCTAATCAATCACTCACTAGTGTGATCTAATCAAGCACTCACTAATGTGATCTATTCAAGCACTTACTAATGTGATCTAATCAAGCACTTACTACTGTGATCTAATCAAGCACTTACTAATGTGATCTAATCAATCACTCACTAATGTGATCTAATCAATCACTCACTAATGTGATCTATTCAAGCACTTACTAATGTGATCTAATCAAGCACTCCCTAATGTGATCTATTCAAGCACTTACTAATGTGATCTAATCAATCACTCACTAATGTGATCCAATCAATCACTCACTAATGTGATCTAATCAATCACTCACTAGTGTGATCTAATCAAGCACTCACTAGTGTGATCTAATCAATCACTCACTAATGTGATCTAATCAATCACTCACTAATGTGATCTATTCAAGCACTTACTAATGTGATCTAATCAAGCACTCACTAATGTGATCTATTCAAGCACTTACTAATGTGATCTAATCAATCACTCACTAATGTGATCCAATCAATCACTCACTAATGTGATCTAATCAATCACTCACTAGTGTGATCTAATCAAGCACTTACTACTGTGATCTAATCAAGCACTTACTAATGTGATCTAATCAATCACTCACTAATGTGATCTAATCAATCACTCACTAATGTGATCTAATCAAGCACTCACTAATGTGATCTAATCAAGCACTTACTAATGTGATCTAATCAAGCACTTACTAACGTGATCTAATCAATCACTCACTAATGTGATCTAATCAATCACTTACTAATGTGATCTAATCAATCACTCACTAACGTGATCTAATCAATCACTCACTAATGTGATCTAATCAATCACTCACTAATGTGATCTAATCAAGCACTCACTAGTGTGATCTAATCAAGCACTTACTAATGTGATCTAATCAATCACTCACTAACGTGATCTAATCAATCACTCACTAATGTGATCTAATCAAGCACTCACTAGTGTGATCTAATCAATCACTCACTAACGTGATCTAATCAATCACTCACTAATGTGATCTAATCAATCACTCACTAATGTGATATAATCAAGCACTCACTAGTGTGATCTAATCAAGCACTTACTAATGTGATCTAATCAAGCACTTCCTAATGTGATCTAATCAATCACTCACTAGTGTGATCTAATCAATCACTTACTACTGTGATCTAATCAATCACTTACTAATGTGATCTAATCAATCACTTACTACTGTGATCTAATCAAGCATTCCCTAATGTGATCCAATCAATCACTCACTAATGTGATCTAATCAATCACTCACTAGTGTGATCTAATCAATCACTTACTACTGTGATCTAATCAAGCACTTACTAATGTGATCTAATCAATCACTTACTAATGTGATCTAATCAAGCATTCCCTAATGTGATCCAATCAATCACTCACTAATGTGATCTAATCAATCACTCACTAGTGTGATCTAATCAATCACTTACTACTGTGATCTAATCAATCACTTACTAATGTGATCTAATCAATCACTTACTAATGTGATCTAATCAAGCATTCCCTAATGTGATCCAATCAATCACTCACTAATGTGATCTAATCAATCACTCACTAGTGTGATCTAATCAATCACTCACTAATGTGATCTAATCATTCACTTACTAATGTGATCTAATCAAGCACTCACTAATGTGACCTAATCAATCACTTACTAATGTGATCTAATCAAGCATTCCCTAATGTGATCCAATCAATCACTCACTAATGTGATCTAATCAATCACTCACTAGTGTGATCTAATCAATCACTCACTAATGTGATCTAATCAAGCACTTACTAATGTGATCTAATCAAGCACTCACTAATGTGATCTAATCAATCACTTACTAGTGTGATCTAATCAATCACTTACTACTGTGATCTAATCAATCACTTACTAATGTGATCTAATCAATCACTTACTAATGTGATCTAATCAAGCACTCACTAATGTGATCTAATCAAGCACTCACTAATGTGATCTAATCAATCACTTACTAATGTGATCTAATCAATCACTTACTAATGTGATCTAATCATTCACTTACTAATGTGATCTAATCAAGCACTCACTAATGTGATCTAATCAAGCACTCACTAATGTGATCTAATCAATCACTTACTAATGTGATCTAATCAATCACTTACTAATGTGATCTAATCATTCACTTACTAATGTGATCTAATCAAGCACTCACTAATGTGATCTATTCAAGCACTTACTAATGTGATCTAATCAATCACTCACTAGTGTGATCTAATCAATCACTTACTACTGTGATCTAATCAATCACTTACTAATGTGATCTAATCAATCACTTACTAATGTGATCTAATCAAGCACTCACTAATGTGATCTAATCAAGCACTCACTAATGTGATCTAATCAATCACTTACTAATGTGATCTAATCAATCACTCACTAATGTGATCTAATCAAGCATTCCCTAATGTGATCCAATCAAGCACTCACTAATGTGATCTAATCAAGCACTCACTAGTGTGATCTAATCAATCACTCACTAATGTGATCTAATCAATCACTCACTAATGTGATCTAATCAAGCACTCACTAATGTGATCTAATCAATCACTTACTAATGTGATCCAATCAATCACTCACTAATGTGATCTAATCAATCACTCACTAGTGTGATCTAATCAATCACTTACTACTGTGATCTAATCAATCACTTACTAATGTGATCTAATCAATCACTTACTAATGTGATCTAATCAAGCACTCACTAATGTGATCTAATCAAGCACTCACTAATGTGATCTAATCAATCACTTACTAATGTGATCTAATCAATCACTCACTAATGTGATCTAATCAATCATTCACTAATGTGATCTAATCAAGCATTCCCTAATGTGATCTAATCAAGCATTCCCTAATGTGATCCAATCAATCGCTCACTAATGTGATCTAATCAAGCACTTACTACTGTGATCTAATCAAGCACTTCCTAATGTGATCTAATCAAGCATTCCCTAATGTGATCCAATCAATCACTCACTAATGTGATCTAATCAAGCACTTACTAATGTGATCTAATCAAGCACTTACTAATGTGATCTAATCAAGCACTTACTACTGTGATCTAATCAAGCACTTCCTAATGTGATCTAATCAAGCATTCCCTAATGTGATCTAATCAATCACTCACTAGTGTGATCTAATCAAGCACTTACTAATGTGATCTAATCAAGCACTCACTAATGTGATCTAATCAAGCACTCACTAATGTGATCTAATCAAGCATTCACTAATGTCATATATTCAAGCACTTACTAACGTGATCTATTCAAGCACTTACTAATGTGATCTAATCAATCACTCACTAGTGTGATCTAATCAATCACTTACTAATGTGATCTAATCAATCACTTACTAATGTGATCTAATCAAGCACTCACTAATGTGATCTAATCAAGCACTCACTAATGTGATCTAATCAATCACTTACTAATGTGATCTAATCAATCACTCACTAATGTGATCTAATCAATCACTCACTAATGTGATCTAATCAAGCACTTACTAATGTGATCTAATCAATCACTTACTAATGTGATCTAATCAATCACTTACTAATGTGATCTAATCAAGCACTTACTAATGTGATCTAATCAAGCACTCACTAATGTGATCTAATCAAGCACTCACTAATGTGATCTAATCAATCACTTACTAATGTGATCTAATCAATCACTCACTAATGTGATCTAATCAATCACTCACTAATGTGATCTAATCAATCACTTACTAATGTGATCTAATCAATCACTTACTAATGTGATCTAATCAATCACTTACTAATGTGATCTAATCAAGCACTCACTAATGTGATCTAATCAAGCACTCACTAATGTGATCTAATCAATCACTTACTAATGTGATCTAATCAATCACTCACTAATGTGATCTAATCAATCACTCACTAATGTGATCTAATCAAGCACTTACTAATGTGATCTAATCAATCACTCACTAATGTGATCTAATCAATCACTCACTAATGTGATCTAATCAAGCATTCACTAATGTCATATATTCAAGCACTTACTAACGTGATCTATTCAAGCACTTACTAATGTGATCTAATCAATCACTCACTAGTGTGATCTAATCAATCACTTACTACTGTGATCTAATCAATCACTTACTAATGTGATCTAATCAAGCACTCACTAATGTGATCTAATCAATCACTCACTAGTGTGATCTAATCAATCACTTACTAATGTGATCTAATCAATCACTTACTAATGTGATCTAATCAAGCACTCACTAATGAGATCTAATCAAGCACTCACTAATGTGATCTAATCAATCACTTACTAATGTGATCTAATCAATCACTTACTAATGTGATCTAATCAATCACTTACTAATGTGATCTAATCAATCACTCACTAATGTGATCTAATCAAGCACCCACTAATGTGATCTAATCAAGCAGTTACTAATGTGATCTAATCAAGCACTCACTAATGTGATCTAATCAATCACTTACTAATGTGATCTAATCAATCACTTACTAATGTGATCTAATCAATCACTCACTAATGTGATCTAATCAATCACTTACTAATGTGATCTAATCAATCACTTACTAATGTGATCTAATCAATCACTTACTAATGTGATCTAATCATTCACTTACTAATGTGATCTAATCAATCACTCACTAATGTGATCTAATCAAGCACCCACTAATGTGATCTAATCAAGCAGTTACTAATGTGATCTAATCAATCCCTCACTAATGTGATCTAATCAATCACTCACTAATGTGATCTAATCAATCACTTACTAATGTGATCTAATCAATCACTTACTAATGTGATCTAATCAATCACTCACTAATGTGATCTAATCAATCACTTACTAATGTGATCTAATCAATCACTTACTAATGTGATCTAATCAATCACTCACTAATGTGATCTAATCAATCACTCACTAATGTGATCTAATCAATCACTTACTAATGTGATCTAATCAATCACTCACTAATGTGATCTAATCAATCACTCACTAATGTGATCTAATCAAGCACTCACTAATGTGATCTAATCAAGCACCCACTAATGTGATCTAATCAAGCAGTTACTAATGTGATCTAATCAATCCCTCACTAATGTGATCTAATCAATCACTCACTAATGTGATCTAATCAATCACTTACTAATGTGATCTAATCAATCACTTACTAATGTGATCTAATCAATCACTTACTAATGTGATCTAATCAATCACTCACTAATGTGATCTAATCAATCACTTACTAATGTGATCTAATCAATCACTCACTAATGTGATCTAATCAATCACTTACTAATGTGATCTAATTAAGCACTCACTAATATGATCTAATCAATCACTCACTAATGTGATCTAATCAATCACTTACTAATGTGATCTAATCAATCACTCACTAACGTGATCTAATTAAGCACTCACTAATATGATCTAATCAATCACTCACTAGTGTGATCTAATCAATCACTTACTAATGTGACCTTCTGATCTTGCACTCACAAAGAAGACCTTCTCCAGTGCAAATAAAGAAGACCTGTTCAAGTATCCACTAATGTGATCTAATCAATCACTTACTAATGTGATCTAATCAATCACTTACTAATGTGATCTAATCAATCACTCACTAATGTGATCTAATCAAGCACCCACTAATGTGATCTAATCAAGCAGTTACTAATGTGATCTAATCAAGCACTCACTAATGTGATCTAATCAATCACTTACTAATGTGATCTAATCAATCACTTACTAATGTGATCTAATCAATCACTCACTAATGTGATCTAATCAATCACTTACTAATGTGATCTAATCAATCACTTACTAATGTGATCTAATCAATCACTTACTAATGTGATCTAATCATTCACTTACTAATGTGATCTAATCAATCACTCACTAATGTGATCTAATCAAGCACCCACTAATGTGATCTAATCAATCACTTACTAATGTGATCTAATCAATCACTCACTAATGTGATCTAATCAATCACTTACTAATGTGATCTAATCAATCACTTACTAATGTGATCTAATCAATCACTTACTAATGTGATCTAATCATTCACTTACTAATGTGATGTAATCAATCACTCACTAATGTGATCTAATCAAGCACCCACTAATGTGATCTAATCAAGCAGTTACTAATGTGATCTAATCAATCCCTCACTAATGTGATCTAATCAATCACTCACTAATGTGATCTAATCAATCACTTACTAATGTGATCTAATCAATCACTTACTAATGTGATCTAATCAATCACTCACTAATGTGATCTAATCAATCACTTACTAATGTGATCTAATCAATCACTTACTAATGTGATCTAATCAATCACTCACTAATGTGATCTAATCAATCACTTACTAATGTGATCTAATCAATCACTTACTAATGTGATCTAATCAATCACTCACTAATGTGATCTAATCAATCACTCACTAATGTGATCTAATCAATCACTCACTAATGTGATCTAATCAATCACTCACTAATGTGATCTAATCAATCACTTACTAATGTGATCTAATCAATCACTCACTAATGTGATCTAATCAATCACTCACTAATGTGATCTAATCAATCACTCACTAATGTGATCTAATCAATCACTTACTAATGTGATCTAATCAATCACTCACTAATGTGATCTAATCAATCACTTACTAATGTGATCTAATCAATCACTCACTAATGTGATCTAATCAATCACTTACTAATGTGATCTAATTAAGCACTCACTAATATGATCTAATCAATCACTCACTAATGTGATCTAATCAATCACTTACTAATGTGATCTAATCAATCACTCACTAACGTGATCTAATTAAGCACTCACTAATATGATCTAATCAATCACTCACTAGTGTGATCTAATCAATCACTTACTAATGTGACCTTCTGATCTTGCACTCACAAAGAAGACCTTCTCCAGTGCAAATAAAGAAGACCTGTTCAAGTATCCACTAATGGGATCCAATCAAACACTTCTGACCTTCTCGTCTAACACTAACACACACACACACACACACACACCCACACACACACACACACACACCCACCCACACACGCACGCACACAATGTGTCATAGACTAGCAAGAAGAAACTCTATGTCGCAGAAATTACTGAACTAGTGTGATCTGGCCTGGACGTTACTGCTGTGATCTTCTGGTCTAACACTTACCAACAGGCAGAACTTTAATGATCTTGCCAGGTAACATACTGTAACCGTCACCTCCACCGATGATGTATGAACTGATGAGGATTCTGTACGTCTGCTGTAGCTCTAGTGGCTCTAATTTAGGAACTAGGCATTTGGTGCACACTGCTAACACTTCTACTACCCTTTGCCCGACAGGACGAGTGATGTCATATGTTATCTGCAAGCCTGTGCATGAAAAATATTTAATGTTGATGATTTCTGACCTAATGTCCTTTCTTTGATTTGTACCGAGTATACGACCACTTTCGCCTGTACTCTTGCAGTCAGGGGCATACTTAATGTATGTGGCACTCAGGGTGCATCTTACTTTTGACATCCCTCCTCCCAGAAAAAAATACACAGAAAAATATCCGGAACACATGGAAAAGAAATCGGAGACAGAAATAGAGGAGACATTGACAGACCTTGAGTGGATGGCACAGGACATGAAGACTTGGCATAAATTTGTTGAAGGTTTATGTTCCTCGGGGAGCTGGTGGATAAAGAATGAATGAATTACTAATTGCTTCAAGGAGATAAAAGGGCCAAAGTGTTCAGGAGAAAACGGGCTGAAACACTTGTTTAACGGAAGGAACACTTCTGATGATCAGATTTCCTGCCTTCTGTTATAAAACTCTTCTCAGCTTCAACATGCTTCATACTTCTGTATACCAACATTTACAGGATGATAATAACATCATTATTTTAATAGTAACTGGCAGATGGCAAAAGAACAGTTGGGCGACCGCAGCTGAGGTTCAAAGATGTGTACAAGAGAGACATGAGGGCACTGGACATGGATCCAGCAGCCTGAGAGGATGAAGCTCTCTACGGCGTCACCTCAGACTGGACAAAAAGAAGCTCTCACAGCAAGCAGAAGAGAGGAGAAAACATCGAAAGGAACACCAGGAAAATAAACAGCTGAGGGCTGTCACCTATGGGGCGCATTCCAATAGTCAGTTATGATTGAAAGGGATTTTATTATTATTTTAATAGCAACCATAGTGATACTGAGGCTAAGCAGATGGAGCAACTGAGGCTAAGCAGATAGAGCAACTAATGCTCCCATAAACATTCACATAAATATCACAACAAACAGGCTAATAGTCATCATCATCATCATCACCATTCAGCAACTCAAGCAGCACAGGCTTTCAACAAATTTATGCCAAGTCTTCCTGTCAGCTCAAGGTCATTCTCGTATCTTCCTCATTCACATCATGTCTGTCTCCAGTTCTCTTCTCTATGTGCTCTTTAATCTCCCTTTACCTCTCTTTCCCTGGCGGATTCCAAAAACAAGAGCTGCCTTGTAATACTATCAATAGATTTCCTGAATGTGTATCCTATCCATCCCAATCTTCTCCTTCTGATCTCTTGGTCCACTAGCACTTGTCGGGTTCATGTCACCTGTTCCACTTTATTGACCTTGCCATATCATTTCAATCCTTTTATTCTACGTAAGAACCCATTTATGACATGCTGCAGCTTTTTGGTTGTGAAAAGAACTGTACTTGGTTGTGAAAAGAACTGTACTTTGTTGTGAAAAGAACTGTACTTGGTTGTGAAAAGAACTGTACTTGGTTGTGAAAAGAACTGTACTTGGTTGTGAAAAGAACTGTACTTGGTTGTGAAAAGAACTGTACTTGGTTGTGAAAAGAACTGTACTTGGTTGTGAAAAGAACTGTAGACAGACATGAAAAGGACGAGGAAGGCAAGTAAATAAGGTAAAATTCTGTACTGTATAGTTATGAAACATTGAGATGTCACCAGCAACATCACATCCAAACTCCAGACCTTTAACAAGGGATGTCTCAGCCCAAGACTTTGTATTAAAACTAATGACATGCGGAGGACAACAAGACAGCATAAGTCCATTTACAGGTTAAGAGAAAATATGGAGATCGATAAGACACACACCAAGCAGACGACCAGCCAGTATAACCTGACACACTCTTTCGGGGTTAAAATTGGCTAAGAGGTATGGCGCCCGCCTTGAATTCTAAACGTACCTGTTTTGATTCCCAGAAGAGGGAATATAATTTATGGAAATTTTTTTTTTCAGAACCAGTGGTCATAATGTCATACTCCCCTCTGGTCTCCTGGGTTGTGAGATCAGATGCATATCCTTCTCAGATAAGGGCGAACAAATAGGAGATCCCGTGTGCAAGCTACGCACATTAAAAATCCCATGGCAGTTGGAAATCGTGAAGATTAGGCCTTAAGGCCGCTGCTTTGGTTAAATTAAAAAAAAAAATTAGAAACCTACCCAACACTAAAATATTTATAGAATGAGTGAGTGCTACATAAACACACTGGAATTCTCGCCGGTGCTGCTGAGTTCATCCACTGTGCTGAGATACTCCTTGTGTGATCTAAGGGAGGAGATCGGAGCACTTATGGAGTTGTCTGTGTGCAATTAATATAGTCCTTAAAACTAAAAACAAAAGACAACCCTTGACCAGAACTCACAAAGGAAGGGAAGACATGGAAAGCCTAAGACAACTTCCATGTTCTCTGGAAAAAAAATATAATTTAGAAATCATGTGGTAACTCATAGACAGACTAAACAGAAAAAGACATCACATTAATATTCACATCTGTGCTCCATGAGCAAATACAAAGATGAATAATAATAATAAGGATGTCATTTCTGTTTGACTTCTATATATTTTATATATCCAGGTCCGTATCCCAAAGTCTAAACGGCCAAAAAAAAAAAAAAACGAAATATTCTGAAATTGAAAGTTTTTTTCGGCCGACTTTTGGGCGATTTTTGAAATGATTTTTTGGCGACTTGGGCTACTTTTTGGGCGATTTCCGAAACACGGCTGCCCCCGAGCATTTTGGATTCTGGGATAAGGACGTGTATTTCCCAAAGAAATGAAAGCTCATGTGGTCTATTGTCTTCTAATTTTGTTATCACTGTCTGTTTCTTCAACTTCATCTATACTGCTGCCAACACATATGGTGACTGCAGGCTAGTGTAGCTCCTGGGAGAGACAACAAAGAATAGGACGACTGCTTCATCAGGCAAATTGTAACAGGCAACAAATATACGGTTGTGTATGAGGCTGCCAACCTCATAAAGTAAAACATATTGCTACAGAAACCACCACTACAGGCGCATATAAACGATTTGATGCAGGTTTTCTGCAAGAGGGCCAGTTGTTGTGGTAGCCCCATACTTCTTAACGAGCAAAAGCAGAGAAGGAATAAGAAGACACATCCTTAGGGATGTTTCTCCGAAGTGCAATCTGGCAACATATTCTACCTCTATTTTTATCATCTTTGTCTTTTCCACATTTACTTGCAAAAAACAAATTCTGTGAACTCTCGTCTGATATTCACATGTTGTTTTGCGTCAGGTACAGGTCTACAACCTTTTATATAAACACTCGAAAAACCAAATATTATGATAATTTAAAGACTATAATCGAAAATTTGTTTTTGGTCTACATTTTGATCACAATTTGGGCAACGTCTGACTATTCTGGGCTATTTTTTGATCGCAGTTTCCGCAACATCTGAAAACAAAAAAGACAGTCAGGTTTACAAAGCACAGTTGTCCCTGATGATTTCAGATAAAAGGTTACATCCTGTAGTGGATATGGGATAGATTATCACTGACAAAATATGCTGATAATGAGATATCGCAAAAGCTGTACTGTTGGAGATGGTAACAGTGCTGCACTGGTGTAGATCATGACAGATGTGTTGATCGTGGCTCCCAATATTTGGGAGTCAAACAGCAGCACCAGTGTGCCCTACCAGGTAAGCTGTAAACAAGACCAAGGAAGGTTGTGTGTGGTGGCTGAACCTCATTATGTAAAAAATAAAAAGTTACAGACACCACCATCTTTTATGAAGCAAAAACAGGGAGGTGAAGATGATATTATAGTTCATGAAGCTGCTCGACCAGTGTTTCTCACACCTTTTCAGGTCCCCACCCCCTTGGCTC
The DNA here is from genome assembly GCA_024509875.1 of Oreohelix idahoensis. NCBI lineage: Eukaryota > Metazoa > Mollusca > Gastropoda > Stylommatophora > Oreohelicidae > Oreohelix > Oreohelix idahoensis. The sequence continues at coordinate 113,889 of JAMPIV010021658.1, read as the reverse complement.
CCAGAGTACATCCCCAAACGTCCCCAAGGGAGATGTACTACCCACTTTGGGAACCACTGTGCTAAACGAATCAGTGTTCATTCATTCCTTACCATTCATCTCCCCATGGAACATCAACCTTCAACAAATTCACGTCGTTCCCCCTGTCCAGTGCCATCCACTCAAGGTATTTCCATATCCTTTTTATCTCTTTAATTCCTGTCTCCAGTTCCCTTCTCTCTGTGTGAGTCATTGTTGACATTTGAAAAGTTGACAGTGACAAATTAGATCACAGAATCCATTATTTTCCTTCTTGCTCCCAAGGAGCACGGAGCCACTACTCCAGCTCCCCCCCCCCCCCCCCCCCCCCCTCCCTCGCAGGAAGCCTGCATCAAAGCTCTCATTTGCTCTTGCAGTGGTAGTTTTTCTGTAGATATATGTTTTAAACAATGAGACTGCTAGCCTCATGCATAACGTCAAATCAGTCACCTCTTTCAACACAGATAATGGTGTTGACAGAATAAGAAAGAATTGTGGTGGTAGCTATTAAAAAAAAAAAAAAGTCACAAACTTACCTGAAACCTGCAAGAAGCCTCCAAAGGCATCATCTGGGTTTTGTGTCCACTTTGACGCACCAAACTCCAGCATGTCTATGAGAGTTTGTCCAAGTATCTCAACAATGTCCACCGTATTTCTAAACGGCTGCACGAATACAACTTTTTCTAGTGTGATAGGACCTGAGGATGGACAAAGCTACCAGCTACCTCAAGCACTAACCACATCATCATCATCACCCTTCAGCACCCTGTGGAGCACAGACCTGCAACAAATCAAGCCAAGCGTTCCTATCAAGTACCACCCATTCAAGCTATTCTCCATGTTCTATATTCCATTATTGTCTGTTTCTTAAGCTTTTCTAAACCTGTCACCATCATCATCATGATTATTTTCCTTTGCTCCTCTAACAGAGCATGGATCCACCACTTCAACTGGTCCTACAGGAAGCCTGTATAAAACAGTTAGACACTCTTGCAGTGTGGGTTTCTGCTGAAATGTGTTTTACACGATGAGGTTGCCAGTCCCACACAACAACATCATATTAGTCACCTTGTACGACATGTCTGAGGGTGCACCAGTCCCACACAAAAACATCATATTAGTCACCTTGTACGACATGTCTGACGGTGCAGTATCCTATTCTTTCGTTGTCTCTCCTGAGACCCTCAGTAACTAAAAATGACTTTCTAAACCTGCATCTGTTTTTAATTCCCTTTTCCCTGTGTTTTTCATGATCCTTTTTCTCTTGCTTTAGGGTTTCCAGAACAAGCTCTATCTTGTAAATCTACCAACTGGTATCCTCATTAAGTGTCATATTTGATACCAGCGCCTCTTTATCACTTCCTGTTCCATTGATATTCGTCTAGTTCTTCCAATACCTGACATGTTCATCTTGTCATACTATTTCCATCCTTCTAATCTGCAAAGGCACACATTTATATTTATGACTTACTATGATAATTACTTCAAGTAATGAGATATATAAATATATGTCATTTCAAGCACTAAGTTACTCTAAGTAATGACTTACTTGGAATATAAATTACTTCACAAAGTTAACTTAAACAGTAATTACTTTAAATGATAATTACTTTAAACAATAGGTCACATTAATTCTTAAATAATTTTAAGCAGTTCCTTACTTTGAAGAAAATTTACTTCAAATAGTGACTTATTTCGCCTAAGGAAAATTCCTTGAATTTTCTGGCCAAACACCACCATCATTAAACAACTGCTAACTAGGGACCACCAAGAAGACATGCGTGCTATTATAGCGGGTAGACGCTTGAACTGGGTTGGCCACATCCTAATAAGAGACCCTTACACCATCACCAGAACTGCCATGCTTTTCACTACAGAAGAAAAATGAAAGCGAGGCTGGCAAAAAAGCTACCTGGTAAAGAACTGTGGAGGCAGAGATGCAAAGCACGACTGAGAGATGAAGCACCGCATGAAGGATGGCTGCCAACTGAGCAAAGTGTAAACTGTTTGCTACTGCCCTACAAGACGCCACCAAGCGCGATGGCCATTGATTGTTATGTCAGTCAGCAGCCAAAGACTGAAGAAGAAGATGAAAGAAGAAGTGACTTATTTGAAGTAACCAATAATTTTCAACTTCAAGTTATATCTAGCAGTTACTTCTTTAAATAATAAGTTATTTCAGTCAAAGTGAATTACAACTACTTGCTTTAAACCGTATGTTATTTTAACCAAAATGAATTATTTCTAGCAGTGAACAAATTTTTGTAAATGACTGGAACAATAAACATTAAATGTCATCATCAGTTCCTCAAGGAGCATAGGCCTTCAACAAACTTATGTCAAGTCTTCCTATCTTGTGCCATCAGGTCAAGGTCTTCCTGTCATTCATGTCTGTCTTCAATTCTTTTCTCCATGTGTTCTCTGATCTACCTCTCTAACCCATGGGATTCCAGAACAAGGACTGCCTTGTAAACCTATCAACAGGTTTCCTCAGTGTGTGGTCCCTATCCATCGCCAGTGTCTTCTTCTCATCTCTTGTTCCGCTGGTACTTGTCTGGGTCATGTCATCAGTTCCACTTTAGTGATCTTGTCACACTATTTCCATCCTTCTATTCTATGCAAGCACCCATTTATGCCGGGGCAGAATTATAGCCACCCATTCACTGTGGCGCGCACTATCTTCTTCATGTCCTGAGGACAACACCATTTCTCCTGTGAATCAGTTTGTTCTTCTGTATGCCCTTCCACTGGGTCAGTCTGGCTATTCCAGATTTCTGCTGCCACCTGTGCAGTTCCCTTGTTCATGTAATGTTCTAATATTCCAGTTGCCAATTCTGGACATTTTCCTAGAAGAGAAAAGTCAGTTATCAACTCCTTATGGTTTTCTCTGGATCACATCATTCACCTACCTTGTACTTACCAGAGGACTTTCTTCTGTCTTGGATGGCTAAATTAAATTATTTCTTTAGTAGACCTCCTGTCCATATTGTTTTGTTGATGTCTTTTTTTTATTCAAAATATCTACAGGATGGTTTTAACCAATCCCATGCCCAACCCTCCTTAGTTGCTTTTTACGACGTGCATGGTGGGGAAAAGTGTTACTATTCTTTGCTCCCCTTTTGAGCCTCGGCAATGCATAAGTAACATTACATGTACTCACTCTTATTTCAATCTGTATCCATGCAGATATAATGAACGAATGAAAAATAAAAACCCTATTTATATTTTGCACATAAATTCTAACACAGACAAAATATCCTTCAGGACACTAAGACAAGACAATCATCATCATAGACATTTCCTTTTCTGTTTCCTATGGTCTTCTTCTTCTTAGATCCTTAACCACCGACCGTCAAAGCAGTCAGTGGCCATCACGCCTAGTGGCGTCTTGTAGGGCAACAACAAATTGATTCCACTTTGCTCGGTCGGTGGCCATCCTTCGTACAGTGCCCCAACTCTGGTTCATTCTTTGCATCTCAGCCTCCACAGTCCTCCGCCAAGTTGTTTTTTGGTCGGCCTGTCTTTCGTTTCCCTTCACTTGTCCAAAGCATAGCTGTTCTTGTGATGGCATCGGGGTCTCTTCTGAGGACATGACCAACCCAGCTCCAGCGTCTGCCAGCTATGATGGTGTGCATGTCCTCTTGCTTGCTACGAGTAAGCAGATCTTGGTTGGTGATGATATTCGGCCAGAAGATTCGGTGAATTTTTCTTAGGCATGTTGTGTGAAAAGAGGACAATTTCGACATTTCCTTCTCTGTAACTCTCCAGCATTCCGCACCATAGAGAAGCACAGAAAGCACACAGCTCTGATATAATCTTAATTTTGTGCTTGTGCTGTATTGGGAGGACTTCCAGATGTTGTTTAGGCTAAAGAAGGCTGTTCTTGACTTATTCATTCTGATGTTGATGTCTGTGCCTGCCCCACCGTCTGGTGTTTGTTTCCTATGGAGCATGGAGTTACTACTGCAGCAAGTCCCTTTGCAGGAAACCTGAACCAAGCATTCACATGCTTTTATAGTGGTGGTTTCTGAAGCAATTTGTGTTACACTATGCAGTTTTGAGCCACATGCACAACCCCATATTAGCCAACTTGTGTGACATGACTTGAGGAAGCAGAACGTCTATTCTTTCTCGCTCTTATCCAAGATTCCCAGGAACTAGATAAGACAATAGATCATAACCAAGAAGTTAAAGACTTTTTCATAAATGCGTGCTTGCACAGTACAGATGGATTAAAATAATATTAAATGATCACTAATGTACAACACATAGCAAGAACCAAAAGAAGTGCCAGAGAAACAAGAGTTGAGAAAATAACACAGGCATTGCAAAGGACACACACACTAAGGAAACATGTTGATAGCATTACAAGGCAGGCCTTGTTCTGGGATCCTAATGGTAAGAGAGGTGCAGGGAGACTTCAAAGCACATGGAGACTAGAAATAAACATGAAAGGGATAAACTGAGACATGGACAAATCTTGAACTGTCTTCAGAGCAACGGGATGCCGGAGAAAAGGAAGGATTCATTAATGGTATAGTCCGTTCGGAAATTCGTGCCCACACATTGAACGTTGTAACTTTGCAACCCCTTGACGGATGTTATTGAAATTTGCTACGTGCCCTACCGATATCAATGCAGTTATTAATATATTTTTTGCCCTTACAAAACTCATGTCATGTTCGAATTTTCTTCTTTAAGTTATATTAAAAAAAAACTCTTACCGTTGTCTGGGTTAATTTTTATTAGTTATACAGGAAAGTTACAAGATCCGTTCAAAAATTGCGCACTTAATTTTTGTTACAGCACAGCACAAGCGATGAAATGTGCTATTCAATATTTTTTGGGTTTGAATTAGTGTAGTGACTACATGTCCGCACGTGTGCGCACCTATTGTACACAGTCGCGAGTAATTATTTCAGCGGTGTATGCTAATTGCAATGAGTTGGCTGCAACGAAACAAAACGACACCAGCGTATAATATATTAATAAACTAAACTGCATAATTATGAAAAGCGCAATGAATCTGAAATGTAAATTTATCACTTTGCAGAAGGTAACTGTTATATTGTACAGGCATTTTCGCAGAGAGGCTAAGATGGGTTGTTTATACCACGACATCCAAGAACCAGGTAGGAGAACACGAAAGGCCCTGGGTGTGGATAGAAGATCTTTTTGACGTTGGATACAACAAGACGGTGATTGTACAGAGGCTGCGGTTAAGCAAGGAAGGAAGAAAAAAAATGATGATTTTGACAAGGATGTCATTAGGCGTTTGATTTTGAAGATGTTTAATGCCAATCAACTTGTTACTCTCCGCATGCTGAAAAGTCGGCTGCAAGCAGAATGCGATATTAACGTCTCAAAAACAACTCTTTGGCAACTTGTCAGAAGTGTCGGCTTCACTTTTAGAAAAACGTCTGGCGGAAAGAATTTTTTATGTGAAAAACCACATCTGGTTGCAGCTCGAAGCAAATACCTTAGGCAGATTCGTGAGAGAAGGCAAGACGGCTATGATATAGTGTATTTGGACGAATCTTGGGTTAATGCTCATCATACGAACGAGAAAGAATGGCAATCTGTTGTCGAAGACCATAGAAGGAAAATTCCCAGCAGCAAAGGTCAACGCATTATATTAGCACATGCTGGCAGCAGACATAATGGGCTTGTCCTTGATGCAGAGCTTATTTTTCAATCAAAGTCTGCAGATGGTAGGGACTGCCACAGTGAAATGAATGGGCAAATTTTTCGAGATTGGGATAGTGAATACACTCCTCCCGACTCTAGATAGGCCTTCTTGCCTGGTGATGGATAATGCGTCCTATCATGATGTTCTAGCGCAGGAGGATAAAGTTCCCACTTCGGCAAGCACGAAAGACGAAATCATGAGGTGGCTTGTGAATGAAAATATCTTCGCAGACAACAGCTATTTAAAACCAGAGTTGTTGCAGCTTGTGAGACAGAGGAATAAGACAGAAGTGTATCTGATTGATAAAATCATCCAAGAGCAGGGTCATGTTTCTCTTCGACTCCCACCTTACCATTCTCACCTTAACCCAATAGAGCTGGTTTGGGCTAGAGTTAAAGGGCAAGTGGCCGCCCAGAACACCACTTTTAAAATGTGCGATGTTAAAGACATGACTCGTGAGGCCCTTTCACGAATAAACACAGAGTACTGGGCTAAATGTGAAGAACACGTGCTACAGGAAGAAGAAGATTACTGGCAGCGAGATGGCTTGCAGTTTATCCAACCAATAACTGTTGTGAACTTATTGGAGTCGTCCAATTTGGAATGAGGCACGTCGATCGCATTCCTTCGTTTGTGATAAACTAATTTCATATGCCAATCTATAATAACACATAAACAGTTACAATTTGTCATAGCTTCCCGATGATTTACTGCTTTTATGGTTCATTATCAGAACATCATTCCTCGTATCAAAATCACGTGAACAACCAATAACACATTTGGACACGCCTTTGATCCGTCTTGTCGCACAAATGTTGTAAGAATTAATCTTACGGGCAGATTTAGACAAATGTTCCATGAAGATCAAGGAAAATCGCCGTTTTGCAAATTTCGCGACAGCTGTGGATGTAATGATCGCAAAATCTTAACTGCATGGAAAATTTAAGACTGCATGCAAAAATTCATGTCCATACAACAAGGAGTTTTGGAGAAAATTGACGCTTTCTGTGGGCACGAATTTCCGAACGGACTATTTTTTTATATTAACAAATTCCACAGGGTACATTGTTGATGCCAGCTAAGGATAGAAACTGTCTCCACAAAACTTAAGGGTTTGATTTTAAGGACCATCTTCATTGCACGCGGACAACTCCATCAGTGTTCCGATCTCCTCCCTTAGATCACACAAGGAGAATCTCAGCACAGTGCACAAACTCCGTAGCACTGGTGAGGATCCCAATGTGTGTAACAGAAATCACTTACTTACTTAGTCGTTCCCCTTCTACCGTGAGGTGTAGAGGTTTGGAAGAGAGAGCGCCAGACCATTCTATCAGCTGTCTTCTTCCTGGCCTGGTTCCATTCTAGTCCTCGGTCCTTCAAAGATACAGAAATCACACATCCTCTAAATATTTTTGTGTTTTGTAGGTTTTGATAATTTTGTAAATTTTGCCAGGGCAACAGTCTGCTCTACTTTTTATGATATCCAACTGCCGAGGGATTTTTAACGTGCACAACTTGGGACCTCCTATGTGAGAAGGCTAGGCATTCGTTCTTACTACCTATGAGATCAGGGGGGAGTATGACATCATTAGAACCAACTGGTTCTGAAAAAAATTTCAATAAAATATATTTCTTGTACTGGAACCGAACCCGGTACCATTAGAGTTAGAGAGGGACACCATACTGCTTAGCCACTCCGACCTCTAACTTAAGGGTATAAGAGGAAGGAAACACAAAAACTAAGAGCTTAAATGAGCAGCAAAAGAGAGATTAAGGCCGGATGGAATCCCTTGAATTAATAATCCAATAATTGACTTTTGTAATCTAGAGCAGATTACTTTGGTTTATATAGCCCAGGTTAATTATTAATTATACAAAGCTATTTTAGAAGACAAACCTTTGGATATGGAAGCACGAAAGCTTCCAGCATTAACCACAGCTATACCCACATCACTCCATGAATTAGGGTCAGTACTACGCACGCTCTGGTGTACAATAGCATCAGTTACCAGATTACCTGGAGTTAACAGAAAAATAAATAGATCTGTGATTCTTTCTTGTCACTCATAACAACACTTTCAATTTTTGCTATAAGCCAAAGGTAGATGTTTGACTTTGTCTCACTCATAAATACACCATTAATTCTAGCTATGAATCAAAATTAGATGTTTGGTCTCTACTTGTAACTTATAAAGAAACATAAAATTCTTGCTGTAAAACAAAATTAGATTTTTCGTCTCTATGTGTCACTGTCGCATAGACATTTATGATCAATAAATTTTCTATATTCTTTCTTTTCTACCCGTGTCCTCTACTTTACTATCGCTCTTTCATCCTTTTCATGTTTTTTCGCATTCGTTCGTTTGCGACAAAATTTACTTTCCCATTCTGACGTTTACCTGTTTCTTTTCTCTTACTGAGTACGCATTGTATTACATCAGATGTCAGTAGCTGCAGGTAGACGGAATGCGTGATAATTCGTTTTGCCAGACATAGATGTAGACAATTGTCTACATTTTCATCTGGCATGGGCGTTTCTTCAGGCTAGTCGCTCGGCGATAAGTGTGATATGACACTCACGCAGCGTTCTAAAATGAGACATATCGTCTACATTTTCACCTGACACCACGCTCCTTCGGCCAGTCGCTTGGCCTGAGGTGTGGAAAGCGCCAGACATGCATCGCTCAGAACGGCCACATGTCGTGTGAGGCGTTAGGACGCGTTTTGGCAGGTTATGGCAGGGTCTGAGCTAATGTGAAGTGTTAGGAGAGGGGAGATACCGGTGCTATTTCGGGTTTGCGAAATAGCGTGCATCCTTTGTCTGTTTAAGATATATCTACCCGAGAGAGTTTTAGAATGGTCATTCATACTCTAGATTCGCAGTAGACAGATCACTCGGGCTAGGAAATATCTTGTATATTGTAAAAGTTCTGAGTTTCTTGGCAACATTTTGCCGAGTTCTAGACTACCATTATATTGAAGGATTCTAGTTTCGTGGTATTTAATCTGTAGTTCTGTGTGGAGGTAAATATAATATATCTAATATTTTGTGAGCGATTAAGTGGATAATCGCTTTTTTTATTTCACTAGATTTGTGCGCAGAAGAATTAAATATAAGTCTGTTATATTCTCTAGCTGACGTGTTTCAGTGGAAAGCAGAATAAATTATAATTTCTAGCTTAAAAACTCATGTAGCTATATAATAATTTAATTTAACTGCTTAGTCGAGAATATTGTAAAACTAACTTATAACTGCATAGATTCATCACTGAGTATTGACGAAATACGTATGTATTTCTAATTCAGGATGGCTGATTTTATGAATATATCTTATTTCACGGGGAGATTTAAACAATAAGTCAAGCCTCCGCTTGCAGTTGATAATGTAAGTTATATCCGAGTACATAGTATGTATACTATTTTATATGTAGTTTTTCTTTATACAGTGAAAACTGGGGGTGACCCAACTTTGCCAGCGTTGAACACACGAGTAATATCTGTGAAGAACTAAAACATTTTCCTTAAAGACTTGGTGTTAACCTTTACAAGAACTTTAAGATTTTAATGAAATAACTGCGCCTACCGAGCCAGATTAAATTCTTCCTGATAAAAACATCAAGTACATGTCAGCCCTTAGGGCAAGTAACATATTACAAGAAACTAACATTCCGACGATTTTGAAACCGTGTGGTGTGACCCAGAATTTTACCTTTGATCGAAGTTACAAACCTGCCATTTTTCCTGAGTAGTGGAAACCTCGTGATTCTGACACTGTGAGCCCGTTTAAACTTTCTTACCCAAACTGATTCAAGTGACCTTAACAGTAATCTTAAAATAAACTGGTGAAGTGAATGCTCCCCGGAGCAGTGGAAGAAACCTGTATCTGCAGAGCTGGGATTCTCTTTATCCAAAGAATACAGATTTACTGTAGAGAAGTGTCCTAAAGTTTGCGACAGACGGCGAACAACAGCACGATTGTAGATAAGAATGTATGACAGGGATCCCTGATGACTGAATAGAGTGAATGCAGGACTGAGCGATTCCTTTATTGTGGTATTTTGGCACCCATTTTTTTCTTGCTGTCTTATATTTCTTTATGCAAGTTTTGTTGCTAACAAATATCTTTCCTTAGGATAGAGCAGAGTATCCTAGTCTGTTCATACCTTTAAAGGGAAGACTTAGACTAAATCATATGTGTCAGTGACTCTTTGGGGGCTATCACTTTTCTTCTAACAGGACTGGGCTATTCGTCGAGGGAAAGGATCATACTGTGGGTCTATCATTCTTGTAGCATTTTTATTGACTTTATGACTATTTGTATATGCTTTGATGTAATTTTATGTGTTGTGATGGAATTTTACTGATAATTAAAATTCCCTTGAACTTAATCAGTGTGTCGGGTCAGCTCGTTCCAAAATATCTGTATAATCATTGTTATAGTTTTCCCACGTGTGTGCGTCTACATGTCGTCAATTGTGTGTGTGTGCACGTGAGTGGTAATATATATATTAATATATGTAGTCAATAGACTGTCTGACTCCTCTAGATCTGTTGTAGAAGATAGGCTAAAAGAGAGAAAAGATTTCAGAGACAGCCTCTATTGATTTCTACCATCTCACTCGTGGAAATCTATTTCTACTATCATCTCTCACTGTGGCTATCACTCATTCTAATCTATTCAGAAGGGACCAACCCAAGTCTTAATTCCCCTATCAAAAATCTATGACAGTCACTCATAAATACACCTTAAATTTTTGCTATAAGATAAAGTTATATGTTTAATGCTTTCTTGTCAACCAGCAATACAACTTTAGTTCTTGATATAAGGCAAAGTTAGATGTCTGGTTCCTTGTTGGCACTAATATAAACATCTTAAATTCTTGCTATAAAACACAGTGAGATATATAGTTCTTTGTTGTGGCTCATAAAATACGCCTTAAACTCTTTATTTAAAACAAAGATGTATGGCTCTTTGTTGTCACTCATTAATACATCTTAAATTCTTGCTACAAAACAAATTTAGATGTTCATTGCCTTCTTGTAATTCGTAAATACACCTTAAATTCATACTTTTAGATAAAGTTAGATATTTGATTTCATCCCAATCATAATGCACATTTAACTGTTGCTATAAAAGAAAGTTATCTGTTTGGTACACCTTAAATTCTTGCTATAAGACAAAGTTATATGTTTGGTGCACTTTAAATTCTTGCTGTAAGATAAAGTTATCTGTTTGGTACACTTTAAATTCTTGCTATAGGACAAAATTAGATGTTAGGTACCTACTGTCACTGATAAGACTGGGATAAGGGGCTGATAAGTCTGCTGCAGCTGGTTCAGTATTGTTCAATCGCGAATGCATGCTTCGTTCGGTTATAATCTTCAATGAGGGTCACCGTTATATGGACTCATTATGTGTTGGCTGTCCAAGAAGACATTTGTTCCTTTCGGAGCTTATTATGATATTATAAGTCTTCTCAGTGGAAGAGTTCTTCCAAGGTGATATTAAACAACATTGTCAATGCAGCCACACATCCGCAACGTATCGACGTAGATAAGTCTTCAAGTTAGAGTTCATGGTTTATTCACAGTTCATATACGAAGACAGTCATACAGATACAATATTTACATACAGTTAATTAGAATTTACTTGCATGTATTTTCATATCCGTCCGTGTCATAATAAATTCATGTCGACAGACCATCATGGCTATATACATGTGCTGCTGGGATTCCAACAGCCAGAAGTGAGCGCATAATGTCTTGACGAAAATAATCAAATTACTTTTCGACCATCCTTCCTTAACGTAGGTTAATCACTAGCCGTTTGAATTCGCTTGTATATATTATTATCTGGACTGACCCGAAGTCCTAGTATCACTTTACATAAATATGGCTATTAACAAAGCCCAATAGTGGAAGGAGGTAAAAACACGACTTCACGGCTTGACGGACAACGTAACAAGGGTCCAGTAACTAAGTCACGAAGCGGGACCTTATCTACGCTAACACGTCATAATTTGACCGTGTATTTTTCGCATTCATTAATCCGTGAAGTATAAAATCCATCAATTTATATTAATTCTATTGACCCCAAAAATGCGCACTGCCAATTCTAGCAGACGATATCAATAAAACTACCGTAACAGTCACACATAAATACACTTTACATTCTTTATATATGACAAAGGTAGATGTTTAATGTTTGTTGTCCCTCATGAATATACCTTAAAATCTTGTTATAAAACACAATGAGATGTCTGGTTCTTTATTATCACTCATAAATATATCTTAAATTCTTGCTATAAGGCACAGTTAGATGTTTGGTCTCCTCTTGTCAATCGTAAATACACCTTACATTCTTGCTACACAACAAAATAAGATGTTTGGTCTCCTCTTGTCAATCGTAAATACACCTCACATACTTGTTACACAACAAAATAAGATGTTTGGTCTCCTCTTGTCAATCGTAAATACACCTCACATTCTTGTTACACAACAAAATAAGATGTTTGGTCTCCTCTTGTCAATCGTAAATACACCTTACATTCTTGCTACACAACAAAATAAGATGTTTGGTCTCCTCTTGTCAATCGTAAATACACCTCACATTCTTGTTACACAACAAAATAAGATGTTTGGTCTCCTCTTGTCAATCGTAAATACACCTCACCTACTTGTTGCACAACAAAATAAGATGTTTGGTCTCCTCTTGTCAATCGTAAATACACCTCACATTCTTGCTACACAACAAAATAAGATGTTTGGTCTCCTCTTGTCACTCGTAAATACAACTTAGATTTTTGCTAAATGACAAAATTAGATGTTCTGTCTCTTCTTGTCACTCATAAATGTACTTTTAATTCTTGCGGTATGACAAAATTAGATGTTTTTTTCTCTTCTTGTCACTCATAAATATACCTCTAATTCTTGCTATAAGACAAAATAAGATGTTCTATCTCTTTTTGTCACTCATAAATACACCTTAAGTTTTTGCTCTAAGTCAAAGATATTCAGTGCCTTCTTGTCACTCTTTTAAATGCACCTCAAATCCTTGACATAGGACAAAGTTAGATGTTTGGTACCTCTTGTCACTAATAATTACACCTCAAATTTTTGCTATAAAACAAAATGAGATATTTGGTCCCTTCTTGCCACTCATAATAAACACAACATCAATTCTTGATATAAGATCAAGTTAAATGTTTAGCATCGCTTTTTCTACAACAAATATCTTTTTTAAACATTGCCATGAGATAAGGCCAAGGTAAGTAGCTTCAGCACATCATTCAATTAATGCTTTGTATACGCTGAAGAAGAGGCGAGAAAACAATCTGGAATCTCCTGGGTAGATGAAATAGAGGAAGGCAAAAAAAAAACACACGGAGCAGCTGTAGACAAATATGACCAGCAGAAAGAAAACATGGACAGAACAGTGAACCGATAGGAAGGCTTGGCATGAATGTGCTAAAAGCCTATGTTCTACAGAGAGCTGAAGGATTATACAAGAAGGTATGAAAATGCTGAAGACATTCGATGGTTTCCCATATTAAATATCCTACCTCATTACTACAGATCGTATCCTTCAATCCAAAAGTCATGTTTCGGAAATTGGATTTTTTCGCTTTCCAGGTGTCGCCCAAAATGTGTTTGAAAATCATCCAAATGTAGCCCAAAGTCTCCCCAAAAAAATTTAGATTTTCGGAATATTTTGGATTCAAGGCTAAGGACCTGTAGTATCCTCCTGGCTACAGGTCTAGTTCTTGTTAAAAGGTACTTTTTTCATAACTCCTGGTACAAAGTATATGGAAGTCATGGACAAATAGTAAACTAGTAGGAGAAGCAACAGAGATCACAGAGATGTGGTTTTATGGAAGAATGTTAAAAATACCATGAACAGCTAAAAAACAGCATTGAGGATGTCCTGAAAGAGGCCAATTGTTATGGTTGATCAGAATTGACGCCATTTCACTCCGGCAAACCCATAGGTGCTCAGTCTCCCTCAGCAAACGTTGATGGGTATGAATGCTAACTGTTCCTGTTGCGTGCTGGTTGTATACACGTCGGATGTACTGTCTCGTATGTTCATCAACGCTAATCTTACCTTTGATGCAAAATCCCAGTAATCTTAGCCTCAATGATTCATCAATATCTTCCTTATCCATATCTAATGCGCCTACTATTGGTGCTCTTGGGGCTAATCAGTCAGCTCTTTCATTGCCCCGTACCCCTACATGACCAGGACAGTAGATCCACACCAGTTCCTGAAGATTCGAGGCTTCTATGGAGGTTTTCCATTCATGCCGTAGCCATCCATTTTGGACCTTCCGAAGCATGGACTGAGAATCTGACACAATAACTGCCCTTGTTAATGAAGTTTCAGATGAGTTCGACAAAGGTCCATGCACAGAGGAAGCTTATTGCTCATGTTAGAAGGCAGCTTTCTTTGGGCATGTTATGAGAATATATTGTGACAACAGGATAGATTGAAGGAAAAAGAGGTAGAGAGAAGATGCTAGACAGTTTGACGTCATGGCATGGATAGAGGTCAACAACAGAATTTATAAATAGTATTCGAGACAGGAAATTGTGGAAAGACATGATCATCTACCTCACCAGGCTTGAAGAAGAAGTTGTAAAGAACTGATTTTTACTACTACATAATGCTAGGGAAAAAGGTAAAGGATCCCGTTACACGTCCATTGAGGCATATTGGGAATATGGTGTTAGGCCCACATTTTCTTGACCATCGGCACGCTAGGGGTGATGTGGTCAGCATCACGCCGGCCGCCTTAACCTTCCCAGAGTTGCTCTGGTACCCAGTTCATGAGACTAGGTCGACCCCAGAGCCGTTTGCGGTCTAAAAATCCCACCTCAAATGGGGATCGAACCATGAACCACCGAGCTAGGAAGCCACTGCGCTACCGCGGCTCCTACATAATGCTAGTTCTACCATTTACTTCTTCGCTCACACTTACCTAAGTTACATTCAGTAGTCCTGCACAAGACTCTATCAGCCAAAAGATCTACTTGAGTGTGGCCAATGACTTTGGTTTTCATGCTTTCTACTGCTGGTAGATACTTCTCAATAAGTGCCACCGTTGCACTGTCTGTAGGAATCAAAGTTTAAAGAGTTACAGCAAATATATTTGATAATGTCCAAATATTCGTTTCTTATTAGTCAAAAAGACATCTCCTGTTCTAGAATCCACAGGACAAGAGAAATAGAAAAAGGTCCCTCACAAAAAAAAAAAACACAGAGAAAACACATGGAGACAGAAATGACAGGGATAAATAAGACACATAAAGACCTTGAGCAGACGGCACGTGACAGGAGGTCCTGGCTTGTCTTTGTTGAGGACCTGTGCTCTATGGGGAACTGAAAGGTATTGTTGTTGATGATGATGATGAGTCAAACGTCAATCATGTGATTCTTTCGGGGGGTCACTGTTGCTCCCACCTAGCATGTCATAAGAGATGGTTAAAGTGAAACTGTGCATGGTAACAGCAAACCTGATTATGTTACTGCTACGTAAACTACTACTACTGCAAATTATATTAAACTAGTGTCAAAGCCCGTCATAAGACGGGGATTAAATTCAAATCAACAACACCTAACGGCAATTTTGCTTATTCAAAAGTACGAGTATATAAAAAAAAACCACTGCATCACCACAGTACACGAGCTACGTAGCAGCAGCTAGGATCCCAATGTGTGTATACGGGATCACACATTCTATAAATATATTTTTGTGCACACCGTCATTTGCGCACTTTTCTTTGTCGAGTGCTATTATTTTCGGGAGAGTATATATAAGGGAAACAATACAATTAATGTCTAACTTTCAACCACAGTTGCATCCCTTAGCGTTTCCTGCTGACAGAAAAAAGCTGGGATTTTATATTATAATAGTATTAAATGGTTTCTCATAGGATTTCTGCATGAGGATAACTGTAGCACTGGCTCCATATCTAACTGACCCATATAAATAAACAAAAAGGAACACTCCATGAGTCTGAAACAAATAAAACTTGTTATGGCATCGTACGTTCGGATGGACTTGGATTGAATCCTCAGAGTGCCTATTACCAGTGGCGAACTTGGGGGGGGGGGGGGGGTTTGCAAGAGGGGCGATCCACCCCGGGTGACAGCCAGGAGGAGGGTGCCCTCGGACACTATTATGATTGTACATATTGTTAAAAATGTACTTGCGATTGTATTTCTTTATGGAGAAAGGAGTGCCAAAAGCATGATCTGCCCCCACGTGTCAAATACTTTACGTACGCCCCTGCCTATAACTTCTTTAATTTTTTTCTGTTATCCAATGGCATCACTTCTTTCTTGTAACTGATTCATAACATCCTCTCTTTATCTCTTTCTCTCTATGTGTATGTATGTACGTGTGTGTTCCATTACTGAATGCAATGTTAATATTAAACACTTATTACTTAAGTTAAGAAAGTATTAATTTGAAAACACTTTCAGAAAGATATTAATGCAGAGCAGAAATGTAAAAAAGGCAATAATGCCTATTTCTTTAGTTTGGTTTGGTTTAGTTTTTAAGGACTATCTGCATTGCACACGTACAACGCCATCAGTGCTTAAATCTCCTCCCTTAGTTCACACACGGAGGATCTCAGCACAGTGAACTCCGTAGCACCGGCAAGAATCCCATGTGTTTATATGGGAATCACACATTCTATAAATATTTTTGTTGTGGGTAGGTTTCCTAATTTTTAAATTTTGCCAGGGCAGCGGCCTGATAGGCCTACTCTTGACGATTTCCAACTGCCGTGGGATTTTAAACGTGCGCAACTTGCACACGGGACCTCCTATTTTTTTTCGCCCTTATCCGAGAAGGCTACGCATCAGATCTCACTACCCAGAAGACCAGGGGGGAGTATGACGTAATTAGGACCACTGGCTCTGAAATAAAATATTTCAATAAATTATAATCCCTCAACTGGGATTCGAACCCAGTACCTCTTGAATACGAGGCAGACGCCATACCTCCGAGCCACTACGACCCCCATTTCTTTACCCTGATGAAAAAAGGATTTTTATTCCTTTGTCAAGAAACTATTGCTCTGTGAGGTATGTCAAAAGAGGGCGCCTAAGGTTATGTATGGGAGGCTAGCAACCTCATCTTGTTAAATAAATGGCTTTAGAAACCATCCCTGCAAACTCCCTGGCACAGGCTTTCTTGCATGGGGGGACCAGCTGCAATTGTAACTCCATAAGTGGTGAAAAGAGAAAGAAGGACGATGAACACCCCCTCACCCCCCTCCGCTGGTAAAATCAAAGGACTTATTTATAGTTTAATGTAGCATGCCTTAACAAAAGAAGACAAAAAGCCTGCAGATTCATTATCATCATAAGGAAATATTCCTTCATTCATTCATTACTCTTTGAGTCCCTGCGAGCATTGGCCTTTCCCAAGTCCACTCTAAGCCTTTCTATTCTCTGTCATGCATTCAGCGTTTTTCAACTCTTCCTTATCCCTATTTAGTTTGATTCCAATTCCCTTCTCCATTTGTTTTTTCTTCTCCCCTTTTTTCTCCTACCCTGGTCATTCCAGAACAAAGACCGCCTTGTAAAGCTATCAACAGGTTTCCTCATTGTGTGTCGTATCCAACACCAGCATATCTTTTTATCACTCATTGTTCCGCTGGTATCTGTTTGGTTCTTTCCACCACAGTCCCGTATTGTATGTCATTTTAATCCTGTAATTGTGTTCAATAATCCCTTTATGAAAAAGGGGGGAAATAGTAAAAAAAATTGGTACTGAGTCAGTTTTGCAAAACAGGCCAGTCACCTGTTTGTCTTAAAACCGATTACATAAAAAGAGAGAGACATGGCACTGTGCCAAACCTCTACACCCCACGGTAGACGAGCACTGACTACGACATGAAACGATTGAGTCAGTTTTACAGCTGAGCGACAAACTCAAAACAAGAGACTTTTTGGGTAATATCCTTCATCAGCCACAGACAGGAGACAACAATGAGAACTATAGACAGGCCGACCGAACAAAGTGGAAGCAGTTTGTTGCTGCCCTACAAGACGCCACCAGGCGTGATGGCCACTGACTGCTTTGACAGTCGACGACTAAGGATCAAAGAAGAATAATAAGAAAACAGGACTGGGATGGTGTGACAGGGTCATGGATGTGGAAGTGGCAGGGGCCTGGATGGGCGCTAGTGGGGTGGGAGATAATAGGAAAACAACGGCAAAGGGTGGGACTTGCGTTGAGGAAACCTATTGATAGAACTGCAAGGCAGTCCTTGATCTAGGGCCCACAGGGAGAGAAAGGCACAGGTGGACCAAGAAACACTTGGAATTGGAGGGCTGGAGACAGAAGTGAAAATGATGAGGAAGAAGTGGAAAGAATTTGGGCATGACGGGAGGACTTGGCACGTGTTTGTTGATAAATAAATATAGGTAATTAACAGGCACTTGTTGGATATAAAGAGGACACGAGGCAGCAGAAAAGAAATTAAGAGCTTAATTTCCCAAGCAATAACTAAAGAGTGGATAATAACATGGGACCAAAGCTAGAAAGGAAGACACTCATATAAAATCCTGAAAAAAAACAAGCAAAAAAATGTAAGTACAAATGTTAAGGCTCAAGCTTGGAACTGGATATTTCATGAATAGGAACCCACATGCGAAGAGTATCAAGAACCAAACACACTTAGACACTTTTTAGTGTGCTGGAAAAAATATGACAAATAGAGGCAAAACATTAAGACATACTGTAGTAATCACAAGGTAGAAATGAGTGTAGAAAATCTCATAGGCACTAAGACCCCATCAGAAATAAAAAAGTTAATAAAACACTATATTACAAAAAACCAAAGCTAACTGTCGTATATTTTATCCGATAGGTAATAGATGTTTATAGTCCTGTCTGAGCAGATGTGATAGTGATAACTACGTGAAAGTAAGGTGGAAGAAATAGTTTTTCTCACGAGGTGATAGTGTAAGAGAAAGGGCAGTCTCTGGGTTGAGTAATTTCTCTAATCCAGCCTATCGGTACGACTATATTTAAATCAGACGCACTTTCTCTCCTTGTACAAAATACAATTTACACTGCACCCACATGCCCACAATCCTGTGACAAATACGCACAAAGGTGAAAAACAAACTATGGATAACAGATATGGGCAGGGGTTGACCAACGCAATAACTTAAGGTTTATTAAGTTTATTTATCACTAGAACTTTACAACATAAATCATATACATCAATAGATCATGGTTTACAGACAAAATGAAAATTAATCAAACAGGTTCTCCCCTCTGGTAAAGGAAAAGAAAAGAAGATCCCAACACAGGTTAATTAACCCAAAAGATGAAAAGTTAACAATAAGTGTATGGAATAGTCAGTAAAGAAAAACCAAGAACAAGTTCCTAATTAATCTATCCCGTAAATACTCAGGTTAGTGAGAACAAAAAAGGAAAAGATTTGTATAATAGTGGTAACAACAGAAAATTATGTTACTCTCTTACAGTTCATTCAATCCTTCATACTGTGGCCACATTCATGTTCGCTTACCCAATAGTTGTCGCATGCATTCCGTGGAAATAAACACTAATAAGTAATAAGACTATTCAGTGTCATATTAAGTTTTGCCAAATTCAGCCCCAGACTCGCCGTAGTTGCTGACTGCAAATTTCACGAGAGTCGCTGGAGTTGGTGATTTAATTTTTCATGGATAAAATACGGTAGCTCTGCCTTCAAGTTGGTTGGGGTGAGGTTCATACGTAGTGATCGCTGACATAGGATGAATAATACATATATATTCTGTGTTGTCTAGCCTCTGGCTGCTGAGACACTATGTTAAGTTACACAAATGTTGCTGACAATATATTTTGCCACAGCTGGCTGATGAGATTGGTATAAATGAAATCTGGTAATAGTTCTGGTCCAGTTAATATTACAATTAATGGTTCTATTCTGGTTTCTCTCATGTAATGAGGAAAAATGGACCGCACAGGTCACAGCAAGAAGCTCATCAATATTAAATATATCTGGATGCTTATAAGATTATAAGACTCTAAGAACGCAAGTTCATCTGGCCATAAGTCCGCTAGTACGCAGGTTTTGATCAGCCTAGATTTTAGGGAAGAAATATAAACATTTAACCATAATATCAATATTATATCTCTACCACGTGTTAAGGTAAGACCTCTTTAACCACTCCGTTATTAAATTAGATTTTAAACCACAAGTGACTAGCGTATCCTATCGCTTTTATCGCGTGTTAAGAACACTAGTCATTTATAAAATTACACAAAAATGGATAGAAGTAAAAATATATACCGTCAGTAGATAGTTATTTAATATATGTGTCAGGATACTGTATAGACGATGTTCCCAGTTGTCAGGAACATAATATTATGGTGGGTGTTGGTTGTATGTAGATGGCTCGTACGAATTAACCCAACGCCATTGGTACAGTTCCATAACATTTATTAGACTGATATATAAATCGTGGAAATCAAGTAAATGTAGCAAGCATACTGACTCACCTCCAGGCTGACATTGCCTGCAGGAAATAACTCTGAACACTTGTGTTCACGAACTGACTTCACACGAACACACACTAACCGTACACATAAAGTCCTTTGTGCGGCATACCTTTCTCGCACAATCATAACACCATCCAGCTGTGATCCACTTATTAATAGTGGTTGTCGGCATTAAGCATCGCCATCTAGATTCTCTCCGAATCTCATCCAGGCGGGAATCCAACAACGCCTGTATTATTCTAATACCGCTACAACTTGGGAAACGCGTCGTCTTTCTTCCAGTAGCTCCAGGGGCGGACACTGCAACGCCCTATACTGTCCTCCGCGAACAAAATATAAATACGGTTCCAACCGGAACACTTCCAGGCGGTACAATCATCTTCGCCTGTACAATAGGTAGGACCTACACAATATAATAAATATCTCCTTACATATTAGAATAATCACATCTGTGTTTCTCCACAGTCACACAATACGAGCTCACAGCTCGGCTACTAATCACAGACTCCCTCAGTCACATCAGACTTATATTCACTACATGCTTTATCCCAACGCATGCACAAGTCACACCATGTTGACATAAAGTCAGACTTGAACTCAATACCTGAGTTACACTTAACCAAGTGTCAACAACAGTTCAGTGACCCTTAACACCAATCACTATCATCATTCATACTCATGAAAATGTTCTGTGACAGAATGTACTAGTCAATTTAAAACATCTCTTTCTGGGGAATATCGAGTAATTAAATTTACTTTATAGCTGCAAAAATTAGCTATAAGTTATTTAATACGCTATTCAATTTAACACAGAAAATCCCAGTGAAATATAAATGAAAACTTTAAACACATTGAATCACTTAAAAGGCTAGTATATAAATTACCGCAAACAGAAAAATGAAACACTCCACGAAATCTAATAATTCACTCTGTACGAGAAATCTTAGTATATCGAGCTAGTGAATTCAGAAAAATCTCTGAGCAACTGATAATGACTTTAGGCGAGCCGAGGTATATATCCATAGATGCCGTTCTTTTCGCTCCTTAATGCGAAAGTCGCACCTACGCCCAGGGCCGAGCAAATTTGCGGTTCGATTCCTGAATTAAAGGTTTTTTCTTCACCTCTGCCGACCGACAACCTCTGGTTTGTCTTTCATTCTCCCCGCCTGCCGCATCTCAGCTATGTAAGTTAATTCCCCTGAAAATGTAACAATCCAAGGTACGTCTCAGACTTATCACCCCTTGATTCTTCAAAGAAACTGTTAACGCCTGGCCTCTTGCCCGCGTGTTTCCCTGATCAAAGAAGGATTACGTCATGCTGCGCACTTCGCTCTGTTCCATCCGTGCTTAATTGCCAGACGGTTCGCGTGTTAATTGCGATAGTGAATCAGGCGTTAATGTAGCAAAAAATATGTAACCCTAGATGAACGAACGAACGAACGAACTTTATTTTCGAAGGGTAAAGAATTGGGCGCGCAGGCCCGTCTAACATTCTGCCCTTCCAATCTCATTAATCTTGCATACTATATCCTTTCATTCCCACATGATGCTTTAAGCATTAATTTAAAGGCATGCAACATTATAAAGTTAACATAACAGCATTCATTTACAGTATGCAATCATAATAAAAAAAATGAGTAGGTTTTTTTTTTTTTTGAAACAAACAAGCTAGTAGTTGTTGGGAAAAAGTAATAAAATAAAATAAATAAAAGAATAACAATAAATAAATTCTGTATACCGACACTCACTCATGCGGTCAATCCGTCTACAATTAATCTGTATTTTTGAATGTGTCATCAATCATCAATACAAAAATTACATAAACACATCCTCGCTTATGTCCATACATTCTTGGTGGAAAATGAAATAATAATAATAACACTTTCTTACGCACTTCTGTGGCAGGAAAAGTCTTTTAGCAGTAAAAAAAAAACAAAAAAAAAACGAAAAAAAAAAAAACAGTTCACATTTCTAAAGTACAGTGGTATGCGGGTACATTCTCACGACTCACATTTCTAAAGTACAGTATTATGTGGGTACATTCACACATACATTACATTATATAATAATATTTTAAAGTGAATATAATAATGATATTACATGGATATAAAACAAATTATTCACACAAAAAAACGAGCGGAAGAAGAAAAGAAATGTTGACCTATGGATGAGATGTTGACAGATGGGGGAGGGGAGGGGGGAGGGGGGGCAAACGTGGACGGTCACTGCTGCATTATTTCCATATGTGACACTAACATATAAAAAACAAAATATAAATAAATAAAGATGCGAGCCAGTTTACAGTGGTGGAAGATTCCACCCATATAAATACGGATTAACTAAATAATCCTCCAATGAACATTAAATGCATAACAGTTTAGACAATATCATTTTTTTGATAATAAAACCATATTGAACTATAACTACAAAAGAAAAAATACCTACTAGAGATAATATAGTATTATACATGAAATAAATAGAAACAAAAACCTATTACAATGCATGAAACACGTCCTGATATAACCACCAGCTCCACGTATATGGTAGATGGTTAAAAAGTAGCAAACACCTTAACAAAAACAGACAAAAAAAAACAGAAAAGAAATATAAGTAACAGACTTACCGGGAATCGAACCGATGACCATGCAAAAATATTGGCTGTGTGTCCTTTCACGATTAACTGTCACAGCAAGGTGATGGTGCCGTTTGGATTGCCCTCGGTTCGATTCCTGGTAAGTCTATCACTTATATTTATTCTCTGTTATCTGGTATCCTTCTTTATGTCCAAAGAGTGTCTGTTAATGACCTTTATTTACATATTTATTTACTACACACAGCTCAGGTTTCCTTCATTACTTATTCACTTCTTTGTTTGAAGGCCTATGCTCTTTGGGGAGCTAAAGGGTATTGACTGAATAATAAAATGATAAAGGATACAGTGACCATGTGGCAAGAAAATAAATAGACACAGATGAGCGACTCGGAAAGGTTAACACACAAGGAGAAAGAACACAACAAACACATTGAAAAAGTAACATGCAACAAGATAATAAAAGCACACAACAAGAAAGAAACATCAGGTTAAAAAAAATGTAACAGATAAAATTAATAATTTCTCAAAATTTGTACCATCTACAGGGTCAACGAAAAGTCATTTCTTATTTTGAAATGTTTATGTTCTCACTTGTATCTACTAAACTCCGCCTAGGCCGTTCCCCTGCCTGGTTGAAAAAAAGGAAGAAGGCGGCCTACATGGAGGCCGTAAGGAGGCAGCCCCTCCATCAGGCAAAGGCACAACAAGCCAATCACCTGTTTGCCTTAAAACCTGATTACACGAAATGCAAGAGAGAAATCATGACTGATTCTAAAGGTGACTTATGGATCATGGAGTATAAGAAGTATAAATGAGATGGAAGAGGAACTAGTGGAAGAGATGAGGAAAGTAAAACTAGAAATCCTGGCTTTAACGGAAACGAAGAAAAAGGGATAAGGAGTTATGGATCCCGATGGCGACACGCTGTTCTACAGTGGAGTCCCCACATCTGAAAGAGCTAAAGGGGGCGTGGGTTTTTTGTGTGTGGTAATAAACCAAAAGGATAGTATCTATTGGATATAAATGAAAAAAAAAGTATAGACAAGAACTGCTGTTTGACTCATAAGCTTTTCCTATTTTATTTTGTTATTTCCAGAAAAAAAAAATGAAATCTAAAATGGTATACAAACTACCATTACACGAGACCGCAGAAATGGATGTCTGCTAGGAAATTATGTTAGAACAGATGTGACCTCTTGCTGAGCTCCAATACTAATGTCACATAGCACTTCCCAACTAACATAATTACCGATGTATGTTACGTCGTTCGTCATATAACCTTCCACTCCCAAAGGAGCATAGGCCTTCAACAAACACATGCCAAGTCCTCCTGTCACGTGCCATCATCTCAAGTTCTTTCCACGTTCTCCTCATAATTTTCACCTCTGTTTCCAGCTCTCTTCTCCATGTGCTTCTTGGTCTACCTCTGCCTCTCTTGCCCTGGGGATTCCAGAACAAGGACTGCCGTGTTGATATCTGCTTTGATGGCCTCTGCTGGAATGCCATCAGGTCCAGACGCTTTTTCATCTCTTAGAAGCTTTATGGCTTTCTTTATTTCTTCCTTCGTTGGTCTTTCACCGTTAATTTGTAGCTCTTCTTCTGTTGGCTGAATGTCAGGGGGCTTTTGTGGAGCTGGTCTATTGAGATGGTCCTCAAAATATTCTGTCCACCTCTTCATTTGCTCTTGTATATTGCTGAGCAGTTTTCCATTATTGTCTTTTATGAGGCAACTTGTTTGCTTGTATTTCCCTGTCAGCTTCTTTGTGCTGTTATACAGTTCTCTCATATTTCCTTTGGCTGCAGCATCTTCTGCCTCTCTTGCCAACTCCTCAACACACTTCCTCTTGTCTCTTTTGACACTTCTTTTTACTTCTTTGTTTGCTTCTGTGTACACTTCTTGAGCCTTGGCTTTGGAACTTCTGGTTTTGCTTGTGTTTAAATCTGCTTACTTGTTTTTTCTGTCTTTTATCTTATTGATGGTTTCTGTTGTTATCCATGCTTTTTGTTGTCGATCCCTTTTCCCCAGTATTTCTTCACATGTCTCATTCCATACAGTTTTGACCTGCTGCCAATAGTCTTCTGTATTCTCTACATCTTCCAGCTGATGGAGCACTTAGAATTTGTTGGGTATTGTGACCGCAAATTTGTCTCTTGTTTCTTGATTTCTTAGATGTCCTACATTAAATTGTTGTCTATAATTTTGCATTGTTGCATATCTCTTGAGTTTCATTTTTACTTTGGCTATCAGAAGGTGGTGATCTGATGCCATATCTGCTCCTCTATATACCTTTACATCCTGCAATGATGATCTAAACTTCTTGTTTATGCATATATGATCAATCTGATTTTCTGTTCTATGGTCTGGTGATATCCATGTTGCCTTGTGTATTCTCTTATGTGGAAACATGCTTCCTCCTATAGCCAGTTGATTTGAAGCACAGAAGTTTGAGAATAGTTTCCCATTTTCATTCATTATTCCCAGCCCATGTTTTCCCATGACTTCTTCAAAGCCGGTGTTGACTGTACCTATCTTTGCATTCATGTTACCCATCAAAATTGTGATGTCTCTTCTTTTTACTTTTTCCATAATTTCCTGTAGTCTAGTATAAAATGCTTCTTTCACAGACTCTTCTTTGTCATTAGTTGGTGCATAACATTGGATGACATTTACATTTATTTTCTTTTTAGCTGTTTTAAAGGTAGCTGTTATTATTCTGGGTCCAACGGCTTCCATTCAATGAGTGCTTTCTGTGCTTCTTTAGATAACATAAGAGCTATCCCTTCACTGTGGTGTGAACTTACGTCTTCATGTCCTGAGGACAGCACCAATTCACCTGTGATGAGTTTCTTCTTGTCTACCCCCTTCCACTTTGTTTCACACAATCCCAGAACCTCTATTTTATATTCCCTCATTTCTGCTGCTACTTGTGCCACTTTCCCTTGTTCGTTTAATGTCCGAACATTCCAGGTGCCAAATCTGGAAGTTCTCCTAGAAGAAAGAAGGTTAGTCAGTAACACAGACTCCTTTCGGCTTTCTCTGTGTTGCATCATACGCCTCCCTGCGAGAGGACCTTCCCCTGTCTTGGATGACTGTTTTTTATTTTCCTTAATTGACTTGTCCATGTTTGTTGAAGTTTTTTTGTGGTTTAAATTGTTTACAGGATGGGTTAACCAGCCCCATGCCCAACCCTCCGTAGTCGCTTTCTACGACATGCTTGGCAGGGAGCAGTGTTACTATTCTTTGCTCCCCGTTCGGGCCCCGGTAACACACGGGTGTTACGTCGTTCGGTCACACTCAAAATAACTCGCGTCAGAAAAACAAAGTGCGCAACGCACGGTGTGCAACTTGTGCGGCGTGGGTGTTATATAAAACAAATACTTTGGTTTTATTATTTTTTTATTCTTTCACGAAATTAGTAGCGCTCGACAAAGAAAAAGTGCGTAAAAATTGGTGTGCATGAGCCCTCACCCGATGTACAAATCATAAAAACTTAGTTTTTGTTAAAACCACTTTTTATCAGGGAACACTCTTTGAAAACAGTCCACGCACTTTCACACGAAATGTTGTCATAAAAGAACTTTTAAATTGAATCTAAAATAACATAATTCTCGCCGTGTGTACGTTGGTCACAGCTGAGGAATGCAACCGTGTTGAAAAATTGTATTGTTTTCATTATATATACTCTACCGAAAATAGTTACAATCAACAAAGAAAAGCGTTCAAATGACGGTGTTCAGGAACAGTTTGATTACACTGTATTATGGAAATAAACCAAAAACACTCTAAGAATGTACTTCTATCTGCTAATCCGTGAACGGAAAGAGCACACTATAATTAAAAACCCGTCAAGTTTGACGGGTTATTGCTAGTTATGTCATAAAATCATGGCGAATTCTCTATATTTTTATTTTCTTTCACACAAGGGGGCCGGAGTGGCTAAGAGGTATGGCGTCCGCCTCAAATTCTAGAGGTACCAGGTTCGATTTCCAGTTGAGGGAATATCATTTATAAAATTTGTTTGTCAGGACCAGTGGTCCTAATGATGTCATACTCCCCCCTGATCTCCTGGGTAGTGAGATTAGATGGTTAACCTTCTCGGATAAAGGAGAAAAAATAGGAGGTCCCGTGTGCAAGTTGCGCACGTTAAAAATCCCACGGCAGTTGGAAATTGTAAAGAGTAGGCCACAAGGCCGCTGCCCAGGCAAAAATTAGAAACTTACCCACCACAAAAATATTTATGGAATGTGTGATTCCTGTATACACACAGGGATTCTGGCCGATGCTACGGAGTTCGTGCACTGTGCTGAGATCCTCCGTGATTGATCTAAGAGAGAAGATCGGAGCACTGATGGAGCTGTCCGTGTGCAATGAAGATAATCCTTAAAAAACCAAACCAAACCAAATCTTTCATACAAATTACTTGGACAGATGGGAAGAAATAACAATTTAAAAATAGGAAGTGTCTAAGGAAGTAAATTTATAGGTAGATCCACATCAGATACTGCCGTAGAGAAGTAAAGTGCTAGAGACTTCATTATCCTAAGTCCAGCATCGAGAGGTGGGGTGACAAGATACCTTTCTCGCTGCCTTTTCCTTCCCTCAAGAGCAAAGTCAGGTACCGATTTAGAGCTGGGTAGACTGGTAAAGATAAAGGTAGTCCCATAGCAGATACTGACCAGTTCCCTTCCTCGCTGCTTTTTTCTACCCTAACTCAAAGTCAGGTACCCATTTACAGCTGGGTAGACTGGAGCGTGTCAGTGCCGCGTTTCGAACACTGCACCTTTGCCGCGAGAGACGAGTGCTCTAACCACTCTGTTAGTCAGATGTTTGGGTAGACTGGAGCATGTTGATACCCTGAATTGAACCCAGCATCTTTGCCACAAGAGACTGGCGCTCAGACCACCTTGTGAATCGATCACTCAAGGAAATAAAAGAAGCGGTTAAAAAAAAATACAGGAGAGTTATAGATACATAACAAGAAGATAACCCTTCTCACCCTTTGCGACCGACTTGTCTAGCAGGATGGGATTCCCTGACCATTGTATGACATCGCCTGAATCATTGAAGGTGACATGAAGCTCTCCCAGATACTTTCCATAGGCGTAGTCCTGGACGACTAACACTTGGCGTCCATCATGCACATTCTTCACAAGTGTAGGATAAGGGCCCTGAGGCTTCTCATTCGAGGGGCCAGTGCCTACATGATTTGAAAAAAATAAATATAATTAGGCATTACAATGTTGCTGTTTTCTTTCCGATTTCTCTGTTATATTTTTCATCTCGTTCTTACTCTTGATATTTCTTCTTTCTGTCTGCTATTTCTTTGAATTATTTCTCCATTTTCGCCTCAAAAGAACGTTGCCGATTATTCCGCACAGAACATTCACTTGGAGTTATTTCCCTTTAGCAGTGTTCCATGATTTGGCAATGCTTTGTGGACATGTGTGCAAGTATTTATTTTAATTAGGACCTGTCGCACTTTTTGAGGAGCAAAACGCAGATACAATTATAAACAACACAAACTTTTAAAAAAAAAGGTACAGACTGGTAATTTGACGGACCGACTTACGACCTGATGTACGAAAGCTAGTCTGCCAAATTAGCAGTCTATCCGTTGTCCGTCAGTCAGAGTCAGTCATAAGGAGTACATTAGTCAGTCACTCGGTCCGTTAGTTACTACATGAATCAGTCCGTAAGTAAGTTAGACATATAATATTTCGTCAGTTGGGGTGGGGGTCCGATATAAATTAAATTATGACAAATAAAAGTCAGTTCAATTCTAAACTAAAAGCCTCATGCTGTAACAACCCCCTTCCCTTTTATTTTAAAAATAATATTGTTTATAACTGTCTCTGCGTTTCGCACCTCAAAAAGTGCGACAGTTCCTAATTACAATCGATACTGTGATAGGAAAGGGGGATAACCGGGATTAGAATAACGAGAAATAATTAGGGGATAGTGGTTCATACTTCACAAGCAGTATATAAGTGACGAGAGAGCTCTCTCTCTCTCTCTCTCTCTCTGTGCATGAAATTTGGTCATGACCGAAACAGCTGCAAAGGCAGGACAATATGCAGTTAATGATCCGGTATGCACCCAGCTGCGCAATGTGGAAAGGCAAAGGCTGATGCCGATTACAAAGAAGCGAATTTAAACAGAAAGTGTAGCAACTGCAAGGGAAACCACAGTGCCATGTTTCAGGGCTGTCCAGTATACCAGCAAACCAAACAAGCACTAAAAGAATCGATCTTAACAAGGACACCATTCAAAATGGTGATCCAAGATATAAAAGAAAAAGCCACCAACACAGACACTAAAGTTGCAGCAGAAATAAAATCTGTAAAAGAAGAGATTAGGATAATTAAAACTCAACTGTCAAAAGGAAAAGAGCAGGAAGTTATTAACAAAACAAAGAATTCGGCTACATCATTGGCAAATGTAAGTAAGCTGAAAAGTACAGAGGAAGTGCTAGAAGAAATTGAAGCCATACAGCACCAAATTGCACAGGATGTAGTAAAATTGTCTGAACTAAAAGAGGAAAATGAAATATTACTAGTTAAATTGTCGGAACTAAAAGAGGAAAATCAAATAATACTAAAAAGAATAGAAAGTAAAAGGCAAGAGCTAAACATAGACAGAGAAGGAACAATCGTAACAGCTGAAAATAGGAAAGTGAACCAAAAGAGCATAATACAACAGGAAAACAAAAACAACCTAAAAGAATCTATCAAAGAACAAGTTGAGGTACTTTTACCATGCTTAGTGAAAAAAGTTGTGGACAAAATGACAAGCCTGAATGAGGAATTCCTTGAGAACATGGTAGATAAGGGGCCCATGAGTACAGGAAACACAGAATAAGAGCAAATTTGGTAGTTTAACCAAAAACAAAAGGGATACTAGATGATTTTAAAGTTTAACTTAGAAGGATTTAGAACTATACAGTGGAATTGTAGGGGTTTCAAAAAGAATTTTGCACCCCTACTTGCAGAGACAGGAGGAACTAACACTATATATGCTCTTCAAGAGACACTTTTAAACCCAAATAGTAGATATAGTTGTAAGGGCTTTAAGATACTTAGGCACCGTAGGAAAGAAAGTGGAGGAGGTGGTGTCGCAGTCTTAGTTAGCGAAAAATTTAAAATTATAGACTGGGAAGTATTTAATGCAACCAATATAGAAGATATCCAGGTTACTATAGCAGCTGAACCAAACAATCTAACAATCCTAAATGCATACACTAAAGATGGCACAATTAAAGATGAAGAAATACTATCCATAAGCACCAGACTAGGCCCCCAAAACAGTCATAGTAGGCGATTTTACCCATTATAATAACTATGCATAAAAATGTCAGTCCGAACCCAGAACCAGAGAAACCGACTTTCAACTATAAAAAAGCAAACTGGGAAGCTTTCCAATCAGAGCTGGAGGTGATGGAATATAAAGATATGGAATCGGATGAAACTGACTTGTGGGCAGAAACACTGACCAATGAAATTCTTAAAATAGCAATAAAATATATACCAAATAAAAATATACCACAGCACCTTAAACCAATAAATAACATTAATAAGAAAAGAAAAACTCAGTGGAACAAAGAACCAGTTGCCTGGTGGAATAAAAGCTGTGCAGAAATTCATGAGAGAAGAAAAAGGGAATTACAAAAATATAGAAATAACAGAACAGAAGAAAACTATGATGATTATAAACGTATTAGGAATGAATCTAACAGAATAATATTTAAAGCCAAAGAAACTAACTGGAAGGAATTTTGTCAATCACTTAAACGTAGCACTCAAATTAAAGAAGTATGGAAAAAAGGCAATTAAAGGGAATAGTAAGAAAAAAATAATGGCAACAATCAAACTACCAAAGAGAGCAGAAACAGATAAAGAAAAAGCTAATGCCCTTGCCGAGTATTTCTATAAAGTCAGTGCAAAAAGTAGTCTTGGACAGGAAGAACATGAGAGAAGAGAAAGACTTAGGATACAGTTTTTAAAGGAACTACAAGACCAGATAGATGAAACAAACTATTTAGATGCTGATATAATAGAGGAAGAAGTAACTAGTGCAATAAAAGAGAAATCTAATACTGCCTCAGGGCATGATTTACTAAGTTATGAATTCCTTAAGAAAGTACCCCAAAAAAACTATAAACATAATAACTTCCCTTTATAACAAAATCTGGAGTTTAGGTAAGATACCAAAAGCATGGAAAGTAGCTATGATAGTACCCATCCTAAAGCCCAATAAGGAAGCCGATGATGTAAGTTCATATAGACCTATTGCCTTAACATCACAACTAGGCAAAATACTGGATGGAAACTGTTGTTAAAAAAAGAGTTAAACTCTTCCTGGAAAAAAATCAGTTATATAGTCCAACCCAGTCAGGGTTTAGAGCAGGCAGAAGTACAGTAGACTAGCTTGTAAGATTAGAAAACTCTAACGCTAGGGTTCAAGAGGAAAGAAAAAACAGTGGCAGTCTTTCTAGATGTAGCCAGGGCATATGATGAATGCTGGAGAGAGGGAGCTCTTTACAAAATGAAAAACATTGGCATTACTGGGAAAACCTATAGGTGTCTAGAAAACTTTTTATAGGACAGGTATTTTGCTGTTCAGGTGTACAATGATAAGTGAGAAATATATGAACAACAGAATGGGATTCCTCAGGGATCAGTGATTTCACCTTCAATTTTCACTATAGCTGTAAATGATTTAGCAGATGAATTTAACGACGTTAAGAATGCAGTATCACAATTTGCAGATGACTGTGCCATTTAGCGATCTGGAAAAAACTTGGACCAATGTTTACCAAAAACTTCAAAAACAAATAGACAAAGTTTCAGAGTGGATGAAAAGTTGGGGCTTCCAAATTAATGTAAACAAAACAGTAGGTATGATATTCAGCAAAGGAAATAAATTTTGAAAATCAATATAACCATTAAAGGACAGAAAATATGTACCTCCTCAACAACTAGATTTCTGGGCAAAACTTAAGATAAACAACTAAATTGGAATAAACATATAGACAATTTTGTAGAAAGCTGTAGGGGACCCCTAATTATACTAAGGATAGTAAAAGGTAATGGATGGGGGGCCAGCAATATAATAATGCTTATGTTCTACAAGTCTTTCATCAGGGGGAAACTAGATTATGCCAGCATAGTCTATGAATCAGCTGCAACTTCTAACAAAGCAAAACTAGACAGAATTCAAAATGCAGCCATGAGAACCATTACAGGTGCATTTATATCAACACCAGTAGAAGCACTAGAAGTAGCTCTTGGCATACCGCCCCTTAATCTAAGACGGAAAGAACTAAGATTAAGTTATTGGAGTAAAGTAGCACAAGAAGTGACCCACCCAGCACATAAAGCATTTGTCAAAAACCAACCAAGTGTATGAGACGTCCCCTTAAATAAAGAAAGATATCCAACAGGGGGGAGAACTATAGAGTAGGATCTAACACAGTTCAAAGAACTATCAAACACAATTAATAATAGTAATAAATATAGACGCACAATACCACCCTGTAAACTAAAAACACCAATCATAGACTACTCACTTACTGAAAAGATCAAACAAAACATGGAAGATAAGGAAGCTAAAATGATAAGTCGAAAGTTCATAAATCAACTTACAAAACAAAATCTGGCCGTCTACACTGATGGATCAAAGGGTGATACTGGGCAAATAGGTGCAGGAATAGTAAAAAGGCAGACACGCGTTCAAACTGCTGAAAGAACCAACAAGGACGTGTCAGGTCAGAGAAGAATTAAAGATACCATCGAACAAAAAGTTATGGCGTCTTCGTCTCGGTGCAGCATACTTTATGATAGAAGAACCACACTGCCAAGAATGTCAGGAGCAGAATGACATAGACCACTATCAGGTAGTATATATTGTAAAAAAATACGAACAACAAAGGCTTGAATTAAAAACTTACTATAGAAATCACAATATAGATATGACAGGGGATAAGGTTTTAAGTATAGATGCCCCAGGAGAAGCCCAATCAATACTTAAAAGATATATACATAAAACAAAGGAAAACATATAAGGTTAGTACTTTAGAAAAGACATTCAACCAAATAGAAATTAAGCAACAAGAACCAACAAATCATTATAAAAAAATATTTTAAAAAAACAACAGAAAAATTAGCAAACTTATTAACTACTCATAGGACAAGGAAAGACAACGAGGTATAAAAAAAAACTCAAAAAGAACAAATACTAATACAAATTATAACCAAGTGTAAAGGACAATATTTATCTATAAACGATACAAAAGAGAAAATAAAATGACAAATACTAATATAAATTAAAACCAGCAACTGCAAAAGACAATAATTATTTAAATTTAATACAAAATTAGTAAATAAAATGACACTAAATACCCCAATTGTAACCAATTTTCAGGTTGAACAGGGCAGACCAAGATGGAACGAGAAGAGGCAATAACGGGCAGCTGTTAAGTGCCCGCTCTCCACTCATCACCTTTTCAAAACAACAGAGTTCTCTTCACTCTTAGTTTTTCCTCAGGTAACCAGCTGTGAGCAGATTAACGTAAACTAACCATAGCGACCATCTGTAAAGTAATGACCAGCTCAGGTACCATTGTATTTTCGGTACCGCTGCAGTTTGCAGAAAAGAAGACAGAGAAAAGATGTTTCCACCACAAGTAAAGTCCACATCGAGCTGTGTCCAATAATATTTCGAAGCCAAATTGAATATATTTAGAACAGCCCATTAACATGTATAGAAGACAGGGTTGCAGTAGTCAGCAGAGGTCAAGCGTTAATCAACTAGTTCCTGACCAGTGAATTACATGCTATTTGAAAGTGTCAACGTAGAAGTCATGTGTATTTTTGTTACCGTTATAATCAGTCACGGAGATGGCCAACTGTAAATATGTTATTGACAACAATAAAAGAATTTTGATGTCAGCCACGAGTCGATCAATCATTGCAGTCATCATAGTTGTCTGGTCATTAAGTATCATTCAGCAGTCACATTAGCAAGGCAAGCCCAATAACTAACGTAACAGACAAGCATACACAAGAACAAAGACAGGTCACTATCATCATCGTTTAACTAAGAACGGGCGCACAACAAGGGTCAGTACATAAACGTACAACTTCACAAGCCTTGAACCTGGGTTGCAACTGGCACAATACATTGTTAAAGTGAATATTCTGTGCGGAACGATTAGCAAGCGTTCTTTTGGAGATTACCTATTTTCCCCATATGTTATTGCATACCTACCTAGTTTTTATTTGCCACAACTTACCATTGTAGAGAAACGTGTTTGTGTGTCCACCGACAACAATATCTACATTTTTCAGATGTGCGGCCAGGTCAATATCGACTGCGAAACCAGAATGTCCAAGGGCAATAATTTTGTTAACTCTCATGGCCACGAGCTTGTCAATCTCTTCCTGGACCGCAGCCAGTTCTTGCGTAAAAGTGACCGTTCCTGAGAGAATGCCATGGAAGCGACAAAACAAATTATGTCACGTCAGTTCTAATGTATGATTCTGAAACATGCAGAACATAAAATAAAATATAATAAAAGCCACAACCAAAAAGCGACAGACTTGCATAAGTGATGCTGACCACATCACCCCTAGTGGCCGATGGTCGAGAAAATATGGTCCTAACACCATATTCCCAACATGCCTCAGTGGGCGTGTAAACGCGATACTTTACCTTTTACCCTTATGCATAAGTGGTCGCTTGCGTAGAAGAACTGAAGTGATATGACGAGATTACCAATGTGGAACTGATGACTAGAGCCAGACAAGTGCCAGTGGAACAAGAGATGAGAAGAAGATGATGGAGATGGATAGGACACACATTGAGGAAACCTGTTGATAGCATTACAAGGCAGTCCTTGTTCTGGAACCCCCAGGGAAAGAGAGGTAGAGAAAGACTGAAGAATACACGGAGAAGAGAACTGGAGACATACATAAAGGGGATGAAGAAGACATTGAAAGACAATTGAGCTGATGGCACGTGACAGGACAGGAAGACGTGGTATAAGTTTGTTGAAGGCCTATGCTCCTTGGTGAGCTGAACGGTGATGGTGACGAAATGTTATCCATGATGTCTGGTGCAGTAAGGTAAAAAGGGTAAAGGATCCCGTTACACGCCCATTGAGGCATATTGGGAATATGGTGTTAGGCGCTCATATTTTCTTGACCATCTGCACACTAGGGATGATGTGGTCAGCATCATGCCGACCGCCTTAACTCTTTGACTCTGCAATTATTTTCCACCCTGTGCCGTAATTTTAATTCGCGATAGACTATAAACAACGCTCAGAGAGTTGCTTTGGCACGGGTGTCAAATCTGACCAATGCTCTGAGCGTTGTTTCGGAGTCAAAGAGTTAGCCTTCCTAGAGTTGCTCTGTCTCGGAGCACCAAGGCTAAAGGTCAGCAAAAGCTGTCGCATTCCTGTCTCTTCCTCTCTCTCTCTCTCTCTTCCTCACTCTCTTCCTCTCTCTCTCTCTCTTCCTCTCTCTCTCTCTCTATCTATGTGTGAGTCTGTCTGAGTAAATATGTGTTCAATTACTGTACGCAATGTCAGGGGCGTCCTTAAAGTATCTGGCACCCGAGCGGATCCCACATATTGCACCCCCTTCCCACAAAGAAACACACTAGCAAGTATATTTTTAACCGTAAAAACTATCATAATAGTCTTCGATGACATCCCCCTCCTGGCTGTCACCCGGAGGCAGACCGCCCCCCTCGCACCCCCTAAGTACGACAATGCGCAATGTTCCTATTAATTACGGTACTTATTATTGTTGTTAAGAATGTTTCGATTTGAAAATGCTTTGAGAATTGTAAAATTGTAGGGCAGAAATGTAAAAGGCAATAATGCCTGTTCCTTTATCTTCATGAAGTAAAGATTGCGTTCGTCCGTTTTCTCTCTCTCTCTCTCTCTCTCTCTCTCTCTCTCTCTCTCTCTCTCTCTCTCTCTCTCTCTCTCTCTCTCTCTCTCTCTCTCTCTCGCTCTCTCTCTCTCACACACACACACGAATAATACTAAGGTGACCAGACGTCCCAGTTTTTCCGGGACAGTCCCGGTTTTCGACCATTTTTGATAATTTGTCCCGACTTTTTTTCGATGCAATCCGGGACGCCAATTTGTCCCGGTTTTGGACGAATTTGCCAATTTGGCATATATATCACAGATTTTTAAAAAAATTATTATTCCGTGGCTGACGAGGGAATTTTTAATTATTAGTCAACTGGCGCCGAAACAGCACAAGAGGTTGTCAGGACCGCGAATTAGTTTTGTAGTTGCAATGTGATATTTGTAGTTATTTGAAATTTTAGGTAGTGGTAAAGTACCAAGATTTTGCGTACGGTATACGTTTATTTAATTTAAACGGTGAACTATTTGTGCATATTTTGTTATTGTTGTAAGAAAATGGTACCGAAGCGTAAATGCAGTTTCAATGAAGATTTACAAAAGGAATATCCGTTTATTAAAAAGAGTACATCAAACTTCAATGTACGATGCAATATATGTGCCTCCGGGTTTTTGATAAGCCATAGTGGACGTGGTGATATTAAGAACCACATAAGCAGTGAGAAACATAAGAGAGCCGTCGTTACAGCTGCATCAAGCTCGTCGTTAACCACTTTCTTCAGAGCTGATAAAATTGGTGACCAAGAAGAGCAATTAGCTGCTATAGAAGGCGCCTTTGCATACCATACAATGCTACACAATCATACTTTCAGGTCTATGGATTGCACATCAAAATTACTTCAGGTTACTTTAGAGCCAAAATTTGCATGTGCACGCACGAAAACAGAAGCCATTATTTGAAATGTCTTGGCACCCCATATTCTAAATGAGTTAAGGTGTGACCTAGAAAAGTCTACATTTATTTCTGTACTGACAGATGCATCCAACCACAAAGAATTCAAGATTTTTCCTTTGCTTGTCAGATACTTTGATCACAGTAATGGAGTGAAAATTAAAATATTAGAGTTAAAGTCATTGCCAGGTGAAACATCTGATATTGTAAGTAGTTTTCTTAATGACTGCATAACTGAAAATGGTTTAGACAGGAAAGTAGTTGGATTATGCGCAGACAACACAAATTCCAATTGTGGAGGTGCTGAAAGGAAAGGACTGAACAATGTTTTAAAAAAACTGCAAGAAAACCTTGGACATGGTCTTATAGGAGTTGGGTGTGCAGGTCATATTTTCTACAACACTGTTCGAACAGCTGCAGATGTACTGCCTGTTGATGTCGAGCTGATTATTGCTAAAAATGTATCTACTCTTCAAATCATACACAGTATGAGTTGAAAGACTCAAGGAGATTTGCCAGTTTGAGGAAACAGACTTCCAGATGATCTTAGGTTATGCTCAGACTAGGTGGCTTGCTCTGCTGCCTGCTGTTGAAAGGGTTCTTCAGATGTTCCTGCCTCTAAAACCATATTTTCAATCTCAAGACAGATGCCCTGTTTTTATACAGACATTCTTTGAAAATCCTCTATCTGAGGCATGGCTTGTTTTTGTTCACAGTCTGGCCTCTCCATTCCACGAAGCAGTGCAAAAAATAGAGGGACAGACGGTCACTGTGTTTGAAGTCATTAACAGCATCAACAGGTTGAAAACTATTTTGAAGTCCAAACTGGAAGACTGTTTCTTGCCATCAAGAGTTAAGCTAATCCTTGAAAAGCTGGAAATGGAAGGACTTCCAAAGGAGGATGTGAAAAAGTTTCATGCTAGCGTTTCTTCATTCTATGAAACAGCTTTCAATTATTTGAATAAATGGGCTGCAAAAATGTTTCAAGACCTAGAATCCTACAGCTGGGTAACGCTGAACAGAATACCAATTTGGGCAGATATTGAGATATCATCATCACTAGTGATTCAAACATTACCTTCAGCCCACTTTACAGAAACTGAAATTTATGACGAATATGTCTATATGAAGCAGTTTGTTACTTCTCAGAAAATTAGTGAATGGAGTGCCAAAACAACATTACCACCA
Source organism: Oreohelix idahoensis (assembly GCA_024509875.1). Lineage (NCBI taxonomy): Eukaryota > Metazoa > Mollusca > Gastropoda > Stylommatophora > Oreohelicidae > Oreohelix > Oreohelix idahoensis. The sequence continues at coordinate 76,034 of JAMPIV010021658.1, read as the reverse complement.
CAACGTTGGATTGAAATGGTTTCCCACTTCAAAAACAATAATGTGACATTTTCAAATATTTTGAAGTTGGCAGAGTTTTTTTTCTGTCTACCTGGAACAAATGCTGCCACAGAAAGAGTGTTTTCTTTGATGAACAGCTTATGGGCAAGTGATAAAACACAGCTAGGTGTTGAAACTTTGAAAGCTATGTTGACAACCAAAGTGAACTGTGAGGAAACATGTGTCGAGTTTTTTAAGATGCTGCTTGCAAAGAAGGACCTATTGATAAAAATCCACTCATCTGAAAAGTACAGTAACTCAGCTTCACCTTAAGTAAGGATTATTGATGCTTTTCTCTCTTATTAGTTTAAGTAGGTTAAACGTATGTTATTCAATGTTATTCAAATGTATATATAAAATGTGTATTATTTTAAATTGACATCAACTTGATTTTTCCGGGACATGTCCCGACTTTTGACCTTTTCTTTACCCTTTTGTCCCGATATTTTGCATTGAAATAGGTCAAATCTACTATTTTGTCCCGGATTAGGGTTTTGAAAATATGGTCACATTAATAATACCAATGTATTTTCAAACACAATGGCTGTGACCTCTCAAGTACCGGTATTTTCTTTTTGTCTTGCATTTGGTTACGCGTAGAGAATAGAAGAGCCAGGTCGTTGGTAAAATGTAGATGGTCGAATCTTTTAACAGATCCGACAGAATTCCATTTCTGTACGTTAATGTTGTTGTTTTTATAATCCAATCAATAGCCGGTAAGAAGAGAAATGGTGGCTAGAGACATCTCTATTGTAAGGTAAAAGGTAAAGGATCCCGTTACACGCCCATTGAGGCATATTGGGAATATGGTGTTAGGCCCATATTTTCTTGACCATCGGCACACTAGGGGTGATGTGGTCAGCATCATGCCGGCCGCCTTAACCTTCCCAGAAGTTGCTCTGGTACCCAGTTGGGGCTGGGTCGACCCAGGAGCCGTTTGCGGCCTAAAAAAAATTCCACCCCATAGGGGGATGGAACCATAGACCACTGAGCTCGGACGCCAGTGCACTTTCCACTATGCTACCGCGGCTCCCATCTCTATTGTACTCGAGTTCTTATCTCAAAGGGTTCAGTAAGTTGTCCTTCATTAAGAATTCTGCATTTTACGTCTTGATTTTTTTTGGGCGTTAATTATGTTAATTAAGTTAAATGGGACTCCATAGTGCTGGGATTCTTAGCTGGGGGTATCCATACCCCTTGGGGGTATGGGAACCAAATAATAGGGGTATGGGACTCGATCTCTGAACAGCTTGTGTATTTGTGATTTGCCGTTTTTACGTATATAAATAAATCTGGCGAAGGGGGTATGGGAACATTTTTGGTGATCCATTGGGGGGTCTATAATCGTAATAAAAAATATTTTAAACACAGGCTTTTAATGCACTAAAAAGTCAAAAATCATTTTTCAAGGAGTTTATAGCTTGCAGTCAAAAAATGTAGCATCAAATTGACAAAAAGCGTGGGGCGCTTAAGCGCTTCTCATATATTTTATCCACAAGTGTGTAATGAAGTATAAAGCAGAAGTTAATTTCATGCAGAATCAGCGTCCCAGGCTTTTTGTCAATTTGATGTTACATTTTTTGACTGCAAGCTATAAACTCCTTGAAAAATTATTTGTCGCTTTTTAGTGCATTAAAAACCTGTGTTTAACATATTTTTTTAATATTTTATATTTTCTTCTTTTTAGTGTTATTTTTTTTGTTGTTTTTAAATTTGAGTCAAATGTAATCGATCCGCTAATGACATTATCTGTTTACGATAAACGAGTTTAGAGCAAAGGAGGCGGATTTCATTATTCAGTATATTACACGGAAAGTTAATATTTTTATTTTTTTACATTTAAAAAAAAAAATTTGATAAGAGTTGTAAATTAAATTTTTTTAAATGTAGTTGTCAGTAATGTGTATGTCTGTGCACGCGCGTGCGATAGTGTGTGTGTGGAAGGGGAAAAGAGGGGGGGGGGGGGGGAGAGAAGTTTCAATATTTCTCAAGAGAGACAATCTTGTTGGAAAGAATACACCTAGATTATTTGCAGTTATTGTCCATTTCACTGATTATACAATACAAACACACAAAACTAATTTTAATTTTATTCATTTTATTATTTTTACGACTAATTATTGTATTGTCATGGGAAATACACAACTATGCCAAGTTTCAGAGCTATTGTTAGTGCATTTAATCAAATGCTGTAAGAGCACGCTATTACATCCCCTGCATAGGATGCTGTGCTGTCATGAAATATTCTAATCCACATATATAAATTATTAGGTAAATATGAAGCCTAACAAATAAAATTAATAAAGAGAAGAGCAATGGTAAAATGACAGTGCTGTCCCAAAGAATGTACTCGAAATCCCCCTTGTTTTCTGCTTCGTCTGCAAATTATAACGCTTTCACGTTGATAGTAAAGCTTACTGTATTATTACCCGCCTTCTTCAATGAAACGTGTGCTGTATTTCTTGGAAAAGCATTGAGACGTACTGCGTAATGACCTAAATTAACCCTAACATTAATTATACTGCGTTACCAAAACGAACGAACAGATGGACTAAAGGGATAAAAAGAGAAGGGAGAGGCAGAAAGCCGAACACTAAACCCGCTTCGCGCGATACACAATTACTACCATCACGCGTGTAAGTCTACATGCACTAATTTTTTTTCAGACGGACAGTGATAAAATACACTACCCTTTCCCAGAGTTAGGTTTATAAATCATAACAGACTCTTATTAGAAAAGACAACATTATATGGGTTTACGTTTGAACACATAACAGTACCCAGACAGCACATCTTCTAAACAGGAGATAGAAGAAATTGCATATTTTGAACGCAGCCACGTAGCTCCTTTAAATTAGTATTTTTGGGTTCCTTAGGGTTTGCTGACAAATAATATGTAAAACGTTACGCAAATAGTCCAGGAATTAATAAATTATACCCAAAATAAAATATTGGGGGTGCCTGACAGCATAAAATCATTTCTGCTCATAAAATTTTTTTTATAACGTGTTTGAAAAAACCTTACGTTACATAAATAGCCTACCATGTAAACTCCAAATTGATTGGAGCGCAACAAATGAAAGCCTAACCACGATTGGTCGGGCTATAAATACTATCTTGGTTGTTGGGGGAGACGGGAAAAGATAACATTTTTTCAAACACTTGTCGAAACGTGGCTCATTGGCCAGTCTCGCTGATATACACACTTGGGAGCGTTAGTTCGAGACCACTAATTCAAATAAGCTTGATAAAGCGACAGTACGTTGAAGCCAGCTCACATTTTTGCTAAAATAAAAGCCTGGAACATAGGCAGAACGGAATTTGTGCCAGTTTGTGCCAGAATTCATTGCTAATCAACGTATCTGTGTTTATTTCCATGAAATTGTGGGACAGTGGTCTTGATGGTAGTGAGCAGCACCTGGTCAGAGATTTGCTGAATCCAGAGTCGGACAGCATACTCCTTGGTCTTTTTAGCTATCAGTGAGGTGTCTCCTGAGCCCAGAGGAGAATTCGAGCAGAGGAGTCCTTTCCTGCCGCCATCACTAAAGATAAGCAGAGTTGGCCAGCTGAGCTCAACATTATGTCCCCTCATCTTGAACTGATTTTTTAAAATTAACATTAAGAGGGGAATTTACTTGTCTTAAAATCAGGAACTGTGAACATCTACAATAATGGTCCCTAAAGACAAACTATTGAAGTCATGATGACAAATACCAACAGAGCTTGAACAAAACAAAACCAGTATTACCTCATTTTACCACTACACAATTGACACACATAGAACATTGGTAATAATATATGTCACTACAATATTCATATTAAATACATTCTGTACATAACTTGTAATTTAAATTGATTGTGATTCCTGGTTCCCTTGTAGTTGAATCAGGACACATATTCATTCATGCCAGTAATGAATACATATTGTTATTTGAAACGTTACTAGTGACTTCTTTAAGATATTCTCATAGAGTGTTATATGTATGTGAGTGTCACAGTGTTGTTAAGAGTAGTGGATTAAATTAAATTGTTTATCTGTCTGTTGTTGTGACTTACACTTCACCATACACATACCCTAGACACATAACGTAGCATCACACTATTCCAGAATAATTCTGACTGAGATATATAGATATGTGGTAGCAAGTAAGGTTATATATATAATATACTACTCTTATTAGATATATATATACCTTCACAGCTGATCTCAGTCAGTACACTAAGTCCCTTATAAGTATTTATAACTTCCCACTTCACCACATATATTGGGGTCTCGCTCTTGGGATTTTGAATCTTTAACTATTAAAAATATTGGGGATAATTCACTTCAGGGAATATAAGAATTAAAAGGTATCCTTGGGTGGAATTAAATAAGGTTGAGCTCACGGTGCCTGTGTTGTCCATTAGAGATTGAATTGTTGGTTAGACATTGTATTAAGTTACCTGATAGACAATGGCGGACCTGGCCAAATTTCGATCTGCTGCGGTTCAGACTGCAAAAGAGTTAGGATTAGATGGGCAAGTTATGGTTGCCTATGTTACTACGGAATGTGACAAATTTATTGAACGCGAAGAAAGAAGGTTTGAAGCCGAAAGAAGGTTAGAGGCTGAAAGGGAAATTAAGAAGTTACAATTTGAAGCTGAGGCTGAGACTAAGAGGTTGCAGATTGAGGCTGAGGCTAAGAAATTGGAAGCAGAAAGAGAAGACAAAAGATTAGAAGCAGAAAAGAAGAAATTAGCTGCAGAAAGGGAAGCCGAGGAAAGAAGACCAGCTGCAGAAGAAAGATGATTGACTGCAGAGAGGGAAGCAGAAAAGGAGGAGAAAAGATTACAAAGGGAACATGAATTACGACTAAGGGAGTTTGAGTTTCAAGGCCATGCTCCTGAAAATGGTGCCAGTCCCTTTGCCTCTGATGCTACGGTTACTCAAGGAGCCTCAATCTCAGCTATGAATTTTCATTTAGATCATTTTGTTGAGAAAGACGATGATATTGAGAGCTATATAAATAGGTACGAACTATTAGCTACCACGTATGGGTTGGAGAGAGAAAGGTGGAGCTTAAAGTTATCTCAGGGACTTCGTGGGGCAGCTTATGAAGTTTTTGCAAAAATGAGCAGAGGTGATCAGGAAAATTATGACATGCTAAAGCAGGCTCTTTTGTTAAGGTATGAAAAGAATGCAGAGTTTTACAGGAAAAAATTTAGGAATGCTAAACTACTGTCAGGTGAAACCTATCACCAGTTCTCTGCACGAATAGAGACATACTTGGAGAAATGGACTTCTCTGGGGAAAACCCAAGATCTTAAGGAAATGGTCCTTATAGAGCAACTAAGAGAGTCCATGGCTCCAGACCTGAGAAAGTTTCTCATGGAACAAGGTGCAGAGAGGCTGGGTGAGTTGCTAAATGTTGCTGAAAGGTATCAAGCAGCTCAAGCAGAGGTAACAGGTAATAAAAAGAAACAGGTGGACAACTTTAGGGCACCACAGAACTTTAATAAATTTGATCCTAGGGATCAAAATAAAGGTAAGCACCAATTTGATAGGCCACGGTATGAAAATAAAAATAAATTCCCACAATTCGATGAAAGGAAATATGATGAAAAAAAATCTTTCAACCAAGGAAAAAGGTGGTGTAAAAATTGTAAGATGAACAATCATGACACTGACCGTTGCAGAAGGAAACCTGTGTATATGGCAACCCTTCAGGTCAGGTCGACCTCAAGACAGGAGGAGGATATTATGTTAGATACCACTCCAGAAGAGATGAGGAAGGCACAGGCTGGGGATAAAACACTCAAGCCTTGTTTCAGAAAATTGTCAACTTGTCATACAACTCCAGGCAAGGGAGATTTTTTACATGAAAAACAAGTTGATGTATAGGAAGACTGGAGCTAGATCCAATGGTCACGGACAGCTGGTTCTTCCAAAAAGATACAGGACAGAATTAATAAGGAGCCTACATGTGAAACCAGATGGGGACCATGAGAAGATAGGTACCATCATTCAAAAGGTGGCTCACAATTATTATTGGCCCAAAGCAAGATGGGACATTGAAAATTTTGTAGAAAGGTGTAGCATAGCACATGAGGGAACACCCACAAGTGGGAACATGGATCAGGACCTGGACACGCCCCGGAGCAAAATTAGGCCTGATAATAAAAAGAAAAATAGATTTGATAAAGTGGACCAAATGGAATGGGAAGCCCCTTTTCACGGACAAGCTTCACTTAACTGTTTTACAATGGCCACTATGCGGAGAGTGCAAAAAGATGTCTTACCCCAGGATAAGCCGAAAATCCCTCAATCGGACTTAAACAAACTGGAGGAAGAGGATGTAGAGAGGAAATCTCTCATCAAGAATTTTAAGAGGGGAGACAGCCCCAAAAGAAAAATTGGTAGCGGTCGTTTTGTGAATGATAATTCTGGGAGGAAAAATCATCACTATAAAGCTTCAAGTGGAAGAGACCATACCGGTGCATGGACAAATAGGTCCACACAATTAAAGGTCCATATGTAGCTTTGTTAAGAACGTGGACTGATGAAAAGGCAGAGGAAAACATTACATCTTCATACCAATATGTGAATGAGCTGACCACTCGGTTAAAAACGGGCTGGAAACTTGCCAATGAAAATTTGAAACAAGCCAGGAAGAAACATGCTGCCTATTATAACAGGAAGGCGAAAGACAGAAATTTGGCTGTGGGAGAGAAGGTACTGCTTCTTTTGCCCGGGAGTCAGAATAAGTTACAAATTGGATGGCAGGGTCCATATACAGTTCTAGAGAAGGTGTCTAGAACAAATTATAAGATAGATAAGAAGGGGAAAGAAAAAATCTATCATGTGAATCTCCTGAAGAAATATTTGGAAAGAGAACATCAGGAAGAGACACACTTGTTGACCTTGTCCATCGCCATGGAGATGAAAAAGGAACCACTTTCATCATTTGAATATCCATTACACCCCTGTGAGACAGCAGCACAGGTGAAAATCAGTACACATTTAACGAAAACTCAGAAAGAGAGAGTGCAACAGGTTCTAAATAATCATGCAGAGGTGTTAACAGACCGACCAGGGCATACAAACCTATTGGAATATGATATGAAATTAATAGACTCCACACCTGTCTGTATGAAACCATATTCGATTCCGTTTGCTAAGGAAAAAGCTTTGAAGGAAGAGATAGACTATCTGTTGAAGGAAGGAATTATTTCGCACAGTGAGTCTTCGTATAGTTCCGGTGTTGTACTTTTAAGGAAGCCCTCTGGAGAACATAGACTCTGTATAGATTACAGGAGACTGAATGCTATTACAGAAGGACAGGTGGATCCATTGCCGGATACAAATCAGCTGTTTGCCAGACTAAATAAAGCTAAATATTTCTCAAAAGTGGATCTGAGTAAAGGATACTATCAGATTCCAGTAAAGCCTGAGGTTAGACCATACCTAGCTTTTAGTACCTCAGAAGGACACTATGAGTTTAATAGATTGCCATTTGGATTGAAGAATGCGCCTAGTGTCTTCTCTAGAATGATGAGAAAATTATTGGATCCTCTGAATAATCCCTGTATAACAAATTTTATGGATGATATCCTTATAGCAACAGAAACATTTGAGGAACACATTGACTCTCTGAACATGCTGTTTGATCGACTTAGGGAGGCAAATTTAACAGCCCGACCAACCAAATGTTGCGTTGGATGTAAAGAATTGGAATTTTTGGGGACACACAGTTTATCAGGGAAACATGACCCCTGACCCAAAGAATTTAGAGAAACTACAGAAAGCCCCGAGACCACAAACCAAGAAGGACGTGAGATCCTTTGTCTCATTATGTGGTTTCTACCAGAAGTATATCAAAAACTTTAATTCCATATGTGCACCTTTAACGGAATTGACACGTAAAGGACTTCCAGATCGCATTACATGGACACCACAATGTGAAATGACTTACCAAGAATTGAAGGAAAAGCTCACAAGTAAACCCATTTTGAAATTACCTGACTTAAGTCAAGAATTCATAGTAAGGACGGATGCAAGTAATATTGGGCTAGGTGCAACTTTACTACAGAAATCAGATGCATTGGATGGGGAATTAAGCCCAGTGGCATATGCTAGCAGAAAGTTGAATAAAGCTGAAATCAACTACTCAACTAGCGAAAAAGAATGTCTTGCAGTAATATGGGCAATAAAGAAATTCAATATTTATCTATATGGGAAGGCATTTAAGTTGCAAACTGACCACAAACCTTTATCGTTTTTAGCACAGGCTAAGCATGAGAACTCTAGGTTACTCCGATGGTCTTTGCTTCTGGCTCCATATAATTTTAGCATTGAATATATATCTGGAAAAACAAATCTGGGAGCGGATTTTTTAAGCCGCCATCCGTGTGATGAGAATCACCGTAAACCCCAGAAATTATAATAAATTTCTCTATGTGTATATAGAATAAAGGACTGACATATAATGTCTGTTTTAAGAGGGGAAGTGTCATGAAATATTCTAATCCACATATATAAATTATTAGGTAAATATGAAGCCTAACAAATAAAATTAATAAAGAGAAGAGCAATGGTAAAATGACAGTGCTGTCCCAAAGAATGTACTCGAAATCCCCCTTGTTTTCTGCTTCGTCTGCAAATTGTAACGCTTTCACGTTGATAGTAAAGCTTACTGTATTATTACCCGCCTTCTTCAATGAAACGTGTGCTGTATTTCTTGGAAAAGCATTGAGACGTACTGCGTAATGACCTAAATTAACCCTAACATTAATTATACTGCGTTACCAAAACGAACGAACAGATGGACTAAAGGGATAAAAAAAGAAGGGAGAGGCAGAAAGCCGAACACTAAACCCGCTTCGCGCGATACACAATTACTACCATCACGCGTGTAAGTCTACATGCACTAATTTTTTTCAGACGGACAGTGATAAAATACACTACCCTTTCCCAGAGTTAGGTTTATAAATCATAACAGACTCTTATTAGAAAAGACAACATTATATGGGTTTACGTTTGAACACATAACAGTACCCAGACAGCACATCTTCTAAACAGGAGATAGAAGAAATTGCATATTTTGAACGCAGCCACGTAGCTCCTTTAAATTAGTATTTTTGGGTTCCTTAGGGTTTGCTGACAAATAATATGTAAAACGTTACGCAAATAGTCCAGGAATTAATAAATTATACCCAAAATAAAATATTTGGGGTGCCTGACAGCATAAAATCATTTCTGCTCATAAAATTTTTTTTATAACGTGTTTGAAAAAACCTTACGTTACATAAATAGCCTACCATGTAAACTCCAAATTGATTGGAGCGCAACAAATGAAAGCCTAACCACGATTGGTCGGGCTATAAATACTATCTTGGTTGTTGGGGGAGACGGGAAAAGATAACATTTTTTCAAACACTTGTCGAAACGTGGCTCATTGGCCAGTCTCGCTGATATACACACTTGGGAGCGTTAGTTCGAGACCACTAATTCAAATAAGCTTGATAAAGCGACAGTACGTTGAAGCCAGCTCACATTTTTGCTAAAATAAAAGCCTGGAACATAGGCAGAACGGAATTTGTGCCAGTTTGTGCCAGAATTCATTGCTAATCAACGTATCTGTGTTTATTTCCATGAAATTGTGGGACAGTGGTCTTGAACCATGGTAGTGATCTTTTAACCTGGTCAAATTTGAATGAATCCAAATTGTCGGACAGCATATATTGTGTATTTTAGCTATCAGTGAGGTGTCTCCAGAGCCCAGAGGAGAATTCGAGCAGAGGAGTCTGTCATGGAATATTCTAATCCACATATATAAATTATCAATTAAATATGAAGCCTAATAAATAAAATTAATAAAGAAAAGAGCAATGGTAAAATGACAGTGCTGTCACAAAGAATGTACTCGAAATCCCCCTTGTTTTCTGCTTCGTCTGCAAATTGTAACGCTTTCACGTTGATAGTAAAGCTTACTGTATTATTACCCGCCTTCTTCAATGAAACGTGTGCTGTATTTCTTGGAAAAGCATTGAGACGTACTGCGTAATGACCTAAATTAACCCTAACATTAATTATACTGCGTTACCAAAACGAACGAACAGATGGACTAAAGGGATAAAAAGAGAAGGGAGAGGCAGAAAGCCGAACACTAAACCCGCTTCGCGCGATACACAATTACTACCATCACGCGTGTAAGTCTACATGCACTAATTTTTTTTCAGACGGACAGTGATAAAATACACTACCCTTTCCCAGAGTTAGGTTTATAAATCATAACAGACTCTTATTAGAAAAGACAACATTATATGGGTTTACGTTTGAACACATAACAGTACCCAGACAGCACATCTTCTAAACAGGAGATAGAAGAAATTGCATATTTTGAACGCAGCCACGTAGCTCCTTTTAATTAGTATTTTTGGGTTCCTTAGGGTTTGCTGACAAATAATATGTAAAACGTTACGCAAATAGTCCAGGAATTAATAAATTATACCCAAAATAAAATATTGGGGGTGCCTGACAGCATAAAATCATTTCTGCTCATAAAATTTTTTTTTATAACGTGTTTGAAAAAACCTTACGTTACATAAATAGCCTACCATGTAAACTCCAAATTGATTGGAGCGCAACAAATGAAAGCCTAACCACGATTGGTCGGGTTATAAATACTATCTTGGTTGTTAGGGGAGACGGGAAAAGATAACATTTTTTCAAACACTTGTCGAAACGTGGCTCATTGGCCAGTCTCGCTGATATACACACTTGGGAGCGTTAGTTCGAGACCACTAATTCAAATAAGCTTGATAAAGCGACAGTACGTTGAAGCCAGCTCACATTTTTGCTAAAATAAAAGCCTGGAACATAGGCAGAACGGAATTTGTGCCAGTTTGTGCCAGAATTCATTGCTAATCAACGTATCTGTGTTTATTTCCATGAAATTGTGGGACAGTGGTCTTGATGGTAGTGAGCAGCACCTGGTCAGAGATTTGCTGAATCCAGAGTCGGACAGCATACTCCTTGGTCTTTTTAGCTATCAGTGAGGTGTCTCCTGAGCCCAGAGGAGAATTCGAGCAGAGGAGTCCTTTCCTGCCGCCATCACTAAAGATAAGCAGAGTTGGCCAGCTGAGCTCAACATTATGTCCCCTCATCTTGAACTGACTTTTTAAAAAAATAACATTAAGAGGGGAATTTACTTGTCTTAAAATCAGGAACTGTGAACATCTACAATAATGGTCCCTAAAGACAAACTATTGAAGTCATGATGACAAATACCAACAGAGCTTGAACAAAACAAAACCAGTATTACCTCATTTTACCACTACACAACTGACACACATAGAACATTTGTAATAATATATGTCACTACAATATTCATATTAAATACATTCTGTACATACCTTGTAATTTAAATTGATTGTGATTCCTGGTTCCCTTGTAGTTGAATCAGGACACATATTCATTCATGCCAGTAATGAATACATATTGTTATTTGAAACGTTACTAGTGACTTCTTTAAGATATTCTCATAGAGTGTTATATGTATGTGAGTGTCACAGTGTTGTTAAGAGTAGTGGATTAAATTAAATTGTTTATCTGTCTGTTGTTGTGACTTACACTTCACCATACACATACCCTAGACACATAACGTAGCATCACACTATTCCAGAATAATTCTGACTGAGATATATAGATATGTGGTAGCAAGTAAGGTTATATATATAATATACTACTCTTATTAGATATATATATATACCTTCACAGCTGATCTCAGTCAGTACACTAAGTCCCTTATAAGTATTTATAACTTCCCACTTCACCACATATATTGGGGTCTCGCTCTTGGGATTTTGAATCTTTAACTATTAAAAATTTTGGGGATAATTCACTTCAGGGAATATAAGAATTAAAAGGTATCCTTGGGTGGAATTAAATAAGGTTGAGCTCACGGTGCCTGTGTTGTCCATTAGAGATTGAATTGTTGGTTAGACATTGTATTAAGTTACCTGATAGACAATGGCGGACCTGGCCAAATTTCGATCTGCTGCGGTTCAGACTGCAAAAGAGTTAGGATTAGATGGGCAAGTTATGGTTGCCTATGTTACTACGGAATGTGACAAATTTATTGAACGCGAAGAAAGAAGGTTTGAAGCCGAAAGAAGGTTAGAGGCTGAAAGGGAAATTAAGAGGTTGCAGATTGAGGCTGAGGCTAAGAAATTGGAAGCAGAAAGAGAAGACAAAAGATTAGCAGCAGAAGAGAAGAAATTAGCTGCAGAAAGGGAAGCCGAGGAAAGAAGACAAGCTGCAGAAGAAAGAAGATTGACTGCAGAGAGGGAAGCAGAAAAGGAGGAGAAAAGATTACAAAGGGAACATGAATTACGACTAAGGGAGTTTGAGTTTCAAGGCCATGCTCCTGAAAATGGTGCCAGTCCCTTTGCCTCTGATGCTACGGTTACTCAAGGAGCCTCAATCTCAGCTATGAATTTTCATTTAGATCATTTTGTTGAGAAAGACGATGATATTGAGAGCTATATAAATAGGTACGAACTATTAGCTACCACGTATGGGTTGGAGAGAGAAAGGTGGAGCTTAAAGTTATCTCAGGGACTTCGTGGGGCAGCTTATGAAGTTTTTGCAAAAATGAGCAGAGGTGATCAGGAAAATTATGACATGCTAAAGCAGGCTCTTTTGTTAAGGTATGAAAAGAATGCAGAGTTTTACAGGAAAAAATTTAGGAATGCTAAACTACTGTCAGGTGAAACCTATCACCAGTTCTCTGCACGAATAGAGACATACTTGGAGAAATGGACTTCTCTGGGGAAAACCCAAGATCTTAAGGAAATGGTCCTTATAGAGCAACTAAGAGAGTCCATGGCTCCAGACCTGAGAAAGTTTCTCATGGAACAAGGTGCAGAGAGGCTGGGTGAGTTGCTAAATGTTGCTGAAAGGTATCAAGCAGCTCAAGCAGAGGTAACAGGTAATAAAAAGAAACAGGTGGACAACTTTAGGGCACCACAGAACTTTAATAAATTTGATCCTAAGGATCAAAATAAAGGTAAGCACCAATTTGATAGGCCACGGTATGAAAATAAAAATAAATTCCCACAATTCGATGAAAGGAAATATGATGAAAGAAAATCTTTCAACCAAGGAAAAAAGGTGGTGTAAAAATTGTAAGATGAACAATCATGACACTGACCATTGTAGAAGGAAACCTCCTCATTTTGCTGCTATGACATCGGGGAAAAAGGAAAAGAAGGGCAAACCTGAAGAATTACAGGAACCATACCACCCCCCCAGTGTGTGAAGATGTCATTTGTAATGGTGTCACTATAAGATGTTTATATGATACCGGTTTAGATTACGATTCCGTTGTGAGTTCTCACCTGGTGCAGGCCGATCAATACACCACAGAAACAGTGGAGATTCAAACTGCAACCAAGGATGTAGCTACCATGACACTTCCCGTCGCCCGAATAAAAGTGAAAACGCGATATGTGGAAGGAATCATAAAAGCAGCAGTGATAAATGAGCCAATCTACCCTCTAATATTGGGGTGTAGATATGTCTTCTTGGGGAATCCCAAGAGACCTGTGATATTGGCAACAGTGCAGACCAGATCACAGACAAAGAAGGAGGAGGATAATCCCATAAATACTCACCCAGATGAGATGAGGAAGGCACAGGCTGAGGACAAAACACTCAAGCCATGTTTCAAGAAGTTGCCCAAATCTCATACACCTCCAGGCAAGGGAGAGTTTTATATGAAGAACAAATTGATATATAGGAAGGCTGGATCTGAATCCAATGGTCACGGACAGCTGGTCCTTCCCACTTCATATAGGACTAAAGTGTTGGAACTAGGACATGCGATTCCCTTCAGTGGTCATATGGGAATCAGCGCAACAGGACAGCGAATAGCTTGTCACTATTTCTGGCCAGGAATAACTGAAGATATCAAACGATATGTAAAATCCTGTCCAGAGTGCCAACGAGTAGCACCTAAACATTGGACTGCACCAGCAACTCTGGGGGAAATGCCCATAGTGGGAACACCCTTTGAGAGAGTTGCCGTGGATCTTGTGGGACCTCTCACCCGAACCAAGAGAAGGAACAGCTACATTCTGACTCTGGTGGACACTTGTTCTATGTGGGGAGAGGCAGTAGCCCTGTCATCGATTGATTCAAAACATGTGGCAGAGGCATTGCTCACAATTTTCACAAGGTTAGGCTTTCCCAATCAAATCTTGACTGATAATGGCTCTCAGTTCAAGGGGAAACTAACTGAAGAAGTTTTCAGGATCTTTCAGGCCAAACACTTCCATTGTAGTGTGTATCATCCCCAAGGGAACGGCCAAGTGGAAAGATTTAACGGCACATTAATGTCGATCCTGAGAAAGTTGGCACACGAAAAACCAGATACATGGGACCAGTACCTGCACGCCGCCCTCTTTGCTTATCGGGAGGTACCCCATAGTTCAACCGGTATGGCCCCGGCAACATTATTGTTTGGAAGGCCAATAAAAGGTCCACTTGAAGCTATGTTAAGAACGTGGACTGATGAAAAGGCAGAGGAAAACATTACATCTTCATACCAATATGTGAATGAGCTGACCACTCGGTTAAAAACTGGCTGGAAACTTGCCAATGAAAATTTGAAACAAGCCAGGAAGAAACATGCTGCCTATTATAACAGGAAGGCGAAAGACAGAAATTTGGCTGTGGGAGAGAAGGTACTGCTTCTTTTGCCCGGGAGTCAGAATAAGTTACAAATTGGATGGCAGGGTCCATATACAGTTCTAGAGAAGGTGTCTAGAACAAATTATAAGATAGATAAGAAGGGGAAAGAAAAAATCTATCATGTGAATCTCCTGAAGAAATATTTGGAAAGAGAACATCAGGAAGAGACACACTTGTTGACCTTGTCCATCGCCATGGAGATGAAAAAGGAACCACTTTCATCATTTGAATATCCATTACACCCCTGTGAGACAGCAGCACAGGTGAAAATCAGTACACATTTAACGAAAACTCAGAAAGAGAGAGTGCAACAGGTTCTAAATAATCATGCAGAGGTGTTAACAGACCGACCAGGGCATACAAACCTATTGGAATATGATATGAAACTCATAGACTCCACACCTGTCTGTATGAAACCATATTCGATTCCGTTTGCTAAGGAAAAAGCTTTGAAGGAAGAGATAGACTATCTGTTGAAGGAAGGAATTATTTCGCACAGTGAGTCTTCGTATAGTTCCGGTGTTGTACTCTTAAGGAAGCCCTCTGGAGAACATAGACTCTGTATAGATTACAGGAGACTGAATGCTATTACAGAAGGACAGGTGGATCCATTGCCGGATACAAATCAGCTGTTTGCCAGACTAAATAAAGCTAAATATTTCTCAAAAGTGGATCTGAGTAAAGGATACTATCAGATTCCAGTAAAGCCTGAGGTTAGACCATACCTAGCTTTTAGTACCTCAGAAGGACACTATGAGTTTAATAGATTGCCATTTGGATTGAAGAATGCGCCTAGTGTCTTCTCTAGAATGATGAGAAAATTATTGGATCCTCTGAATAATCCCTGTATAACAAATTTTATGGATGATATCCTTATAGCAACAGAAACATTTGAGGAACACATTGACTCTCTGAACATGCTGTTTGATCGACTTAGGGAGGCAAATTTAACAGCCCGACCAACCAAATGTTGCGTTGGATGTAAAGAATTGGAATTTTTGGGACACACAGTTTATCAGGGAAACATGACCCCTGACCCAAAGAATTTAGAGAAACTACAGAAAGCCCCGAGACCACAAACCAAGAAGGACGTGAGATCCTTTGTCTCATTATGTGGTTTCTACCAGAAGTATATCAAAAACTTTAATTCCATATGTGCACCTTTAACGGAATTGACACGTAAAGGACTTCCAGATCGCATTACATGGACACCACAATGTGAAATGACTTACCAAGAATTGAAGGAAAAGCTCACAAGTAAACCCATTTTGAAATTACCTGACTTAAGTCAAGAATTCATAGTAAGGACGGATGCAAGTAATATTGGGCTAGGTGCAACTTTACTACAGAAATCAGATGCATTGGATGGGGAATTAAGCCCAGTGGCATATGCTAGCAGAAAGTTGAATAAAGCTGAAATCAACTACTCAACTAGCGAAAAAGAATGTCTTGCAGTAATATGGGCAATAAAGAAATTCAATATTTATCTATATGGGAAGGCATTTAAGTTGCAAACTGACCACAAACCTTTATCGTTTTTAGCACAGGCTAAGCATGAGAACTCTAGGTTACTCCGATGGTCTTTGCTTCTGGCTCCATATAATTTTAGCATTGAATATATATCTGGAAAAACCAATCTGGGAGCGGATTTTTTTAGCCGCCATCCGTGTGATGAGAATCACCGTAAACCCCAGAAATAATAATAAATTTCTCTATGTGTATATAGAATAAAGGACTGACATATAATGTCTGTTTTAAGAGGGGAAGTGTCATGAAATATTCTAATCCACATATATAAATTATTAGGTAAATATAAAGCCTAACAAATAAAATTAATAAAGAGAAGAGCAATGGTAAAATGACAGTGCTGTCACAAAGAATGTACTCGAAATCCCCCTTGTTTTCTGCTTCGTCTGCAAATTGTAACGCTTTCACGTTGATAGTAAAGCTTACTGTATTATTACCCGCCTTCTTCAATGAAACGTGTGCTGTATTTCTTGGAAAAGCATTGAGACGTACTGCGTAATGACCTAAATTAACCCTAACATTAATTATACTGCGTTACCAAAACGAACGAACAGATGGACTAAAGGGATAAAAAGAGAAGGGAGAGGCAGAAAGCCGAACACTAAACCCGCTTCGCGCGATACACAATTACTACCATCACGCGTGTAAGTCTACATGCACTAATTTTTTTTTCAGACGGACAGTGATAAAATACACTACCCTTTCCCAGAGTTAGGTTTATAAATCATAACAGACTCTTATTAGAAAAGACAACATTATATGGGTTTACGTTTGAACACATAACAGTACCCAGACAGCACATCTTCTAAACAGGAGATAGAAGAAATTGCATATTTTGAACGCAGCCACGTAGCTCCTTTAAATTAGTATTTTTGGGTTCCTTAGGGTTTGCTGACAAATAATATGTAAAACGTTACGCAAATAGTCCAGGAATTAATAAATTATACCCAAAATAAAATATTGGGGGTGCCTGACAGCATAAAATCATTTCTGCTCATAAAATTTTTTTTTTATAACGTGTTTGAAAAAACCTTACGTTACATAAATAGCCTACCATGTAAACTCCAAATTGATTGGAGCGCAACAAATGAAAGCCTAACCACGATTGGTCGGGCTATAAATACTATCTTGGTTGTTGGGGGAGACGGGAAAAGATAACATTTTTTCAAACACTTGTCGAAACGTGGCTCATTGGCCAGTCTCGCTGATATACACACTTGGGAGCGTTAGTTCGAGACCACTAATTCAAATAAGCTTGATAAAGCGACAGTACGTTGAAGCCAGCTCACATTTTTGCTAAAATAAAAGCCTGGAACATAGGCAGAACGGAATTTGTGCCAGTTTGTGCCAGAATTCATTGCTAATCAACGTATCTGTGTTTATTTCCATGAAATTGTGGTAAGTGGTCTTGATGGTAGTGAGCAGCACCTGGTCAGAGATTTGCTGAATCCAGAGTCGGACAGCATACTCCTTGGTCTTTTTAGCTATCAGTGAGGTGTCTCCTGAGCCCAGAGGAGAATTCGTGCAGAGGAGTCCTTTCCTGCCGCCATCACTAAAGATAAGCAGAGTTGGCCAGCTGAGCTCAACATTATGTCCCCTCATCTTGAACTGCTTTTTTAAAATTAACATTAAGAGGGGAATTTACTTGTCTTAAAATCAGGAACTGTGAACATCTCCAATACTGGTCCCTAAAGACAAACTAATGAAGTCATGATGACAAATACCAACAGAGCTTGAACAAAACAAAACCAGTATTACCTCATTTTACTACTACACAACTGACACACATAGAACATTTGTAATAATATATGTCACTACAATATTCATATTAAATACATTCTGTACATAACTTGTAATTTAAATTGATTGTGATTCCTGGTTCCCTTGTAGTTGAATCAGGACACATATTCATTCATGCCAGTAATGAATACATATTGTTATTTGAAACGTTACTAGTGACTTCTTTAAGATATTCTCATAGAGTGTTATATGTATGTGAGTGTCACAGTGTTGTTAAGAGTAGTGGATTAAATTAAATTGTTTATCTGTCTGTTGTTGTGACTTACACTTCACCATACACATACCCTAGACACATAACGTAGCATCACACTATTCCAGAATAATTCTGACTGAGATATATAGATATGTGGTAGCAAGTAAGGTTATATATATAATATACTACTCTTATTAGATATATATATATACCTTCACAGCTGATCTCAGTCAGTACACTAAGTCCCTTATAAGTATTTATAACTTCCCACTTCACCAGAGTCCTCATCTTGAAAAGCAGAGTTGGCCAGCTGACTTTTTTTCCTGAAAAAAATTAACATTAAGAGGGGAATTTACTTGTCTTAAAATCAGGAACTGTGAACATCTACAATAATGGTCCCTAAAGACAAACTATTGAAGTCATGATGACAAATACCAACAGAGCTTGAACAAAACAAAACCAGTATTACCTCATTTTACCACTACACAATTGACACACATAGAACATTGGTAATAATATATGTCACTACAATATTCATATTAAATACATTCTGTACATAACTTGTAATTTAAATTGATTGTGATTCCTGGTTCCCTTGTAGTTGAATCAGGACACATATTCATTCATGCCAGTAATGAATACATATTGTTATTTGAAACGTTACTAGTGACTTCTTTAAGATATTCTCATAGAGTGTTATATGTATGTGAGTGTCACAGTGTTGTTAAGAGTAGTGGATTAAATTAAATTGTTTATCTGTCTGTTGTTGTGACTTACACTTCACCATACACATACCCTAGACACATAACGTAGCATCACACTATTCCAGAATAATTCTGACTGAGATATATAGATATGTGGTAGCAAGTAAGGTTATATATATAATATACTACTCTTATTATCTTAGTATTGTTGGTAAGGTTTTTGCCAAAGTCATCCTAATGCGACTACACAAGTTAGCTGAGCGCATATATCCAGAGTCACAGTGTGGATTCCGAGCTGGCAGATCAACAACAGACATGATCTTCTCTCTCTCCGCCAGCTTCAGGAAAAATCAAGAGAGCAGAAAAGACCATTATATATCGCCTTTATAGACCTCACAAAAGCATTCGACCTGGTTAGTAGGGATGGACTCTTTAAAATCCTCCTGAAAATAGGCTGCCTTTCTAAAATGCTGGAAATGATAAAGTCATTCCATGACGGCATGAAGGGAACAGTCCAATATGCTGGAAGCACGTCACAGCCCTTTGATATACGAAGTGGCGTTAAACAAGGCTGTGTTCTGGCTCCGACCCTCTTCGGAATCTTCTTTGCCTTACTCTTGAAACATGCATTCGGAGATGCGACTGAAGGAATATGCCTTCACACTAGGTCAGATGGCCGTCTGTTTAATCTTTCAAGGCTGAAGGCAAAAACAAAAATCAGAAGGGTCACTATAAGAGACTTGTTGTTCGCTGATGATGCTGCAGTCATCACTCAAAGCCAACAGGAGCTTCAGAGCTTGATGAATCGCTTCACTAAAGCATGCAAGGACTTTGGCCTCACAATAAGTCTAAAGAAAACGAATGTGCTGAGTCAGGATGTGGGTGCTGCACCAGTTATCACTATCGATAACTATGAATTGGCAGTGGTGCACCACTTCACATACCTAGGGTCTACCATCAATGACAAACTCTCACTGGATACAGAAATCGACAGCCGCATTGGCAAAGCTGCAGCTACCTTTGCCCGCCTCACATCGCGTGTTTTGGGGAAACTCTAAACTCACAATGAAGACCAAAGCTGCGGTATATAATGCCTGCGTCACCAGCACACTCCTATATGGCAGCGAGACCTGGACGACCTATGCTAAGCAAGAAAGAAGGCTCAATACCTTCCATTTGCGGTGTCTTCGCCGCATCCTCAGCATCTCGTGGAAAGATAAAGTGACAAATGTCGAGGTGTTGTCACGTGCTGGCCTTCAAAGTATGTATACGCTTCTTAGACAGCGCAGACTTCGCTGGCTTGGCCATGTTCGCCGCATGGAAGATGGTCGCATCCCAAAAGATATCTTCTACGGACAATTAGCAGATGGCAAGAGAACAGTTGGGCGACCACAGCTGAGGTTCAAAGATGTGTGCAAGAGAGAGATGAGGGCACTGGACATGGATCCAGCAACATGGGAGGATGAAGCTGCCGATCGCACTAAGTGGCGATGCTATTTACGGCGCCACCTCAGATTGGGCGAAGAGAGGCTCACACAAGAAGCAGAGGTGAGGAGAAAACGTCGAAAGGAGCACCAGGAAAATAAGCAGCTGAGGGCTGTCACCTCAGGGGCGCATTCCCATAGTCAGTTATGACTGAAGGGGCTATTATTATTATTATTGTTAGTGCATTAAAAGCCTGTGTTTAAAATATTTTTTTAAATATTTTTTATTTCTTCTTTTTAGTGTAATTTTTTTGTTGTTTTTAAATTTAAGTCAAATGTAATCGATCCGCTAATGACATTATCAGTTTGTGATAAACGAGTCCAGAGCACATGAGGCGGATTTCATTATTCAGTATATTACACGGAAAGTTAATATACTTTTTTTTAAAAATTTTGTTAAGAGTTGTAAATTACATTTTTTTAAAAATGTAGTTGTCAGTTGTGTGTATGTTTGTGCACTCGCGTGCGATAGTGTGTGTGTGGAAGTGGTTTGGGGGGGGGGGGGGGGGGGAAGTTTCAATATTTCTCTCAAGAGAGACAATCTTGTTGGAAAGAATACATCTAGATTATTTGCAGTTATCGCCTATTTCACTGATGATACAATATAAACAAACAAAATTAATTTTAATTTTATTCATTTTATTACTTTTACGACTGATTATTATATTGTCATGGGGAATACACAACTATGCCAAGTTTCAGAGCTATTGCTCATCTGGAAGTGATTGAAAAATTGATTGAAAGATTTGAAGGTGACAAAAGAGTGAGAAGAGAGTGACATACGTTGCAAGTTAAAGAAAAGCCTGTAAAAAGGTTAAGAACCCCTGCCATAGTACCTCATCAGTTTCCAAAGCGATTCTCTGTCAAATGTGAAATTAAACAATCAATGCCCAAAGAAAGAGGAAGGGGGTAGTGAGTGAGAGAGAGAGAGAGAGAGAGAGAGAGAGAGAGGATCACCCGGAAACCACAACAACAACAACAACAAAACTAAACAAGTTAAAAAGACTATAATGATGTGTCCTGAAAGAGACCAATGTACACAGCAGAAGGGATAATGTACACAGCAGAAGGGATAATGCACACATAAAGAAAAGCCATTAATTGTTAATGAGCAAGTTATGAGAAAAGACAAATTAGAACACATTGTGGCAGCAGATAAAAGACAGTAGTGAGAGCGGCTATTTAATGTTCTAACAACATAACATGAAGGCTATGATCGCCCATTCAGTAGACACAAACTTAAAGAAGAAAAATCTAATAAAGACAACGTCTTGGTTTCATAGAGTTGCCCGTTTTTAAATTTCATTCTTACATACTAGAACATTTTTTGTTCACTGTGGTCTCGATGGCAACGTCTTTCCCGTCCCCTCCTATTTTTCAAGAAGCAGTCACTGTAAGTTAGTTATATGGAATGATAGACAGAAAGGAGTCGGTTAAAAAAAAAAAAACTGCCAGGCATGTAGCGGTTGGTAGATAAACTGCCAGATAGGAAGGGGTTGGTAGTTAAGCTGCCACACAAGAAGGGGTTGGTAGATAAGCTGCTAGACAGGAATGGGTTGGTAGATAAGCTGCCAGACAGTTAGCGGTTGGTAGATAAGCTGCCAGACAGGAAGGGGTTGGTAGTTAAACTGTTAGGCAGGAATGGGTTGGTAGAGAAGATGTCAGACAGGAAGGGGTTGGTAGATAAGCTGTCAGACAGGAACGGTTGGTAGATAAGCTGTCAGACAGGAAGGGGTTGGTAGATAAGCTGTCAGACAGGAAGGGGTTGGTAGATAAGCTGTCAGATAGGAAGGGGTTGGTGGATAAGCTGTCAGGCAGGAATGGGTTGGTAGATAAGCTTCCAGGCAGGAAGGAATTGGCAGATAAGCTGCCAGACCGGAAGAGGTTGGTAGATAAGCTGTCAGACATGTACGGGTTGGTAGATAAACTGTCAGACATGTAGGGTTTGGCAGATAAACTGCCAGACAGGTAGAAAGAGCCAACCCTTCCTTGCTCCTACTGTTGCTTTTAGTCAGAAGTCTCAGTTCAGAAGGCTGTAGTTTCTGGACATTATCACTGAGAAAACGAAAACTACGATAATTAGCAAAGCAAGCGATAGGCAACGTTGAAGACAGGAATAAATGGGAAAATAATGGAGCAAATCAAGAGTTTCTCATATCTTGGTCATATAATAACAGAATATGGCAGACGTGGGACAGAAATCAAGAAGAGGAATGGTCAAAGCTACATTCAACAACATGAAACAAATACTAACATCTGAACTAATAACTAACTAATTAAAACTGAGAGTCATCAAGTGTTATATACACTCTTCATTACTCTGTGTTGTAGAAACATCAAATAAATAAATATTATACACTTAAATGTATGTTACACAAGCAAACATGGACAATAAGTAGGAAGTTGGCAGAAAGAATGAGATCCTTGAGAGTGGATATATAGAAGAATGAGAAACATCTCATGGGAGGAGAAGTTAACAAATAAAGAAATCACACAAAGGCTAGGAACTAAAAGCGAAAGAATGAACGAATTAGATCAAAGATAGATAAAATATGTTGGTCACATAAAAAAGACATTACACCGTATTGAAGATCATAATGGAAGTAAAAGTTGAAGGCAAACGTGCAAGAGGAAGACATCTCTATAAATAGGAAGATAACACCAAGAGGTGACCAGGAAAGAGTCTATCAGAGTGACCATCAAGATAAGAGACAGAAGTTGTTGGAGATCCATTGCCGACATTCGATACGGAGATTGCAGCTAAAGATTTGTTTCTGGTTTGCCAGGTTGCACTCTACTCAGACAAACCATTGTATTCTGCAACTTTATGTATTTGACGTAAGTAACTGAAGTCCTAAACATTTTTTGGCCGAAGGAAAGGACGGTGAATTGGGCGCTGCCATGTTGTGACTCCGTGTGCTATGTTTGCATGTAGTGCGGTGTGTTTGCACGTAACATAAATTTCGTGAGTATGATATATCATAGAATTAGAAATTTGAGGCGTTATACAGGCATACCTCAGAGATATTGCGGGTTCGGTTTCAGACCAACGTAATAAAGCGAATATCGCAACAAACCGGGCCACACCCATTTTTTGGCTTCCCAGTGCATATACAAGCGTAAAATCATGTTTACACTATGTCTGTTAAGTGCACAATAGCGTTAGGTCTAAAAAGAACAATGTACTGTAAAATTAAATACTTTATTGCTAAAAAAAAAATGCTAATCTTCATCATCTGAGTCTTCAAGCGAATCGCAACCTTTTTGCTGGTGGAGAGCCAAAATCTATCGGAAGAAAAATTCACGTTCTAATAAATAAACATGAATAATTTGAAAATAAGCGCAATATCTGCGAAGCGCAATAAAGCGAGGTATGCCTGTATATCATAATTGTAACCTATGCGATGTTGAAATGGATATTTTTCGTTCATTTTAGTTGGATTTTGTTTAGTTTAATAGTGGGTGTTTTGCAATGTGTCGAAGTGATATGGTTACTTATCCGTATAGATAACGTTCAGGCAAAGTGGCAGACCTTGTTCTACTATCCTTTCTCTTTAAAGTAAAGTTTTTTTTTTTTTGTTTTTTTTTTTTTAAATTTAGCATGCCAAACTTAGAGTTCATGCATGTGCTGTTTGCTTACTGAGTTCATACCAGGGCTGGAAACATACGGTGTCTCCGTTGTCGTGTATCCCACGATTCCAATTTTCTGACCTCCGACCTCCTTGACAGCGGACTTTTTGACAACATCTGCCAAAGCTGGGGTCTTTGTCACGTTCATGTTACTGGACAATAGTGGAAACGTCAGGTTGTGGGCGAAAGGGGCAAGCCCTGCTATTCCAGTGTCGAACTCGTGGTTGCCGATTGCCTGGGTGTGAGAAATCAGTTCATAAATTGTGACATGTTATTAAAAGAAACACTTTATTCGGGCGATGATGATCATGATGCATGCAATGAGGAGGATGCACATAAATAAAAGACTACTTCTTCCTCAGACGACTAGTATGAGGTTGTGAACTACTCTGGCAACCTCACAATGTACAACTAATTGCAACATAAACCATCGCTACAAGAGTATCCGAATGCTTGGTGCAGGATTCCAGTAAGGAGACGAGCTGCAGTGGATGTTCAATACTCTACAAGGAGCCAAAAGGTTTGTTTTGTTTTTAAAAACTATCTTCACTGCACACGGACAACTCCAGCACTGCTCCTATCTCCTCCCTTAGATCCCACAAGGAGGATGTGATAATTTTACCATGATACAACGTTAAAATATCTCCAAATTTAACGATAAAATGTAGGGTTAAAAATAATGCGTCAGATACTAGGAGACATGCTCGCCCATGCCAGCCTTTCCAGCCACCATTCAAATTATCTAGTTAGACGTGCAGACGGAACGTTTACCCTTTGTAGACGGGGATGAATGAAACGGAGATCAAAAAAAAAAAAAAGGAAAAATATGACTGAACACGTGTTTGAAGTTCGAACGGCAAAAAAGACGCAATTGGTGGTGAAAGGAAAAAAATTCACGTCACTAGTTGACATAAGTAAGGAAATGGACAAGAAAAGGACCTTAGCTCTTATTCGAGACAGTCATTTCTTGGACGTTTTTCGATACTTGGCCTTTATTTGAATGCCGCGGCAAAACACATGAGAGAAGGTTCTCGAATAAATTTCAAAAACTAAACTTGAGAAAAAAATATGTTTTTTCTTAATAATAGAGTTATGAAAATAAAACCTAGCTAGTTTGATAGCCCATCTTGAGCAGAGAAATAATATGCTTTCAATTATACAGACGGATAGATAATAAGGAAGATATTGACAAAAGACTGTATTGTCCATATCAGACGAGCGACTGCACTGTTAACCAATGTCACTAAAAGTTTCGAAAATCTTGGCCTTGAGCATGCAAACGTAAAAATCGAGCTGTAATTAAAGAGAGGGGAAGTGGTGGAGAATTGTAGCTAAAAATAACTTAGGAGGCAGATTCGTGTAGGAAATGCATGTAGAACCAAGTGTGTTTTTATGAAAAAACTAGTAGAGACAGACGGACTAACAGACCGTAATACATACTTGACTGAGATTTGACTGAAGTGACTTTTGGTTGTAGATTTGAAAGTTAGGGGGGAAGTCGGCGATTGGTCAACGCATTTTATAGTAGCGGGACAGAGAGGTGAAATTTTGCCATTTGACATAAGTCTGTTCAGAGACGCAGTTTAAATTAAAAGTGGTGTTGATTCCTGAAGAATACAATTATATAGTGGGACGCCATCATACAGCCAGCAGCTCAGCTGAGTTTTGCTAGCAAATTTAACTGTGTTCTCAATTCTGAATTCTGGTAAGAATGAACAATATTTATTTTGTATATTTTAATAATTCGAGTGATTGATACTGCCAAATCATAAAAATGATTACGACAAGTAAGTGTTCGCTCTAGATCCCCAGCCCAAGTTCAGGGTCTAGAGACATACATACAAAGAAAATATATAGGAACGCCTAAATGAAACTATGAAAAAAAGATCTAGTGTTGAGATCAGTGGAACATATCACCTATCTTATTCAATAGCAGGAAGCTATTGAACATATCTCAGATGCAATGTAGTCTTGGGGGACTAGTACTATGTGAAACCAACTAGGTAAGATGTGCTGTGTGGTCAGAGAGATCTGACCCAGTCTATGTGGTGTTGTTGTGTGTAGTGTTGTGTGCAGAAGTGGTTCAGGAGGTAGAATTCTGACACATGACCCAATACTTTTGTTTCAGAATTGTGAGTTTCTGTTTGGCACCAAAGCGGTGTCAAATGCTGTAGTAATATATACAAGTGTGGACCAGTGCAGTCTACCATTGTGTCAGAACAGCCGTATATTATCCCCCAGCACGGAGAGGAGGGGCCACCAGACTTCTGTACTAGATCGACGCAGGCAAGATAAGTGATATCTGGCCTGCTGGACGTTCACCAACTGATTTTACCAACTAATTCACCATATAAATAAAGACTTACCATTGGGGAAATTAAACTATGTACTCATCCCCTAAATCAATGGACAATGTTTGGTAGTCATAGACTGGGAGTGATGACACCACCCCAACAGCATATCTAGTAATAAGTTCTCCTGGGACTATCTTAATATAATTATTATTAACCAGTCATTTGAAATAATTAGGTACACATTTTCCATTTTATTATGTCATATGATTATGCATTCCATTTATAACTCCATAATATTTCTTATGTTCTGACCAACTAAACATTTGGTTCAGAACAAAATAAATTTATCAAAAGATTTAAACTTTTACAACTAAAACAGCCTGAGTTAGTTCAGTGTGTTATAAAGTTTATTAATATTATTAGACTTCTTAATTATCTGTGTGTGTGTGTGTGTGTGTGTGTGTGTGTAATCTACCACAACACATTGCATATCAGTACCCTAGACTTTTAACGTAGCCACATTCATTAGTAAAAAAGATATGTGTGAGGTCGTTAGTGGTAGTAAGAAGGGCCTTCTGTAATTCACATCTACATTTATCTCAGGAGCCTTCACAGCTGACCTCATACATCACACTAGTTAACATCAACCATACAATACCATCAAAATCCACTACATATATTGGGGTCTTGTCCAGGGATAATTAGCTTATCAGTAATATTAGGATCTCCTGGTGGGAGAATAAAATCAGGGGGACAAATTGTAAAAATTAAAAGGGTCCCTTAAAATTGAAAGTGAAAATAAAAGTTGGTGAATCTTCACAGCCAATGGTAATTAATTAATTAATTGGTTAATTAGAATTACCTTACTCAATAGTTAATTAGAATTACTTTGGTTATTGATTAGTTAGATTTTTACCTTGATCATTGTTATTTTGTGTGATGGCTGAGCTGGCAAAGTTCAGATCAGCTGCTGTGCTAACGGCGAAGGAAATGGGAATGGATGGTCAGGTTTTAATTCAGTATGTAACTGCTGAATGTGACAAGTATATTGAAAGGGAAGATAGGAAGGTAGCTGAAGAGAAGAGGTTACAAATTGAGGCTGATAGAGAACTTAAGAGGCTGCAGATTGAGGCTGACAAAGAGGCAAAAGCAGTAGAGGCAGAAGATAAAAAGGCCGAAAGGGAGGCAGAAGATAGAAGGTTGCAAAGGGAGCACGAATTACGACTAAGGTAGCTGGAGTTACAAGGCCATGCTCCTGAAAATGGTGCCAGCCCTTTTGCTTCAGATGCTACGCCTAATCATTGAGCCTCAACATCAGCTATGGGGTTTCATTTATACCATTTTGTTGAAAAAGACGATGACATCGAGGGGTACCTCAGTCGTTTTGAATTATTAGCTACTACATATGGGTTAGAGAGAGAGAGAGGTGGAGTTTAAAGTTATCACAGGGACTGAGAGGTACTTCTTATGAAGTCTTCGCAAAAATGAACAGAGAAGACCAAGACAATTATGACATGTTAAAGCAGGCTTTGTTATTGAGGTACGAAAAAAATGGTGAATTTTATCGTAAGAAATTTAGAAATGCCAAACTGTTGTCTGGGGAGACATACCACCAATTCTCTGCCAGACTGGAAACCTATTTGGAGAAATGGACTGCTCTGGGGAAGACCCAAGATCTTAAAGAGATGATCATGATAGAGCAATTGAGAGAGTCCATGGCTCCAGACATGAGAAAATTTCTCATGGAACAATGTGCAGAGAAGTTGGGGGAGGTTTTAAATGTCGCTGAGAGGTATCAGGCAGCCCAGGCAGAGGTAAGTGGCACTAAAAAGAAGCACATAGAAACTTTTAAAGCTCCACAGCCATTTAATAAATTTGAAAATAGAGAACAGGGTAATAAGGGCAGGACAAACTTTGAACGGCCAAGAAATGACTATCGAGACAAAAACTCACAGTTCAATGACCAAAAATATAATGAAAGAAAACCGTTTAACCAAGGAAAAAGATGGTGCAAATGGTGCAAGAAAGACAACCATAACACCGAATTTTGTAGAAGGAAACCTTCAAACATTGCTGCAATGAAGTCGGGGACTCAAAGATTAAAGGTTAATCCTAATGGACAGCAGGAACCTTATCACCCCCCAGTTTGTGAGGATGTTATTTGTAATGGGGTCACCATAAGGTGCCTTTATGATACAGGTTTGGATTATGATTCAGTTGTGAAGTCTAGCCTAGTGGACCCAAGTCAGTATACCACAGAAACAGTGGAAATACAAGGGGCGACTAAGGACATACCACTCATGACACTTCCCATCGCAAGGATAACGGTGAAAACTCGCTATGTGGAAGGAGAAATCAGAGCAGCAGTGATAGATGAACCAATCTACCCTCTGATATTGGGGTGTAGATACGTCTTCTTGGGGAATCCCGAGAGACCTGTGATCATGGCGACAGTGCAGACCAGGTCACAGAAAAAGGAGGAAGAAGGTGAACCTATAAATGCTCATCCAGAGGAGATGAGGAAGGCGCAGGCTGAGGATAGGACACTCAAGCCATGTTTTAAAAAATTGCCCAAATGCCACACACCTCCAAGCAAGGGAGAATATTTTATGAAGAACAAACTATTTAACAGGAAGGCCGGAACTGGAACAAATGGTCACAACCAGCTGGTTCTTCCCACTTCATATAGGGATAAAGTGATGGAACTCGGGCATGCGATTCCCTTCAGTGGTCACATGGGGATCAGCGCCACAGGACAGCGTATAGCTTGTCATTACTTCTGGCCAGGGATAACGGAGGATATAAAAAGATATGTCAAATCCTGTCCAGAATGTCAAAGGGTAGCTCCAAAGCATTGGACTGCTCCTGCAACTCTAGGGGAAATGCCCATAGTGGGAACACCTTTTGAGAGGGTTGCAGTGGATATTGTGGGACCTCTCACTCGGACCAAGAGGAGGAACAGTTACATCCTTACTCTGGTGGACACTTGTTCTATATGGGGAGAGGCGGTAGCCCTGCCATCAATTGATTCAAAACATGTAGCAGAGGCACTACTTACAATATTCACAAGATTAGGATTCCCGCAT
Organism: Oreohelix idahoensis; assembly: GCA_024509875.1. Classification (NCBI taxonomy): domain Eukaryota; kingdom Metazoa; phylum Mollusca; class Gastropoda; order Stylommatophora; family Oreohelicidae; genus Oreohelix; species Oreohelix idahoensis. Next base: position 46,543 of record JAMPIV010021658.1, on the reverse strand, counting down.
CGAATCTTGACGGATAATGGCTCTCAGTTCAAGGGGAAACTAACGGAAGAAGTTTTTAAGCTATTTCAAGCCAGACACTTTCATTGTAGTCCGTACCATCCGCAAGGGAACGGCCAGGTAGAGAGGTTTAATGGGACTCTCATTTCTATCCTGAGGAAGCTGGCACACGAAAAACCGGATCTGTGGGATCAATTCCTGCCCGCCGCGTTGTTTGCGTATCGGGAGGTACCACATAGTTCAACCGGGATGGCTCCTGCAACTCTGCTATTTGGGAGGCCAATAAAAGGTCCATTAGAAGCACTATTAAGGACCTGGACAGATGAGAAGGCAGAAGAGACTGTTACCTCATCTTATCAATACGTGAACGAACTGACCACTCGTCTGAAAGCTGGATGGAAACTGGCAAATGATAATTTGAGACAAGCCAGGAAGAAACATGCAGCATATTTTAATAGGAAGGCAAAGGACAAAGAACTAGCTGTGGGAGAGAAGGTGCTTCTTCTACTACCCGGCAGCCAGAATAAATTACAAATTGGATGGCAAGGTCCATATACGGTTTTAGAGAAGGTGTCTAGAACAAACTATAAAATTGACAAAAAGGGGAAGGAGAAAGTTTATCATGTAAACCTCTTAAAGAAGTATCTGGACAGACCACTCCAGGAAAGCACCCCTTTACTGACCTTGGCTATCGCAACTCAAATGCAAAAGGAACCACTCACCTCACATGAATACCCATTACATCCTTGTGAAACAGCGGCACAAGTAAAAGTCAGTAAGCACCTGACTAAAAATCAGAGGGAGATAGTTCAACAGGTTCTGGAGGAACATACAGATGTATTAACAGATAAACCAGGACATACAAATTTGCTACAGTATGATATGAAACTGGTAGACACAAACCCAATCTGTATGAGAGCCTATTCTATTCCGTTCGCGAAGGAGAAAGCATTGAAGGAAGAAATAGATTATTTGTTGAAGGAGGGGATTATTTCACACAGTGAATCATCTTTTAGCTCCAGTGTCGTTTTGTTGAGAAAACCGTCTGGGGAACACAGACTGTGCATAGATTACAGGAAACTGAATGCTGTCACAGAAGGACAAGTGGATCCATTACCAGACACAAAACAGTTATTTGCCAGATTAAACAAGGCAAAATACTTTTCAAAGGTGGATCTTAGTAAAGGCTATTACCAGATTCCAGTGAAGCCTGAAGTGAGACCTTATTTAGCGTTTAGCACATCGGAAGGACATTATGAATTCAACATGCTACCATTCGGATTGAAAAATGCTCCGAGTGTATTTTCAAGGATGATGCGCAAATTGTTGGATCCCCTGAATAACCCATGTATCACGAATTTCATGGATGATATTCTCGTCGCCACAGAGACATTTGAAGAACACATTGACGCTCTAAAAATGTTATTTGATAGGCTTAGGGAGGCGAAATTAACTGCTAGGCCAACAAAATGTTGTATTGGATGCAAAGAGTTGGAATTCTTGGGACACACTGTATATCAGGGTAACATGACCCCTGATCCCAAGAACTTGGAAAAACTGCAGAGAGCACCTAGACCACAAACAAAAAAGGACGTGCGATCATTCGTGTCGTTATGCGGATTTTATCAAAAATATATCAAAAATTTTAACTCTATTTGTGCTCCTCTGACCGATCTGACTCGTAAGGGACTTCCAGATAAAATTATTTGGACTGCGCAATGTGAATTAGCTTTCCAAGAATTAAAGGAAAAACTCACTAGCAAGCCTATTCTCAAATTGATTGATTTGACACAGGACTTTGTGGTGAGAACAGATGCAAGTAATGTAGGCCTCGGGGCGGCCTTGTTGCAGAGGTCATCTTCACCCGATGGGGAACTGAACCCAGTCGCTTATGCAAGCCGCAAATTGAATAAAGCGGAACAAGGATATTCTACAAGCGAAAAGGAATGTTTAGCGTTAATCTGGGCAATAAAGAAGTTCCAAATCTATCTGTATGGTAGGACTTTTGTGGTCCAGACGGATCATCAGCCCCTGGTATTCTTATCTCAGGCTAAGCATGAAAACGCAAGATTGTTGAGGTGGTCTTTATTGTTGCAACCTTATCAGTTTATTATCGAATATATCCCAGGGTCATTGAATGTCGGTGCAGATTTCCTCAGTCGGCACCCCTGTGATCAAAATTAGAGTAGTGGCAGGCGTGAGGAGAGATTTTATCTATGTGTATCACTGGTTTTGGAACTTGCCATAGTGCATGTTCTCAGGTGGGGAGATGTGTGATAATTTTACCATGATACAACGTTAAAATATCTCCAAAATTTAACGATAAAATGTAGGGTTAAAAATAATGCGTCAGATACTAGGAGACATGCTCGCCCATGCCAGCCTTTCCAGCCACCATTCAAATTATCTAGTTAGACGTGCAGACGGAACGTTTACCCTTTGTAGACGGGGGGGAATGAAACGGAGATCAAAAAAGGAAAGAGATGACTGAACACGTGTTAGAAATTCGAACGGCAAAAAAGACGCAATTGGGGTGAAAGGAAAAAAATTCACGTCCCTAGTTGACATAAGTAAGGAAATGGACAAGAAAAGGACCTTAGCTCTTATTCGAGACAGTCATTTCTTGGACGTTTTTCGATACTTGGTCTTTATTTGAATGCCGCGGCAAAACACATGAGAGAAGGTTCTCGAACAAATTTCAAAAACTAAACTTGAAAAAAAAAATATGTTTTTTCTTAATAATAGAGTTATGAAAATAAAACCTAGCTAGTTTGATAGCCCATCTTGAGCAGAGAAATAATATGCTTTCAATTATACAGACGGATAGATAATAAGGAAGATATTGACAAAAGACTGTATTGTTCATATCAGACGAGCGACTGCACTGTTAACCAATGTCACTAAAAGTTTCGAAAATCTTGGCCTTGAGCATGCAAACGTAAAAATCGAGCTGTAATTAAAGAGAGGGGAAGTGGTGGAGAATTGTAGCTAAAAATAACCTAGGAGGCAGATTCGTGTAGGAAATGCATGTAGAACCAAGCGTGTTTTTATGAAAAAAACAAGTAGAGACAGACGGACTAACAGACCGTAATACATACTTGACTGAGATTTGACTGAAGTGACTTTTGGTTGTAGATTTGAAAGTTAGGGGGGAAGTCGGCGATTGGTCAACGCATTTTATAGTAGCGGGACAGAGAGGTGAAATTTTGCCATTTGACATAAGTCTGTTCAGAGACGCAGTTTAAATTAATAGTGGTGTTGATTCCTGAAGAATACAAATATATAGTGGGACGCCATCATACAGCCAGCAGCTCAGCTGAGTTTTGCTAGCAAATTTAACTGTGTTCTCAATTCTGAATTCTGGTAAGAATGAACAATATTTATTTTGTATATTTTAATAATTCGAGTGATTGATACTGCCATATCATAAAAATGATTACGACAAGTAAGTGTTCGCTCTAGATCCCCAGCCCAAGTTCAGGGTCTAGAGACATACATACAAAGAAAATATATAGGAACGCCTAAATGAAACTATGAAAAAAAGATCTAGTGTTGAGATCAGTGGAACATATCACCTATCTTATTCAATAGCAGGAAGCTATTGAACATATCTCAGATGCAATGTAGTCTTGGGGGACTAGTACTATGTGAAACCAACTAGGTAAGATGTGCTGTGTGGTCAGAGAGATCTGACCCAGTCTATGTGGTGTTGTTGTGTGTAGTGTTGTGTGCAGAAGTGGTTCAGGAGGTAGAATTCTGACACATGACCCAATACTTTTGTTTCAGAATTGTGAGTTTCTGTTTGGCACCAAAGCGGTGTCAAATGCTGTAGTAATATATATACAAGTGTGGACCAGTGCAGTCTACCATTGTGTCAGAACAGCCGTATATTATCCCCCAGCACGGAGAGGAGGGGCCACCAGACTTCTGTACTAGATCGACGCAGGCAAGATAAGTGATATCTGGCCTGCTGGACGTTCACCAACTGATTTTACCAACTAACCCACCAACTAATTCACCATATAAATAAAGACTTACCATTGGGGAAATTAAACTATGTACTCATCCCCTAAATCAATGGACAATGTTTGGTAGTCATAGACTGGGAGTGATGACACCACCCCAACAGCATATCTAGTAATAAGTTCTCCTGGGACTATCTTAATATAAATATTATTAACCAGTCATTTGAAATAATTAGGTACACATTTTCCATTTTATTATGTCATATGATTATGCATTCCATTTATAACTCCATAATATTTCTTATGTTCTGACCAACTAAACATTTGGTTCAGAACAAATAAATTTATCAAAAGATTTAAACTTTTACAACTAAAACAGCCTGAGTTAGTTCAGTGTGTTATAAAGTTTATTAATATTATTAGACTTCTTAATTATCTCTGTGTGTGTGTGTGTGTGTGTGTGTGTGTGTGTGTGTGTGTGTGTGTGTGTGTGTGTGTGTGTGTGTGTGTGTGTGTGTGTGTGTGTGTGTGTGTGTGTGTGTGTGTGTGTGTGTGTGTGTGTGTGTGTGTGTGTGTGTGTGTGTGTGTGTGTGTGTGTGTGTGTGTGTGTGTGTGTGTGTGTGTGTGTGTGTGTGTGTGTGTGTGTGTGTGTGTGTGTGTGTGTGTGTGTGTGTGTGTGTGTGTGTGTGTGTGTGTGTGTGTGTGTGTGTGTGTGTGTGTGTGTGTGTGTGTGTGTGTGTGTGTGTGTGTAATCTACCACAACACATTGCATATCAGTACACTAGACTTTTAACGTAGCCACATTCATTAGTAAAAAAGATATGTGTGAGGTCGTTAGTGGTAGTAAGAAGGGCCTTCTGTAATTCACATCTACATTTATCTCAGGAGCCTTCACAGCTGACCTCATACATCACACTAGTTAACATCAACCATACAATACCATCACAATCTACTACAGAGGATCTCAGCACAGCCCACAAACTCCGTAGCACCGGCGAGAATTACAATATGTGTATATAGGAAACACGCATTCTATAAATATTTTTGTGGCGGGTAGGTTTCTAATTTTTAAATTTTGCCAGGGCAGCGGCCGTATGGCCTACTCTTTGCGATTTCCAACTGCCGAGGGATTTTTAACGTGCGCAACCTGCACATGGAACTTTCTCCCTTATCCGAGAAAGTTAGGCATCCAATCTCACTACCCAGGAGACCATGGTCGAGTATGACATAATTAGGACCAATGGTTCTGAAAAATATTTCCATAAATTATGTTCCATCTACATGGAATCGAACCTGGTACCTTTAGAATTCTAGGCTGGCGCGAAAAGGAAAAGGATGATAACAAGGTCGGTGACGATATAATTTGTCTGTTTTCTTTTTAGTCTGTTCTGTAAATTTATGTCGCTAAGGGTCGCGGGGAGAATAGACAGATTGAAAAAAAACCCGGTATTTTAGTCAATTTTACAAACAAACAATAGACTGTAGAGGTTTACCTTAGTTAGCCACGGTCACAAACAGGAAACAAACGTGACAAATCTAGAAGCACAGTGTACACAGGAAAGGCAACAAGAACAAGGGTAGCAACAACTGATGTAATACAATATGTGTAAATAAAAAAGTCATGGTACTCAACCAGACGATACGCCACGGCCTCGAAACCCAGCCCCATCAGATCTAAGTGGAACAGTTCCCTTTATGACGGTTTGGTCATGTCTGCTGAATTGGAGATGATCGACTACCACGGCAAATAAGGGAATACCAAGACCCAAGGATCAACACCTCCATCACGACTGTGACAGATGAAAATTGAAGCTACACTTTAATCTCACCGGCGCCCCTCATTTTGTTGAAATCAAAATCGCGAACTTGGGTTCCACGTGTTTCCTTAATTAGCATGTCCAGGTGAACGCACTAAAAGCCATGTCATTCGCCCTCTGTCTTAATTTTAATTTAGCCACGCCTACGGTCTTCTCTCACGAGCCATTATAATTAGCAATCTCTGAACCTCTTACTGTAATTCCTTCAAAGAGGCGGGCCAGAGGCGGCACCGGCGGTCATGTTATCGACGTCTTTTGTAGTCACTAAGAGTGAGCAGAGTTCTGTAACACCTCTGATTAATACCAGAACGAGAACCGTCTACGCGGGAAAGAAATCTCTGCAGGAACGGCTAAGCCTGGTGGCGAAGTTGTGAATAATAGCTTTGATTCACGGTTCGACCGCAAAAGTTCCCGAGAATCAGGAGAGATGAAGAATCTCGCATGTAGCTAACGATTTTCATTCATTTAATATATATAGGCTTCTCTTAAAAAATTCAGTTATCAATAGCACCAGAGAGTCGAAGAAAGTACCTAGCTCATATAGGAGAGCCAAACAAGAATTTTGGATTTCTTTTATACGTGGAGATTCATTCATTCTTTGTGCTGCGGTATATATATTAGAGTTTTGAGTGATTTGATCGTTAAAGTTTCTTCATTATATTTCATTGGGATTTTGTGTTAAGATGAATAAAGTAGTAAATAAACTTATAGCTAAATTCTCTCCAGCCGTAAACGTAATTTAATTTCTTGCTATTCCCCAGTAGGAGAGGCTTAAAATATTATAAGACGCTAGACGATCGATAATTTGTTTGATACCATTTATTTCCATTTTTATCATTCGTAAATTTTAAGTGACTAGTGTTCATAACTCGTGTTTATTTATATAGATAATTAAATACCGGAGTGATTTACAGGTCTTACCTAAAACGCGGGTGTTAGAATATAATTATAGTATGATTACCTGTTATCTATTCTCTTTTATATAGGTTGATCATACCTTTGCGATCCAGAGGTTCTTATATAGATGTATGGTCAGATGTCTTATGGCATTCCAATTATATGTTCCAAAACATACAAACATTGTCGGTGAAAATCTGATGTTGGAGAGCCTTCGCGGTCCACCTTCTCCATCCATGAGAGAGGTTAAATAACCAGAACACTTCAATGTAAAAAAATTTTTAATTTTAAACTGGAACGGGACTATGCCAGAAGATTTTTTCATCTTATCCATATAAATATTACTGGCCTGATGTGGCAGAACTTACAGCACTAATTAGCTTTAAAAAACCCAATTGACAGTAAAGTTTTCTTACCACCAAATTCTGCCGAGAGAATTCACGGGTCATACTCGGCTATTTCCTTCCGAGAACAGCCTGGGAGTAACATTCTGTTGTTTATTTACACATTCACTAAGACAGAGATAGTCACAGCGACTGGAGGCTAGACCACTCCGGGAAAAATTATATTAACTTACAAAATTCCAGGACAGTGCCACCACTTAGAAAAAATTTATCCCAAACCAATACCTGCAGTACGAAGAGGAATACCCAGGAAAAAATATAATCACCGCACCAATTCAGCGACTCTCCGGAAAAAAGCAGTTGCCTAAACGGAAAGTCTGGGGCTGAACTGGACAAATAATAGGACTCATAATAGTCTTAAATACAAAGTGTTTGATAAATTCCATGGAATGTATGCAGCGTCGGCAGAGGGGTAAGCATAACTGAAGTGAGCTCACTGTATGTGTGTAGGGAGTGAAACAGAACGAAAGAACATATTTCTTAAGTTACTACTAATATAACATCTTTTATTTATCTCTCACTAATCTGAATGCCCACGGGATAGTTAAATCAAGGACTTATTCTTTACCTGTCCTGACTGCCCCTACTCCCATTGTTAATTATTTGATCTTTTGGGTATATTACTTCGAGTGGGATCTTTCTTAATTTTCCTATACAAGAGGGAAGGCCTATTAGATTTATATTTTCATTTCTCTGATGTAACAAAAATGTATTAATGTAATGCTTGTCTTGACGTTGTGACACTTTAGCGAAAATAAACTTAATAAACCATACTCTATAGTGTCGGTCAAACCCCTGATATATATATATATATATATATATATATATATATATATATATATATATATATATATATATATATATATATATATATATATATATATATATATATATATATATATATATATATATATATATATATATATATATATGTTATTCATAGTTTGTTTTCACGTCTGTACGTAGTAGTTATATGTCACAGAAGTTTGTGTACTTAAGTGTTGTGTACCTTGTATGTTGTACAAGGAGAGTAAGGGCGTCTAAAAGTTAAATAGAGTCGTAAGATAGGCTGGATTAGAGCAATTACTCAATCCAAGACTGCCTTTTTCTCTCTACACTATCACCTTTTCCCTACACGTTTACCCCTCCTCGTGAAACAATACTATTTCTACCACCTTCCTTTCACATAGCTATCACTATCACCTCTGCTTCAGCGGGACCATAAATATCTCAGTCCTATCTTCTCACCATTTACGACAACGACCCAGAGTTCGTTGGCAGTACAGCATCAGACAATCTCTGGACTGGACTTGAGCCAGGACAAAAGGAAGACAGCTGATAGGATAGCATGGCGCTCTCTATGTCAAACCTCTACACCTCAAGGTAGAAGAAGAGCGACCAAGTAAGTACGTAAGTAAGTCAAACATAAAGGTGTAAATGTGAAAATGGACAGTTTAATAAAAAGTGGACGCTGGAGTCAGTTTTACAAAATGCGTTTCCATATGTTTCACTTTGAGTTCACCCATGTGGAACTGGAAAGAATCAAACAAATGCTAGTACAACAAGATGTAATGAGAAGACGCTGGCATTGGATGTGATACACATTAGGAAAACGAGCTGATAGCTTCACAATAGTCATGGGTTACCTCCCCTTGCTCCGCAGTGATGGGACAACAATGGCCAAAACCTAGAGTATCTAATGTGGGTTTTCAAAGATATCTATCTTCGCACAAGATTACTTTTGGCAGAGATGCAGATAGAAGGATGACGATGCTTCTACCTTAAGGTAGTGTTCACAAGATATTTCAGAAGTTAAGAACAATGCTGAATGTGTCTTAGCAATGTTAACTTTTATCTGCCCGCCGGCTTTTGTGAAGAGGTATTATATATTCTGTCTGTTGTGCTTCCGAGAGATTTTCGCCGAATTTGACATCTTGTAGTGTCAGTTATTTTACTCCCCCCCCCTCCCCCCTTTCGTGTTTTAAAATACTATTTTAGAATTTAAACATATGATCTCCTCTCCTATATATGGCCCGACTTCTTCCATCCTTCTTAGATAACCTTTCAATTACGATTTGTAACCTCACTTGCAGATAGCGTCATCGCTAATTTGTCTACCCAGACGGGTTTCTCTGTAATAATTACACAGACAATGTCTGGACGGAAGTGAGTTAAGCAATTCTCACCTTTACTTTCCTGGTCCCCAGAAGGATAAGCTGCGGCATATATCAGACAACATCTGGTCTTCCTTTTGTATTCCCCGCCACTATATCTGAACGCTTTTGTAGCGGACAATGCGCCTAGGCGGGCTTTTTCATGGTTACCGTAGGAAGTAAATCTGGTTTAACAACTTAAGCGATTACAATTAATCCTTAAGGATGGTCAGTTAACCGTGAATTAACACTATCGCAGTGTGAACCAAGGTCAACAAATCTAAGGCGCGGCGATGGAGCAGGTATTTGTGCGAAAAATGAAGAAATAATTGGAGAAAGTAGGAGGGAAAGAAGAGGAGTAAAAAGGACACAACCAACATTCGTCACAACAATACAGCCTTTGTTCTGGAATCCCCACCGCTAGAGAGGGCGACAGAGAAAAAAAAAAGGAGCTGAAAAATATGAATCTCAGCATAGATGTTTGTAATATAAAGCTAAGTATAGATGTTTATAATACAAAACTAAATATAGATGTTTGTAATATAAAGCTAAGTATAGATGTTTGTAATATAAAGCTAAGTATAGATGTTTGTAATATAAAGCTAAGTATAGATGTTTGTAATATAAAGCTAAGTATAGATGTTTATAATACAAAACTAAATATAGATGTTTGTAATATAAAGTTAAGTATAGATGTTTGTAATATAAAGCTAAGTATAGATGTTTGTGATATAAAGCTAAGTATAGATGTTTGTAATACAAAACTAAATATAGATGTTTGTAATATAAAGCTAAGTATAGATGTTTGTAATATAAAGCTAAGTATAGATGTTTGTAATATAAAGCTAAGTATAGATGTTTGTAATATAAAGCTAAGTATAGCTGTTTGTAATATAAAGCTAAGTATAGATGTTTGTAATATAAAACTACGTATAGATGTTTGTAATATAAAGCTAAGTATAGATGTTTGTAATATAAAGCTAAGTATAGATGTTTGTAATATAAAGCTAAGTATATATCTTTGTAATATAAAAGCTATGTATAGATGTTTGTAATATAAAGCTAAGTATAGATGTTTGTAATATAAAAGCTATGTATAGATGTTTGTAATATAAAGCTAAGTATAGATGTTTGTAATATAAAGCTAAGTATAGATGTTTGTAATGTAAAGCTAAGTACAGATGTTTGTAATATAAAACTAAGTATAGCTGTTTGAAATATAAAACTAAGTATAGATGTTTGTAATATAAAACTAAGCATAGATGTTTGAAATATAAAACTAAGTATTGATGTTTGTAATATAAAACTAAGTATAGATGTTTGTAATATAAAACTAAGTATAGATGTTTGTAATATAAAACTAAGTATAGATGTTTGAAATATAAAACTAAGTATAGATGTTTGAAATAAAAAACTAAGTATAGATGTTTGTAATATAAAACTAAGTATAGATGTTTGACATATAAAACTAAGTATAGATGTTTGTCATATAAAGCGAAGTATAGATGTTTAGAAATATAAAGCGAAGTATAGATGTTTAGTAATATAAAACTAAGTATAGATGTTTGTAATATAAAACTAAGTATAGATGTTTGTAATATAAAACTAAGTATAGATGTTTGCAATATAAAACTAAGTATAGATGTTTGTAATATAAAGCTAAGTATAGATGTTTGTAATATAAAGCTAAGTATAGATGTTTGTAATATAAAGCTAAGTATAGATGTTAGTAATATAAAGCTAAGTATAGATGTTTGTAGTATAAAGCTAAGTATAGATGTTTGTAGTATAAAGCTAAGTATAGATGTTAGTAATATAAAGCTAAGTATAGATGTTTGTAATATAAAGCTAAGTATAGATGTTTGTAATATAAAGCTAAGTATAAATGTTTGTAATATAAAGCTAAGTATAGATGTTTGTAATATAAAGCTAAGTATAGATGTTTGTAATATAAAGCTAAGTATAGCTGTTTGTAATATAAAGCTAAATATATATGTTTGTAATATAAAGCTAAGTATAGATGTTTGTAATATAAAGCTAAGTATAGATGTTTGTAATATAAAGCTAAGTATAGCTGTTTGTAATATAAAGCTAAGTATAGATGTTTGTAATTTAATACTCAGTACAGATGTTTGTAATATCTTCTTCTTCTTCGTTCGTCATGAAAAGGACGTTGGTTGCGTTGTGTCCGTTTACAGCGAAGCTGCGATATTTGCGCCTTTCGGGTTAGCCTTCCCTCTTCGATCCCTACTCACTGAGCCAGACTGCAGTGATGCAGCCTGTTTCCAGGACCACCACTTGGAGGTGGAGAACGGTCTTGGTCAGCTCTGGTTCGCTGACCCTGACGCAAGCAGTCTAGCTATGGGTCGCTAACTGCATTTCTCACTGTTGACGCGTCTTAGGTCCCGTTTGTAATATAAAACTCAGCACAGATGTTCGTAATATGAAACTCAGCACAGAAGTTTGTGATTTGAAACCAAGCACAGATGTTTGTAATATGAAACTCAGTACACATGTTTGTAATATGAAACTCAGGACAACTTAGAGAAATCCGGTTAGGATTAGAACGGAAGAGAGACAGTGATACCTCTTGTCTCCATTTCTTTTCTTACTAGCAATAGATTGGGTTATGAAAACATCGACATCACACAACAGAAATGGAATCCAGTGGAATCTGACTAAACAGCTTGATGATCTGGATTTTGCAGATGACTTGGCTCTTCTGTCCCATAACCATAATCAGATGCAAGAGAAAATGAAAATTCTCGATGAGAGGTCACAACAAGTGGGCCTGAAAATACACATGGAAAGACAAAGATTATGAGAATAAATGCAAGAAATGATAACAAGGTTTAACTTGAAGGAACACCTCTAAAGGATGTAGAATCGTACACATATCTTTGCAGAAATATAGACAGAGTTGGTGGGATAGACAATGATATCAAAATAAGAATACAAAAAGCAAGAGGAGCTTTCATTGCATTGGGAAACATATGTAAAACAAGAGTAATCAAGTCCAACACGAAAATAAGAATCTTCAACTCAAATGTCAAGTCAGTCCTATTGTATGGGCTCTGAGACATGGAGAGCAACAAAAACAACAACCAAAAAGCTACATACTTTTATAAACGAGTGCTTGCGTAAAATAGAAGAACTGAAATGGTATGACAAAGTCGCAAATGTGAAATTGATGACAAAAACCAGACAAGTGCCAGTGGAACAATAGTTGAGAAGAAGACGCTGGCGATGGGTAGGACACACATTGAGGAGACCTGTTGATAGCCTTACAAGGCAGTCCTTGTTCTGGAATACACAGGGAAAGAGAGGCAGAGGTAGACCAAAAAACACATGGAGAAGATAACTGGATACAGAGGTGAAAATGATGAGGAAAACATGGAAAGAACTCGAGCGGATGGCACAGGACAGGAAGACTTGGCATGTGTTTGTTGAAGGCCTATGCTCCCCGGGGAGCTAAAGGGTATTGATTGATTGACAGATGTTTGGAATATGAAACTCAGCACATATGTTTGCAATAGGAAACTTAGTACACATGTTTGTAATATGAAACTCAGCACAAATGTTTGTAATAGGAAACTTAGTACACATGTTTGTAATATGAAACTCAGCACAAATGTTTGTAAATTGTAATTTGAAATTCGGCACAGATGTTTGTAATATGAAACTCAGTTCATGTGTTTGTAATTTGAAACTCAGTACAGATGTTTGTAACATGAAACTCACTAAAAATTGTCTTAAAACGTGAAATGTCTTAATGCGTACACTGAAGTCGGAAATAGAGCTAACTTAAATTCGTTCTTTGTTTGTAAGAGAAGCTAATGTTAAAGACTTTGCTTTAGTTTGGTATTTGATCCATGCACAGGAGTTTGTCTTATGCATGGGATACCAGATTCAACCCCCTGTGGGTTATAACTTGGGTATTTAATGTTCTGTGTTTTATATAGCATATTAAATTGATTGTTTTTCTTGTAATGGTTCTTCCAATCTGCAATTTATTTACCGTTTGTTGTAGTGTTGCATAATGAACGTAGTATCCCCTTCCTTGTTTGTATGTTTATCTCTCTGTACCGTGTTGTTTTTTGAGGGGTTTGTAGGGTTTGTTTTGTTGAATCCTTTTCCATCTTTTTTTTTTCTCCAATTGCATTTGGCATTATCTTAAATGCATCTATTGGATGTTTCGTTTTTTTTTTAATTGTTAGTTTGGTTTAATTCTGTTTTTGGAATTGTGTTGGGAATATTATTTTTAAGTGTTTTTTGTTCTTTCTTTATTGTTCTCATTTGTTCTATATCTTAATTCTTGTATTGATGATAAAAATTCTTTTATCATTTTATGTAACTCCCTGTGTGTGTTAATTTTTAGTACATTTTCTATCGATGCTGATGGTGAGTTTTGTGCTTTCAAACATTTCATGAGTGTGCTGTTGATATTTCTTGCATGTTAGTACATGATGTGGTATGTTTTTTCCAGATCCGTTCCCCAGAGGGTTCCTCTACCATAAAAATAGCCTGTTCCTAGTTGCAGTCTAATCAGTTTTCTATTTCAAGGTATTTGTGGCTCTTCGATATCTGACATATTCGTACTGAATATTTTAGCACTTTATATGATTGTCTGCATTCCTGGCTTTGTTTCCAACCCTTTGTGCATTCCATTGTTATAATATTTTAAATTATATTTTTTTATCTCTGTTGTGCCCAACCCTGCGTGTGTATGGGCTCAGTTGCTTCTTCCTATTTTTGCTTCCTCGCCGGCCATCTCGCTTCCTTCTATTCCCACGCGCGATAGTAGTCATGCTAATAATAAAATGCAGCATCTATTATTTAGGTATGTCATGCGACAGCGGCCACCCCCCGGGCAACGGCTTTGACAGGCCGGCTAAACTAGGTGAGGGTAGCCGAATGGTTATAAACCTTCGGTGAGTTAGGGTCTGCTACCCATGCATGCGAAGACTGGATTCGATAGACTGCGCAGAAGAAACCACCTGTTGGTTCAACGGGCATGACGGCGATTATCAGCAACGCGCTGTGGAGCGTAAGGAGCACGGCGAGGCACGTAGAAAGCCCTGGTCATCCACTGCACCTGACTTCATCTCCAGTCATCTTGACTTGTCTTGCCCCTGGATTCAGATGGACCCAGGCGAGAGAGTGAGGTCGACGAATTGCGCAACTCTTCCTCACTTAAATCCAAATCACTGCGCGTCACCCTTTCATCCATTCATCCATCCACTCACAACAAGTCCTGTGGCGATGGGCGAGCGGCGAAGCGGCAGGCGTGGGTACGCTGGCAGTCGTAGTCGCAGACCTACACACAGGCGGCTCAGGCCATATGGTCGTCTTCCACTGATCAGCAGCAGTGGGATTCGGCAGCCCCCTGAGTGTCTGAGCAGCCCTCTTTAGGAAAGCACTGCTCACCTCCATGGCATGAGGAAGGGGCTAGAAAAGGTGCCCTAAACATTGCCTGCTCCACCATTACCTAACCAGCTTACCGCGGTTGGTGGGTACCCTACTTCGGCGGGCGACACATAAGAAAAAGAAAGAACAGATTTTTACCCCTCATTCTAGGCGCATGGAATGTGCGCACTATCCTTGACAAAGACTTTAACGCAAACAGACCTGAGAGGCGAACTGCCCTGATTTGGAGAGAACTGGCCAGAAACAACATTGACATAGCAGCACTGAGTGAAACTCGACTTGCAGGCGAGGGCCAACTTTGTGAAAAGGGTGCAGGCTATACATTCTATTGGAGCGGAAGAGGAACTGAAGAAAGACGAGAAGCAGGGGTTGGATTTGCAATCAAAACAGCAATTGTCGGCAAGTTAGCGGGGCCCCCAAAGGGAATAAATAACCGACTGATGACGGTCAAGATCCCCCTGCTTTATGGAAGAAAACATGCCACCATCATTAGCGCGTATGCACCAACTATGACAAACCAGGATGACGTCAAGGATAAGTTTTACGAAGAACTACATGCAGTCATTGCATCAGTTCCTAAAGCAGATAAGCTCATCATTCTTGGTGACTTTAATGCAAGAGTAGGCTCAGATAACATCTCCTGGAATGGCACTATCGGAAAGTACGGCGTGGGTCGCTGTAACAGCAATGGACTTCTTCTCCTCCAGACTTGCGCAGAACATGACCTCCTTGTCACCAACACAATTTTTCGACTTCCTACCCGCAACAGGACCTCCTGGATGCACCCTCGCTCAAAGCATTGGCACTTAATTGACTATGTAATTGTTAGGACGGACAGGCAAGATGTCCGGGTGACCAAGTCCATGTGTGGTGCTGAATGTTGGACTGATCATCGCCTCATTGTGTCTAAACTTAAATTTCGTATCCAACCAGCCAGGCGCCCTCAGGGGAAGAAAACCCAAAAAAGGCTGGATGTCACCAAACTAAAGAAGACAAAAATCAAACAGTCATTTACTGACACCCTAAAAGACCGTCTCAAATCTATCTCGCTAGACGGCCAAAGTGTTGAAACAAATTGGGCAGCCCTAAGTGAGCAGATCTACAACACTGCTACAGAGGTCCTGGGTCCTTCCATCAAGAAATAAAATGACTGGTTTGATGAGAACTCAGATGATATAAAGCAGATGTTGGCTGAGAAACACCATCTCCATAAAGCATATTTAAATGATCCAAAATCTACATCCAAGAAAGACGCTTTCAACAACATGCGTAGAATCGTCCAACATAAACTACGCCAGATGCGGGATTCATGGCTGAGTATTAAAGCAGATGAGCTCCAAGGCTTTGCTGACAGCCATGACTTGAAAATTTTTTACCTTGCACTCAAAGCGGTCTATGGTCCAACATCATCAGGATCATTTCCCCTCCTTAATGCAGATGGAAAAACACTAATTACAGACAAGGAAAAAATTCTCCAACGCTGGGTTGAACATTTTAATAATATTCTGAACCAGCCATCATCTATTAACGACGAAGCCATCATCCGCCTGCCTCAAATTCCTATAAATGAAGCATTAGATGATGTACCAACTCTGGAGGAAACTAAAAAAGCGATTCGTCAACTTTCTAGTGGAAAGGCCCCCTGCTCCGATTCAATTCCTGTTGAGGTTTATAAAGATGGCGGTGCAGTTCTGATAGAGAAACTTCACGTGATCTTCCAGCAAATGTGGCAGAGTGAAACCATCCCACACGATCTCAAAGATGCGTCAATTATACATCTATATAAACGTAAAGGTAATCGCCAAGACTGTAACAATCATCGAGGCATCTCTCTTTTATCAATCGCTGGGAAGATATTCGCCAGAATTCTTTTGAATCGCCTTACGGCTCATCTTGACAAAGGTCGTTTACCTGAAAGTCAGTGTGGATTCCGGAAAGAACGTGGAACCACCGATATGGTGTTCGCTGCAAGACAGCTACAAGAAAAATGCCAAGAACAGCACTGTGACCTGTACACAGCTTTCATCGACTTGACAAAGGCGTTTGGCACGGTCAGTAGAGAGGGTCTATGGAAGATCATGGCAAAATACGGCTGCCCAAAGAAATTTATCACAATAGTGCAGCAACTGCATGATGGAATGCAGGCTAGAGTTCAGGAAAACGGTGAGCTATCGGAGCCTTTCCCCGTCTAAAATGGAGTTAAACAAGGGTGTGTACTTGCACCGACTCTGTTCAGTATCATGTTTTCTGCTATGCTGACTGATGCTTTTAGAGACGGGGACACAGGAATCGACATTAGATATCGTATTGATGGAAAATTGTTTAACCTTAGGAGGCTTCAAGCTAAAACCAAGGTCAAATCACACACCATCAGAGATCTTCTGTTTGCTGATGATTGTGCCCTCAATGCTGGCTCAGAGGCTGATCTGCAGCATAGTGTGGATAGATTCTCCGAAGCCTGTGCCAACTTTGGGCTTACCATCAACACGGAGAAAACAGAAATCATGTACCAACCAGCTCCTGGCACAGTTTATACTGAACCAATCATCAAGGTTAATGGTGAGAAACTGAATGTTGTGAACAGATTCACATACCTTGGTAGCACACTATCCCAGAACATTGTCATTGATGATGAGGTGAACACCAGGATCTCCAAAGCCAGCAGCACATTTGGCAGACTATACACCAACGTTTGGCATCGAAGTGGCATTAGTCTACAGGCAAAGCTGAAGGTGTACAGAGCTGCGGTGCTTCCAATGCTGCTATATGCATGTGAAACATGGACTGTATACAGGCGCCACGTAAAGAAGCTAAACCACTTCCATATAGTCTGTCTCAGGAAGGTAATGAATATCAAATGGCAAGACAAGATCTCGGATACCGCCGTTCTTGACAGAGCTGGTATCCCTAGCATTGATACTATTCTGATGCAGTCACAGATTCGCTGGGCAGGTCATGTAGTCCCAGAGCCGGATTAACGTAGTAGCCCAAGTAGCATATGCTACGGGCCCCGCGCTTTTAGGGGCCCCGCGCCAATAAATATGTACATAATGTTTTGGTCATCTAATACGAGCGTTAAACCAATGATCTTATAATTTATGCCATCTTTAGCGTCTTTTCATTTGGTGTCACGAAATTGTGAGAGAAAGAGCATAAGAGGGTGACTTAGTGTGACTCTTCATTATTTTAATGTTAACTGTTTGCGGACGGAAGCCATTTAAGTGGCGTTGAAAATGTGGTCACGTTTGGACGGAAGCCACTTTTTTTGCTCTAGGCGACTGCTTCTCTAATTTTGTTTCGTTCTTTGTGAAATTAATTTGCATTAACAATAAAAACTAGAATTTAGGAAACGGAAACTTCCTGTTTTAATTGAGGTATACGGCGTGCTCGAAATCTCTTTCGATCTTGATTAAAATTTCTTGATTTGTAAGGTTAGAAAACTCAAAAAATGAGCAGTAGACACAGAGATATTGGACGTAATTATGCTTCTGGAAGTGAAAAACGTAAAGCGAAGGAAGAAAAAGAAAGAAGAGATCAACTTGTGATATCAAAAACACGTAAGCTGACAGAATATTTTGATGTTCTTGGTGGTGGTACTCTAACCGCTGAAGCTGGAAGTACAGGAACAACTAGTACTAGTGCAGGCTGTGCAGCAGAAAACATACAGCAAAACCCAGTATACACTGAGTCTGAATGTGAAATAATAAGTGAAACGAAGAAGTACTCTAATGATATTGGTGACTGGCCGAACAATATAGATGACTGTGAATATTGCATATCCAAGGGAAGTGAAAAATGTCAACATGTTGATAGTGCCTTCTCTTCATCCGTGCGATTGTATGACTGTTGAGTTCGTTTTATGGTTGAGTACAGTTTATACTGGTGAAGAGGTAGCTTCAAACGCGAATGGTTAAAATGAACGAATGTCAACAATATTCTTCCAACGAACTTCAACAAGTAGTGAACTGGGCAAGTACTGGCAGTACATAAGTCGGTGATAACTGTACATCGATTTTATTCAACATGACACAGACGGAGTGGACAAGACTAACATCGTCACAGGCGCAAAGATCATACATCAGCATAATGGTAATTACTTTTAAAGTTCCTGAAGATTCTCTACCATAAAGTCCTCTGACTCAAGTGACTAAGGATCACAAAACTGTTACCGTATAATATTCTTCTCATTCAAGTCCGTTGACCTTCTCTCAAGGACGTCTATCATGGTAACGTATTCATACTCCAGGATAAAATCTTCCATATCATACTTCACAATCCCATACGTTCTCCAAAACATAACGTTAGATAGCATATAGTTTCAAACAAAGTCATACACGATAATACGAACAGGTTAGAGATTCCAGTTGGCTAACCTCTCCCATTCTATGCCACGCTTCTGGCATTGTTGTAACATCATATTAAAACATGTGCATAAGGTAATCAATAACTTCTTCCACTCGTAGGAATCCTTCTTCTACGATACAAATCCTAAAGGCAAACGACTCTGTAGATCCATTCTAGGAATAACATATTCCCGCTAGACTAGTATTAGAGCGGCCTTATAATACAGCTTTAAATAAGAAGTGGGGCGATAACTTACGTGACATTTGCTGCTATTGGTTTCGACCTGAAGACCAATACAGATCACTAGAATAAATGGCTTTCCATAAACATGCCATTGAATACAAATATAATATAACAATCATGGACATAAACAAGTTCCATGTTGCCCATTCAAAAATGACGTCACAAACTACTCAACTAGGTTACCCGTGCGTCCCAAAGCAACACTCACTGCTTCGTGCACGTCAGTGCGCGAATCATTCGACCGCACAAATAATATAACTATATCAAGACTGGTGCGTACATTTGGCAGGACCGAAGACTACCCCCTTAGGTAATAAATGTACGTAACAGCTCCCTTATTACCTCCCCTTAAAAAAATTAATTCTATTAATTTTTTTCGAACTAATTACTCGAGAGAGGTGAGTCAAAAACTACAACAAGATATGAAATGCATAAAGTTATATCATATTAAGAAAAGAATATTAAATTGAAATCAATATAACTAAATGACAGTATGCATTAAAGCACACATCCACACTCGACCTACTTTGGAACGATGTGGTAATATACGAAGTAAAACAAGTTGAAAAATGAAAATGAAGAAACCATAAAAAAAAATGATAATAAAATTCAACTAAGTTTTTTAAAAAAAAATTTGAAACATATGATTTCAAAATGAAAATGAACAGCAACACTGATGATAATCAATGATAAGAGAATCAATAGAACAGAAAATTTTAAAATACAACATGCAAAATGAAACAAAGCATAATTAAACACTTTAAGAAGCAACACACTTACTATTTTCTAACACTAGTAAGTTTGACTAGTTATCTAAAAGTGAGATATCATGTAGTGGGATACGTGAATACACGTATTGCGAGAAACTAATAAAGTTAGTAGATGTGTGATTTATAATCAATCAAATAGATTAAGTTGAATTAATCTAATTTATATATTCCTTAATTACTAACAAATAACTAGTTAACAATATATTCTAAATAATTACAATATCACTATCAATATGTCACTGTTCC
This sequence comes from Oreohelix idahoensis, assembly GCA_024509875.1. Classification (NCBI taxonomy): domain Eukaryota; kingdom Metazoa; phylum Mollusca; class Gastropoda; order Stylommatophora; family Oreohelicidae; genus Oreohelix; species Oreohelix idahoensis. The sequence goes on along the minus strand of JAMPIV010021658.1, from coordinate 26,280 downwards.
GTTACAACTAGTTAGTAATCGACGAGATAATGTTCTCAATGTTCCATACACGATATAATATATTCTCTAACACGTTATGTAGTGTAATATGTTCCATAGGAATAACAAATGTATATTTGTCGCTCTTAACAATGTTGCCATATTAATAAAAAGTTACTGTAGTACCAATGTTCTCGTTGTAATAAAACGTTAATATAGCATCAATAACAATGTACAAAGTTATTCATGTTATCGGTGAGGATGTTCCAACATCTGGAAGTGGCTTAGTTTCGACAAGTTCGCTTGGGCATCTTGATAGACAGTCTGCGAACACATTCTGCACTCCAGGAATAGCTCGTATCTCAAAATGGAACGGTTGAAGTGCTATAGCGTAACGCGCTGACTTTGATGACTTAACGTTCCCTGTGTTCAGTGCTGTAAGAGCTTTCTGGTCAGACTCCACCACAAAGTGTGAGCCGAGGAGGTAACGATCCAGTTTAGTGATTGACCAGACAAGAGCGAGGAGCTCTTTATCCAGAACGGAATATTTCATCTCGCTCGGCGTGAGCTTTCTGGATACGTACATAACCGGAAATAAGGTGCCTCCGTATTCCTGCATCAAAACTGCCGCAATAGCGTAGGAAGAAGCATCACTGCGAAGAACAAAGGTGAGATCTTTGTTAGGCAACCTTAAAAAAGGCTTATTTGAAAAAGATTGTTTTATATAGTCTAAAGCCGTTTGGTGATCCTGCGACCACTTTATTACATTAGATGTGCCTTTCTTCAGTAGAGACGAAAAAGGTGCAGTTATAGTAGACAAATGAGGGATGAATTTTGAATAGAACTGTATTAGTCCTAAAAGCGACCTAACTTGCTTTTTTGTCTTAGGTGCTGAGATGTTTAAAGTTTTAGAGACGTTACTGTCTTCTGTATACATTAAACCGCGACCTATACGGTGACCAAGAAATGAGATGTCATGAAAACCGACAAAAGCCTTTGAAGGTTTCGCTGTTAAGTTATAATCCCGTAAGGTAGAAAGTAAAGATTTTAAACCCTGAATATGTTCATCCCAAGAGTCACTGAAAAGACAGATGTCATCTATATAAGTAATGACATCGGGACGATGAGACAATATGCGGCGCATCATGCGTACAAAGGTAGCTGGCGCATTCAATAACCCGAATGGCATAAAATTCCATTGAAAAAGACCCCGTGGTGTCGAGAAAGCGGTGAATGGCTTTGCTTTAGGAGTGAGTGGCACTTGCCAATATCCCTTTGAAAGGTCAAATTTCGAAAAGAATGTAGCATGAGATAATCTCTCCAATAAGTCATCTAAAAGAGGTAATGGTTCCGCATCGAATTTTGTAACTTTGTTTAATTTCCTGTAATCTACGCAAAGACGTATATTATTGTCCTTCTTCCTAATGATTACCATGGAAGAAGAATATGGTGATGAAGATGGTTCAATTATATTTAATTGGAGCATCTCATCCAATTCCTTATCAACCTTATCACGAAAGTGTAAAGGAATAGGATATGGGCGAACTCGAATAGGCGTATCGTCAGTCAGAATAATGTCATGTTGGATGACTGACGTATGACCTGCGATGTCAGTGAGGTCATCCTCATACGAGTGTAGAATATTAGAGACTTGCTGACGTTGATCAGCCGAAAGAGTAGATGAGATTGTAACATCATTCCATTTCTCAGTGGAATGGAGTGGTACAACTGGTATTGGTAGTTGTACATCATCGAAAGAAGATTCCTCTTCTTGGATGACTGACAAACTAGAATAGTGTTGAATAGGTTGTGTAGGATCGTCAGTTGCCTGAAACACTGACTGTAGATAATCAGGACTTGAGTAATACTCCTTCAACATGTTAATGTGGAAGGTTTTATGTTTACCATTAACATCAACGATGTAGTCGACATCGGATATTCTTGAGATGATCCTGAAAGGACCTCTCCAGGTAATTAAAAGACGATTGTTATGCGCAGGTAGTAAGACAAAAGCTTCATCACCAGGTATGAGCTGGCGAAGACGTCTATACTTGTTTGCAAATAGACGAGCTTTTTCTTTGGCTTGTTCAGATGATGCAGTAGCTAGTCTACAAGCATCTATGATTCTCTTTCTCAGAGAGATCACATACTCATAAGAGGATTGAGTTTCCTCTTCAATATTCTCGTCAACCAATAAGTCGTGGATTAACGACATCGGACCGCGTGGTTGCATGCCAAAAACAAGCTGGAATGGAGAAAACCCCGTTGCTTGATTTTGTACTTCGCGATACGCAAAGAGACAAGCGGGTAGGACCCGATCCCAGTCTTGGGGATGGTCTTGAGTCATCTTACCCAACAACTGCTTGAGTGTCCTATTGAGACGCTCAATTAACCCATTTGACATCGGATGATAAATAGAACTAAGAGATCTGTCTATACCTAATGTCTTCATAACTTGAGACATGGATTCAGAAATGAACTGAACCCCATGATCCGACAAGATTTTCCGTGGAAAACCAATGCGTGAGAAGATTAACATCAATGCCTCTGCTACACTGGCAGATGAAGTGTTCTTGAGAGGGATGGCCTCAGGCCAACGAGTGCACATATCAATGCACGTAAGGATATGCGTATGCCCTCTAGCAGATGGAAGTATCGGACCAATAATGTCAATGGCCATTTTATCAAATGGTCTAATCGGGATGTCCGCAGCTTGAATAGGAGCCGCATGAAATGGACCCCGTACCTTAACTTCCTGACATATCAAACAGGACCGACAATAGAGAGTGATGTCCCTATGGACGCCTGGCCAGTAGAATGCAGAAAGCACTCTGGATTTGGTACGCGAAAAACCCATATGGCCCGCACATTGCGAGTCATGCGCATGTCGTAATATACGAGATCTCATAGAGGATGGGACTAAGATCTGATAACATAAGGATGAATCCTTTTCCCGTATTACTCTCACCAAAATCCCATTTTTAAGTATAAAGTCATGTCTAGATTTTGCAAGTTTGTTGCTTGTATTCTTTTTGTTAACATACTGAAAAAATTTTTTTAATGAATCATCATTCTTTTGCAATGTTGCAAACAACTCCCGTGAAATAGGAGCATCATCATCACAAGTGGTATGAACTGTAGGTTCAATAGGTGTATCATGCGACATATTAGTAGCTTGCGCTCTAGTCACTACTGCATTTGCAGTTTGAATATGTCGCTCTTCCCATTCAGCAATTTGCTGTGGTGAACACTCTTTAATACCATGTATGCGACCAAGTATTAAATCACAAATTGGATTTGGAAGAAGACAAGCCTGGATCTGTCCTGAAAAAAAAATGGTGTATGAAGTGTTATAATGGCTGTGGGAAATGTTTCCACAGTTCCGCCAAACGTCACACATTTCACAACCCTGCCCGTCGCACAACTAGGGTCGATCAGCGAAGTCCGGACGCCCACAGTGGTACAACCTGAGTCGAATAAAAGAGAGCATGAAATATTGTTAACAAATCCTCTGTTAAACTTAAGAGAGCCCTGTCCCTGGTGTACTGACGCAGGAGTGGCCATGCAGACTGCAGGTAGACTAGGCAAAGTATGACCGCAACGCAGCGTCGTGATCGCCTTGGGCTGGAAAAGAGTAGAGCATTCTGAACAATCTTTGACTTGGGTACAATCAAGAGAACAACACATAGCATTATGAGTTTCAGCTCCTTTACCCTGTTCAATGTTAGCCTGTTTATCACTAAAAGCAACATTAGAATGTCTACCTGTATTACTCGACGATCTATCTCGTCGGCGCGATCGATTGTGATTTTTGTCATAAAAATTGCTACAATTGTCGTTTCTGCTAGAGTTAAAATTTGGATGAGTTCGATAATTTGTATAATTAAAGTTATGATGTTCTTTAAAATTTTTATTCCAAGAACCTTGTCTGTTTTGCGGACCCTGAGATTTTGATCTCCAGTTTTGTCTATTATAATGTCCTTGATTATTTTTAAAATTATTGTTACCAAAATCTTGCGATCTGTGAGTTTGGTTCCAAGAAACATTAAATGGAGCAGATTGTTGAAATTGCTTCCCTTTGTAAAAGTTATCATTGTTAAAATTGTAATTATTTCCCTTATTGACATACCTATCAGCACTAAAAGAACGATTGCGTGAAAAATTGTTTTGTTGTGCTGCAAAAGCAACAGGCAATTCATTCTTAATCTGTGCATTACTTAGATCCATGGTTGGGTGAGCAGTGCAAAAATTTTTTGCATGTTCTTCTAAATTTTTTCATTGATAAAGGTTTCCTTTCGTGTAAAAATGCGAGAAATGTAGGATTTACAGACGAAAGTACCTTATCGCGCATCAGTAAATCGAAGAGACCTTCATACGACTTTTCAATTTTGGATAATTCGATCCATCTTTCTAATGTTAGTCGTATCTGTGACAGAAAATCATTAAAATTTCTGCCAGATTGAGGTAGTAATGTATGAAATCTTAAACGATATTCGTCTTCTGTCATTTGGAATTTTTGCAGAAGTGCCGCTCTAAGAGCATTATAGTCATTTTTCTCACCAATGCTGGTGGTATGATAAACTGCTAATGCATCCCCTGTAAGTAATCAGGATAAATATGTACAGTATAGCGCTTTATCCACGTTATAAGACCCACAAGTGGCCTCAAACCTATCTAGGAAGAATATCACGTCATCAGACGGGGGATTAAATTTTGGTAATTTAAGGTGAATTTCCTAAAAATGATCCTGTCTGGATGAAGTTTGGCTTTCAAAAGTTCTCTGAGAATTAGATTCCTGCGTTAACCTAATTCTCTCATATTCTGACTCTGCTAATTTCAGTTCATGCTGTCGTTTTTTTTCATTCTCTTCCATCTCAAGCTGAAGTCGTTTTACATTTTGTTCAGCTATTAATCTCCTCTCTTCCATTTCTTTTTGTTTAACTTCCAATTCCTTTTGTTTATTTTCCATTTCAATTTTAAGTCTTTCTTCAGCCTCCCTTTGCTTCTGTTCTGCCTCTCGCTGAAATCGTTTCTCTTCTAATTCAGCGGCTAATCTCATTTTTTTTCTCATTTTCCTCAGACTCAATCCGTTTTTGATCTGCCTCAAATTGAAGTTTTTCTAGTCTTAAAGTTTCTAACTTTCTCTGTTCGGCTTCTATTTCTTGAGCTTTTTTATATTCTGCAAGTGGAAATGCTTTTGCTTCATCAGGAGCCATCTGAAGAGCTTTTGCTTGCTTAATGAAATAGTCTAAGGTAGCCATTATTCAATATTATTATGTAATAATACTATTTAAAAGTGTTACTACAACTAGTGGTCTTCGTTCCTGTTCTAGAACGGTAAAATCAATTTATATAATAGGCAATAATATTTATAATTAATAATGTAATTTATAACATGAAATAATGTGAAAGCAATAACGTGACAGACAATAGCACAATACTGACGCGACACGATAATTAGGACAAATGAAAACGTTCGCAGAAATCCAATGAAAATAATATATGGAACTAAAATGGAATGTCGTAAAGAATTACGATGATAACTGCGATCAAATATTCAACAGGACAATAGACACCACAGTGTAAAAACATATGCTTTGTAAAAAACTGAACGACAGGAAAGGTGAGACGGACAATAATCACATACAAAATACATCCTAAAACTAAGGTGCAAGTAAAAATAGCTACCAAAAACAACGATTAAAACTTGACACTACAGCTAAAACAGTCAAGTGTCACAGACTACCAGACACAGTGGACCAAAGATCCTTCTATGCTCACGCATAGGAACATTCCACTGCGGGAAGTCTGCAAAATAATGTCCTACAGAACACTTAAGACGGACCTGGGGTGAAACTGGTATTTTCCCGTCCTAAGTCGCCATTCCCAACCTCCCACGAAGAATACAACACATATAACATGTAACATGTAAAATACAGATATGGACATATCACGGAAGGCACAGCTAAAAGTAATAAAGCGTATAAGGGAGAACACGTTATACTTAACTCGCGTGCAGGTAAAAAATCAATGTGCCTCGTCTCCGTGTATGTACGTTTGAGGATAAAATACTTCGTTCTGAGTATTAGACCACAGCTTGCACGTAATAGTGACAAAGAGATGATCCCAAGATGTTGTCGCCTTGAAAGTTCAGATTTTCAAATGATCCCAAGATGTTGTCGCCTTGAAAGTTCAGATCTTCAGATGATCCCAAGATGTTGTCGCCTTGAAAGTTCAGATTTTCCATTGCTGATACTTGTATAGGGTACGTTTCCTGTGAAATTCTAGATTTCATAAACACACTGGAGCACCAATTACTGTTGAGTTCGTTTTATGGTTGAGTACAGTTTATACTGGTGAAGAGGTAGCTTCAAACGCGAATGGTTAAAATGAACGAATGTCAACAATATTCTTCCAACGAACTTCAACAAGTAGTGAACTGGGCAAGTACTGGCAGTACATAAGTCGGTGATAACTGTACATCGATTTTATTCAACATGACACAGACGGAGTGGACAAGACTAACATCGTCACAGGCGCAAAGATCATACATCAGCATAATGGTAATTACTTTTAAAGTTCCTGAAGATTCTCTACCATAAAGTCCTCTGACTCAAGTGACTAAGGATCACAAAACTGTTACCGTATAATATTCTTCTCATTCAAGTCCGTTGACCTTCTCTCAAGGACGTCTATCATGGTAACGTATTCATACTCCAGGATAAAATCTTCCATATCATACTTCACAATCCCATACGTTCTCCAAAACATAACGTTAGATAGCATATAGTTTCAAACAAAGTCATACACGATAATACGAACAGGTTAGAGATTCCAGTTGGCTAACCTCTCCCATTCTATGCCACGCTTCTGGCATTGTTGTAACATCATATTAAAACATGTGCATAAGGTAATCAATAACTTCTTCCACTCGTAGGAATCCTTCTTCTACGATACAAATCCTAAAGGCAAACGACTCTGTAGATCCATTCTAGGAATAACATATTCCCGCTAGACTAGTATTAGAGCGGCCTTATAATACAGCTTTAAATAAGAAGTGGGGCGATAACTTACGTGACATTGCTGCTATTGGTTTCGACCTGAAGACCAATACAGATCACTAGAATAAATGGCTTTCCATAAACATGCCATTGAATACAAATATAATATAACAATCATGGACATAAACAAGTTCCATGTTGCCCATTCAAAAATGACGTCACAAACTACTCAACTAGGTTACCCGTGCGTCCCAAAGCAACACTCACTGCTTCGTGCACGTCAGTGCGCGAATCATTCGACCGCACAAATAATATAACTATATCAAGACTGGTGCGTACATTTGGCAGGACCGAAGACTACCCCCTTAGGTAATAAATGTACGTAACAATGACACTGAACAGAAAACTCGATACTGTCAGAAGTCTTATTTTACACATATTCATAAACTTACAAACAAGCAACGTGCAAGAAAGTGGTTATGCTATTCAGAAAGTAAAGGGCGCCTATTCTGTTTCCAATGCAAGCTTTTGAGTTCAGAATGTTCATCAAAGTTTACTGTGGAAGGGTTTAATGACTGGAAAAATGCAAGCAATCTATTGCGTCGACATGAAGAAAGCTCCTCACATAGACAAGCTTTAATTTCACTGTTGATGCGCAAAAACATAGGTGAACGTGTCGATTCCCATCTTGTGAAACAAATGGACATTCAAGAAAAGTATTGACACAAACTTCTAGAGCGAATAATTGAAGTTGTGAAGTTTTTATCAGAACGAGGCCTTTCATTTCGTGGCAGTGATGAAATTGTTGGGTACCCTTATAACGGGAATTACTTAGGGTTGTTAGAATTACTGGCCAAGTTTGACCCTTTTCTGGCAGAGCATATAAGTACTCATGCAAACAAAGGATTTGGACATACATCATATCAATCTAAAACAACGTGTGAGGAATTCCTCAATCTGATTGGATCCAGCATACTGGATCACATTCTCTGTGAAGTGAAGAAATACAAGTATTATTCCGTTTCATTGGAGTCTACTCCAGATATATCTAATATGGACCAGCTGACTTTGACTCTGCGCTATGTTTTGCCATCTGGACCAGTTGAAAGATTTGTGAAATTTTTGGATATGTAAGGTCATAGTGCTGAACAGTATTTCCTACAGAACGTAATGGGATCACAACAACAAGATAAGAAACGATATGTAGAGAACTCTCTGTCCCCTGGGGAAGAATCTACTGTACAAATTAACAGGGAAGAGGCAACTCCTCTAATGAGTAAGGAAGTACATAATGACGAGTGTTCCTTAAATTCTGTTGAAAGGGAGCATTCTGAGAAAGACCACCTAAAAACTAGTAGGAGGAGCCTAAAAATAGGAACATGGAATGTTAGAACTCTGAACAGAGAAGGAAAGCTTGACAATCTTATATTAGAAGCAACAGACATGAAACTCGATATACTGGGAGTTGCAGAGGCAAGACTTTTGGATACAGGCTACATAAAAAGAGACCAGTACACGCTTATACACTCAGGCGGAGAAAAACATGAAAGAGGGGTAGGAATGTTGATAAAGAAGGAGTTAGAAAAATACGTATGTGGATACTGGACACACAATGACAGAATGATGTTACTAAAAATGAGAGCAAAGCCATTCGACATATCAATCTTACAAACTTATGCACCAACTAAAGATCACAGCGAGGAAGAAATAGAAGAATACTATGAAGAGCTACAACACACACTTAAACCAGTCAAATCTACAGATGTGTTGATAGTAATGGGTGATATGAATGCAAAAGTAGGAAAAGGAAAATACAAGAAAATAGTAGGACAGTATGGATTAGGGACAAGAAATGATAGAGGAGACAGACTTATCCAGTTCTGTGAAGAAAACCAGCTGGTCATATGTAACACCTTTTTTGAACACCACCCAAGGAAATTATACACATGGAAAAGCCCAGGAGATATAACACGAAATCAAATCGACTATATCATGATAAAACATAGATTTAAGAACAGTGTCACAAGTGCAAAGACATATCCTGGCGCCGACATAAATTCAGATCACAACCCAGTCGTCATCAAAGTAAATATAAAGCTGAAAAGAGCAGGAAACAGAAGACAGGAGGAACCCCAGATAGAAATATCAGCGCTGAAACAACCAGATATAAAACAGAAATATTTAATCGACGTCAAAAATAAATATCAACAGTTATTGACAGAAAGCATGGAGCAGTATAGAAGAGAAAACCCAGAAGAAAAAGCAACCGCAAAATGGGAATGCTTAAAAACAAGCATACAATCAGCAAATGCAAATTTACCTAAAAAGGAGTCTAAGAAAAATCAAATTTGGATGACAGATGACATCTTGAATAAAATGACCGAAAGAAAGAAAGCAAAAAACACTCCAGAATATAAAACAATAGACAATGACATACGTACTATGTGTAGAGAAGCAAAAGAACGGTGGATAGAAACAAAATGCAACGAAATAGAAGACTTGGAAGCAAAGCACAGGACAAGAGATATGCATGAAGAAATAAAGAAATTATCAAATCGGTCACGGTTTGCACAAGGAGGAAGCTGTATCAAGAACAAAAATGGTGTAATATTACTTGATGAGAAAGACATATCAAACAGATGGGCAGAATACGTAAAAGAATTATTCGAGGACAACAGAGGTAAAAAAACCATCACCAGGTTCTAATGAAGGCCCAAACATTCTCAGATCAGAAGTAGAGAATGCCATTCATATGATACAAAAAGGAAAATCAGCAGGCATGGATAACATAAAAATTGAAATGATAGAAGCTCTGGAGAGCTTTGGTATAGATACAATCACAGAAATATGCAACGATGTATACAATACAGGATATATACCACACGACATGAAGACATCAGTTTTTATAACATTGCCCAAAAAACCAAATGCAACAGAATGTTCAGACTTCAGAACAATCAGCCTGATGAGTCATGCAATTAAGATACTGCTCAAAATCATACAGGAAAGAATAAAAAGTAAAGTAGACAACGAAATCCAGGAAGAACAGTTTGGTTTTAGACGGAACAGTGGAACAAGAGAGGCAATATTTTGCCTAAGAATATTAGCAGAAAAATATACAGAGGTCCAAAAAAGTATGTATATGTGCTTCATTGACTATAAGAAGGCTTTTGACAGAGTCCATCATGAGAAAATAATTGAATGCCTCGAAGACATAGGTATTGATGGAAAAGATATAAGAATACTCAGTAACATTTATTGGGAGCAAACTGCCACAGTAAGATCTGGAAGGAATTATTCACCATACATAGACATAAAAAGAGGTGTCAGACAAGGTTGTGTGCTGTCCCCCTGCCTATTTAATTTATACACTGAAAAAATTTTCAAACAGATACAGGAAATACCAGGACTGAACATCAGTGGAAGGTCAATAAACAACCTTAGATATGCAGATGATACCGTGTTGTTAGCTGAAAGCGAACAGGAGTTACAAGAACTAGTGAAGCAAGTGAACAGTATAAGTCATGAATATGGACTCGACATTAATATTGAGAAAACAAAAACTATGATAATTAGCAAAACAGACGATAAACCCACATTAAAGATAAGCGTAAATGGGGAAATCCTGGAACAAGTCAAGAGCTACGTATATCTCGGTCATATAATAACAGAAGATGGCAGATGTGAAACAGAAATCAAGAAAAGAATAGGAATGGCCAAAGCTACATTCAACAACATGAAACATATACTGACATCCAAACAGTTATCTCACAAATTAAAACTGAGAATCATAAAGTGTTATATATATTCTGCATTTCTGTATGGTGCAGAAACATGGACGATGAATAAGCAGTTGGAAGAAAGAATTGAGGCTCTTGAAATGTGGATATATAGAAGAATGGGGCGTATCTCATGGAAAGAGATGAAAACAAATAAGGAGGTCCTAGAAAATCTAGGGATGAAAAGAGAACTAATGACGGAGGTCAAAGTTCGACAGCTAAAATACTTTGGCCACATAAAAAGGCATAACACCTTGCAGAAGACCATAACAGAAGGGAGAGTTGAAGGCAAACGTGCAAGGGGAAGACAGCGCTATAAGTGGGAAGACAACATCAAGAGATGGACAGGAAAGAGTCTATCAGAGTGCACCATCAAGACAAGAGACAGAAGACGTTGGAGATCCATTACAGCCAACCTTCGTTGTGGAGATGGCAACTGATGATGATGATGAGTGCTGAACAGCTTACTAAAAGTCTACTTAATTTTTTAAAGGCAAATGACATTGATATTAAAGACTGCCGTGGTCAAAGTTATGACAACGCCAGCAACATGAGTGGCAAGTTTATAGGATTACAAGCACGAATTAATTGATAATGATAATTACTATGCAAATTAAAAATGTATGTGTTCAAATATGTTTGTGTTGTTTTATTGGTTTTTTTAAAAATATAGGGCCCCTTTCTTAACATATGCTACAGGCCCCGCACGAGCTTAATCCGGCCCTGTGTAGTCCGCATGCCAGACCATCGACTGCCAAAGATACTCTTTTATGGTGAGATGCAGAATGGTAAACGCTCCCATGGTGGCCAAAAAAGCGCTTCAAAGACACGTTAAAGACGTCATTGAAAACCTTTGACATAAACCCAGACACATGGGAAGCTGCTGCGCAAGACCGAACTGCTTGGCGCACATCTCTTCGTAAAGGTGCAGCGGCATGCGAATCATCCAGAAGAGCAGCAGCGGAACAGCGGAGACAAGCTAGAAAAGACCGTGAAATAAAACCTCTTACATGAAGCAAACATTCCCTGCCCACACTGCCCGAGATCTTTCCAGGCCCGCATCGGGCTCATCAGTCACCTTCGTACCCATAGACTAACCTAACATATTCCTAAATAATTGGATGAACAGAGTGGTCTTCATCACCCGTGATGGACGAACAACAGGTATGAACGAAATTGCGATATTTCTTCTGCTATGCCTGGTCGGCTACATTCATGTGCATTTCTTAGCGCATAAAGTGCTGACAATGAATCGATTAAGATTGTTAGTATTTTGTGTGTTTTGTTTAGGGGCTTGTCAGTTATTATTTCTAGTGATTTTACAGTTGTAAGTGACAACAAAGATCTTCTGTGATAGGAGACGACAGATCAAGCTTGAGTTGCATTTCTGGCAAGGCCTTGTTTGCAGGTCAAGGTCTTTGATGGATCAGGTTCAAACTAGACAAGTGGTTCTGTGACGGTCTTGTCTCCCATTCTTTGCAGTAGTGGTCCAACAATGGCCAAAACTCAAGAGTATCTAATATGGGCTTCAAAGATATCTACCTTCGCACAAGATTACTCTTGGCAGAGATGTAGATAGAAGGGTGATGACACTTCTATTACAAAGGGAGTCTTCACAAGATATTCAGAATAAGCGAGAACAATACTGCTTTGGCTGAGTATGTTAACTCTGTAATTCTGCCGACGCTTTTGTGAAGGATTTAAGCACTTCTTAAGTTCAGCTCGTTTAAGCCCCCACCCCTGATTTACTCAGTGAAATTCTACTATTCTAGTATAGCTCTGTTTAGAGTGTGTGTAGTAATTTGACTGAGACAAACATGTAGTAACTTTAAAATGATTAAATCAAAGTTAAATTTGTAACATTACAAATAACAAAATTTAATAATCACTTTAGGTTTTAACAGTTGGAAAATAATTTGAATAGTTATGGATCAAGAAAAGTTATCATCACAGTCTTTAGGGAATGTGAGATATTACAAGAAGTTCAAGTGGCAGCATTTATTTTAACTTAGCTGTCAATGACGGTTCTGCTCCTTCTAATGAGTTGGTTCTTTTCACTCTGCTCCCGCTCGTCTCTGATCAAGGTTGTCGGGGGTAGCTCGTTTCCCAGAAACGTCAAGGAGAGTCTACCACGTGCGTCCATCATCTTAAAGCTTAGGCCACGGTTCCCTTCTTGTTCCAGGGATGGTACTTTCTTCTGGTACCACCAATAACTATGGTAAAAGAATAGAACGAAACGCTCTGTATGGCGTTTTCCACCCATAGTTATGGGTTCCTATCTTCCCATACCACCATCACAATTACTCAGACTTTACCCTCGATGAGAATTAAATGTAATCCCTCGGGATAAAACTTCCTTTACATTTAAATAGAATAGCTTTCATAGTTACTTTATATTTAATTGAAAAGGTTAACAATACAGATAGAGTCTGTTTACATATACATCTCCACTGATTGAAAAGTGTTCACAATATAAATTGAATATGTTTTAATTTATGTTTTACACTGATTGAAAAGTTTGAAAGTTCCATTACTTTAAAATGAATATTTTCACATAGACATTTACACTGGTTTAAAGCTTGAAAACTTACATTAATTTTAAAGTGACTATGTTTATAGGGACATTTACACTGCTTTGAAAATATAATTTTTATACTTAGAATGTACATCATTTCTTTCATCTTTCCCTCCCTGCTCCATAGCGAACCTGGACCTACTTTATGCTGTTGGTTCTCTTTACGAAACTATCAATAAAGCAATCACCAGACCGTGCAGTGGTGGTTCGTGAATCATCATTCTATACGCTGAGGTTGCCAGCCTCAAATGACTTTGACATCAAAAAGCGAGTTTCACACATTAGACTTCACATGGTAATATATACATATATATGTTATTTCACATGTTAGTAATAAAATATGAAATGTAAATCACAACTTACGCCATTCCTGGCTACAGACTTGTTGCACAGAGGAATAAAAGAGACGAGTCGGTCTCTTACACGCGTCTGGGGTGTCTTTAATTTGACAATAGATTCCCTCTCTGACTCCGTGTGTTTCTTCAGTTTCCTAGTCCCGGTGTTCCTTATTAAAATGTAGAGATTTCCTGTGCTTTGTAAGTCTTATTTGGTTCTCCAATAAAAGGTCCGGTTAAATAAAGGAATTATGAATCTAGTCTTCACTCTGGCGAGGTCTGATGATGTCTTGGCGAGCGTGAAATTCATAGTGAAATAAAACTGCGAAATGGTCAGACTATATTCCTATCTTCCCAACGCATTGTTATTATGAATCTAATCAGAGAGATCCAATCATTTCAAATCATGCAGATAGGGTGTGATATTTTCAAAATAGTCCCACGTGAAATAAGGTGCGTGCCTGCAAAGATCACGTATTACCATATATGGACATCTGATGACTTGCATACACTCTCACAGGCAGATCGGTAGACACACATGACAACATGGGTAAGCTGTAATACTTATTACTTTATTAGAAAGTAATGTTGTCATAACAAGTCGGCCCGGAAGCGATTATGTCACACTTGTCTGCCCACATGTCACACAGACAGTAATCTCGTTATATGTCGTATGAATACGCAAAAACTCCGTGTCTGCCCAGCTGGGTTACCAAACGAGTCGTCTTATCAGCGGTTCAATCTAAACACGCCGGCGACTATCTTATCTCAGTGGCTCACCGCAAGCTAGGATGACCGGGTAACAAACAGGTGACATCACAGAGAGGAGTGTCAACATATGTTTGCTCCTACAAAATATTTGCCACACAAGCAGAAAAGAAAGAAAGAAAGAAAGAAAGAAAAGTGCAATAATTGACAGCACAAACTAAAAATTAGTACCACAAATGTACCGATACTGCCGGAGAGAAACAAAGATCGATAGAGGCCGCCGCGTTTTGTCACAGGTTCTCAACTTGTTTTCGTAGTTGCTGAAATCAGCGACCCCATAACTGACAAGTAAGCATTAATTGCACTTCAATTTTTTTTTTCATTATAAAGGCTTTGCCTGAACTGTAACACTGAAAAACAGAGACTGCAATTTAAATAAATAAAGCGCACACGAAAAATCACCAATGGGAAGGCTGATGTAGGAATTCAACCAATGGCATGCCGCTTATAGCTCTCAGTAAAGGAAACGTAAGGAAAGCGTCCCATCGCAATGCTCACAGCGGACTTGGTTTTGGGTCGCGACCCTTATGTTGAGAATCACTGCACAAGACAGAGGTTCATGGTTATAGACAGTGGGGTATCTATAAATATTGACATTTACAAGAACAAGATTGAAAGATGTCTTCTCTGTTTGGAGAACTAACAGTTAAAACGATGTAGACTAATATATTATATCAACGGAAAAGTTAGTGTTGTGCCATTTAGAAGGCCTGTCAAAATACCGACTGCCTTTATTCACTTTTGTTCGAACAAGAGTTGTTTGATGTTAGTTAACTGTTACGTACGGGCTAGGGGTTTTGTGATAAAAAAAAGGCTCATAACACTAACATGCATGACGTTTTTATAAATTCTAAATAAATACATACCTGCCTACCTACCTACCTGCCTACCTACCCCTTTCTTTCTTTCTTTCTTTCTTTCTTTCCTTGCTTCCTTCCTTTCTTTCCTTTCTTCCATCCATCCATCCATCCTTCTTTCTTTGTTTCTTTCTTTTTGTTTGTTTTCCTTTCTTTCTTAGTGTCATTCATTTTTTTCTTTCTCTTGTTCATTTTCCGCATCGTATTTTCAGTCTTTCCCTGTCTTTGAGTTCAACTATTCTTGTGTCATCCAGTCCGTTTTTCATTTATTCAACCGTTCATTTTTGTTTTAATTTGTTCTAGTGCTTTTTATATCCTAGGTACCAAAGTTGTTGTTTTTCTTCTCCATCCTCTTCACTGTTTCCTTCTCCTCTTCTTCCTCTAATTTTCTTCTCCTTCTCCATTTCATTTATCTTCTTCTTCACCTCTTTCTCCTCGTTGGTAACAGTAATAAAAGTACATTCATAAAGCTTGTTTTTCAGAATAGTTTTTATGATTGTAGGCTGTCAGAACTAGTAATATTGTGGATTTATCACCATCAGCATATGGATCATAATACTAGCAATATCAAGACTCGTTATCTAAGAGTATGACCACAACAAAGACTAGCTGACATAAACTCACCATAACACCTGTACCAGGCTAAGTTCCCTTTAATAAATAATCATGCACACATCGTAGCCACACACGGCTAGAAATACATATGCAACACAATGCAAGATGGACGCCAAAATAACTTGCGATAATCAACAACGCAATTTACCATTATCACAACTGCGGGTATGTCATACCGAGTGAACAACAAAGTGACTTTCGCTCACCGGCTAAGTTCTGCAATCTAATAAAGCCATACTTAACTACAAATGACTTCTCATCAATGAATTACGAAAGAATGCTGCTAGAAACTACACCACTGTTCTAGACATATGCAAACTACACTTGACCACATGAATAAATGACAAGCACTATCCATGAACAATAATGGCATCCAAATATCCCAGCGAAAATGCTGACAGGGAACAACACAGCGACCTCTCCGGTCGGTATCCAGAAACTCAACTAACTTTCCGCGCCAGAATTCGGGCGTACTTCCTCCCAGGTCACATGACCAAAACGGGTTTTTTAATTACCTCAATGTCACCACTCACAGCGTAACCAACTTAATATTTTGTAGAACATCTATACTGTGACATAGGCCATAACTAAAATATAGTTGTTTTTTTTCGGTCCAGTCAAACTCATGTTTGAGACAAAGTATACATTATTAAATTTAAACAACTAATGTAAAGCCCACAAGAAAACTGGCCAGTACTTGAGCTGTGTTTAAAACAAGAGTCGCTGACCTAGTTGAGGAAACACATTGATTTAGTTCTGAAAGGGCGAATGGCCAAAATTCAGGGCCGATTTTCTCAAGCGTTCAAACTAGTTTTCAGGGCCGGGATATTTAAACTAAGTTTCTGTTTTATGTTGTCCCAATTTTATATTATATTAATACTCATTCAGTTTCCTTTACAGCTATAGATAACATCCCCGTACCCTTAAAAAGAAAAACTTGAAACGCACTGACACTGAAACTTTATAACATAATATGAAAACTCAGAGTGACAGAGAATTCCTTGCATGAAAGATAGGGAAACTACTACGTCCTTTAAGTATTAATGACCACATCATCGTTCATCATCCAACGCCGCAACTTCAAACACAAATCACAATCTTTGTTCACAATTCATTAGTTCCGTAACTTTAATACCCGCACTTTAATGGAGTTATTTCAACCTTATTTTCTATTCTTTGTAGTAATTATATACAATTGGCTGGGTCAAAGCCGGTCAAGACTTGATAGTTTAAAATGAACCACAAACGGGAGCTTCATGCACAAAGTTTCAGCTTGAAAGTGAAAGGAACATAGAGATTTTGAGCGTCAAAAATTTCAAATGTGACAAATTTATTAAAACTCAGCTGAAGTTAAATAAATATGGTTTAAAAGAAGCACATAAACCTGGCAGAGTTGCACAACTTTAGCTAAGTAAATGTCTTTACAATTAAAACAAATGATTTTGAGCGTCAAAGATCTGAAACGTGGCTAAAATATAAATCTCAGCTAAAGTTAAAAATCTTTTTCAAAAAAGCACACACACCTAGCAGAATTACTCAACTTTAGCTTAGTAAACGTCTTTAGATTTACACCCTCCCCACCTTTCCCCAAGAAAAAAAATGATTTTGAGCGTTACAGATTTGAAATGTGACTAAGATATAAAACTCAGGTGAAGTTAAATAAAGTGGTTTTTAAATGCACATAAATTTGACAGAATTTCACAACTTTAGCTTAGTAAACGTCTTTAGAATTTAAAAAAAAAAATGCTTTTGAACGTTAAAGATTTGAAGAGCGACAAATATATTAGCTCAGCTGAAGTTCAATAAAAGTGATTTTTAAAAGCACATAAACTTGGCAGATTTGCTCAACTGAAGCTAAGTAAACTTCTTTAGAATTACATTAAAAAATGGTACGTATACTCAATGTAAGAAAACTAAGCACACAATCGTAAAGTGATAGTTGAATTTTGTCAAATGTATATCTGCTACGTGCGCTGGACAAAGGAAGAGTTAATGTAAGATGTATGTATGCTCTAGTTAAAACTGTTTAAGTAAAGTCCATTTACTTAAGAAATGTGATTCCTGTAGGGAACACCCAAGAGACACACTGACAGGGTCACAATGGCTTTTTGATAAGTGTACAAATAATAATTTTAACTTTTTGGGGGGTAAAATAAATGAAAATGTGGTAGCTAATCACATAATAACATTCGTCGCATCATTACTGCTTTAATCTATATCCACTTTTGGCCAAAGTTGACCTGAGGTCATATTTTGAAATTAAATAGTTTAATCTATCATCCTACACAGTATCTTACAGTTAAAGTTTGGACTGTCATGAAAAATTTCATTTTATTGTGACATATCCTTCTTTTCAACTAATAACCCAAAAACTTTAAACGCATTTTTCTCAAAACAAACTATAAGTGAAGATGGAATACAGCACTATTAAGGCGACGCTCTCATAACGTTAGCAGTCTGTCTCAGACCCTCTCATCATTCTCAGGTAAATGCATCTATTTCTCACAAAATGTTGGCGGTCTCAGACCCTCTCTCATCGCTCTCTTATAACTACTGTTTATCTATTTCTCTCATAATGTTGGCAGTTTGCCTCAGACCCTCTCTTACCGCTCTCATATAACCACATATACTTCTCTCATAATGTTGATGGTCTATCTCAAGTTTCTCTCATTGTTCTCATTTAACCACATTTATTTCTCTCATGAAGTTGGCGGCCTGTCTGAAACTCATCTCTCATACAACAACATCTATTTCTCTCATAAAGTAGGTGGCCTGACATTCTCTCATCGCTCTGTATATAACCACGTATATTTCTCTCATAAAGTTGGCGATCTGTCTCAGGTTTCTCTCATCGCTCTCATATAACATCTAGTTCTCTCATGAATCTGGCAGTCTAAAGTTCCTTTCATCACTCTCAAATAACCACATCTATTTCTCTCATAAAGTTGATGGTCTGTTTGAAATGTATCTCATTGCCGTCATATAACCAGATCTATTTCTCTCAGAAAATTGGCAGTCTGTCTCAGGTTTCTCTCATCGTTCTCATATAACATCTACTTCTCTCATAATGTTTGCAGCCATGTCTCCGGTTTATCTCACGGCCCTCATTTAACCACAAAAATATCTCTTTTAAAGTTGGCAGTCTGATTCAAGTTTCTCTCCTCGCTCACCTTTAATCACATCTATTTCTCTTATAAAATTGGCGGTCTGTCTGTGACTTTCTCGACACACTTATATAGCCACAATTGTTTCTGTTATAAAGTTGACCGCCTGTTTCAGACTTCGTCATAATCATTCAGTACCTCCCTAAATGGGCTGGTGAAGGTCATGTTGCCAACCTGCAGCTTTCATTGAGCCAACAGTCATGGAGGGTTTGTTTTATAGTTTGCTTGTCTTCCTCACATGCATACACGCCTGCCAGTTCCATTTTTAATTTGTTGAAGAGATGATGTTGAGAAAATGAAAGAAAGCACCGCTACAAAAGAACATTAATGCTTTGGTGCGGACTCCCTACTCACCATTGCGTCGTATCCAATATGGTTCATAAACTGAGCGCTGACGATACCTCCAAAGACATAGAACCAGAGGGTGCCTTGAAACTGATCGCCAGCATCTAGCAGTAATGTCTGATTAGGATACTCTTGTCTCTTTTTTTTCACCTGTACATTACACACATGAAGCTATAATAATGATGGAATGAAAGTGATGTTATCAATATATATATATTTGATGATGATATAAAAAATAATTGTTATTTTCTGATAACGATAATGGTCACTGTAATTATGATAAGGATGATACAATAATGATGATTATGGTTAGGATAAACATTATGATTATTCTGTTTCTCCTGAAGATAACGCAGGTGATGTTGATAATAACGATTTGATAATGACAATAGGAATAATTACTATTTTCTGATAATGCTACGAATAATGGTAATTTTAAAATTAGAAGAATAATACAGTAATGAAGATGGTGGTGGTATTATTACTATTATGTTGCTGATGATAGTGATGATAATGACGGTTACGGTGATATTATAAAAGTGATACTGATTTTACGAACTTTCATTATTTTATCTTTCGTGGATGGGTGCTTGCGTCGAATTGAATGGTTCCAGCCATTCTTCTTTGTCTTCAGGAGTGTGACAGAATAACCTAGAAAGTCACATTTACCTGTGCCATCCTATAATTCATTCAGTTTAGTTTTTCCAACCACGGTCAGTATTTCGTATTTTCGTGTCAACGTTTACACTCCTTTCCCTCAGTTCTTGTTATGTCGGGACTTCAGCGACCATCTTTTGCTGATTAGGGTAATCAATCCCTTTCGTTTGAACCCATATTTACTCCTGGGATCGGTAGAGAGAAGTGTGGTTTACTAATGTGTAACACATTTTCCTACCAGACAGTGCAGGGGAGCGACCGGATTAGTGAGTAAACAACCTTGGGACGACCACAGTCAATTATCTCTGATAATAGCTCTGTCAGCCCAATTTGTTGATTGTTGACTAAGATCGAGTAAATGTCATAATCGTTTCCGGACAAGACTTGTCAGAAGAATAATTATCCATCTTAAAAGAGATTACATATGAGATATTACGAAGTCGGGAGTGTAAACATGATCGATAAAAGACGGAAGCTGGCATACAATATATGGTGACTGTAAACAACACATCTATTTGTGTGTTTGTTACGGAGGAATTTTTTCGTGACAGAAAGGGAAAAATACGCATCTTGCACTCTATTGGCTTGGCATTTGAGATGTTAAAATACAATTTTTCTGACTGGAGCCATGTCATATAGTAGCAATCTGGATGTGGGCCGAACGTTGCCTTATAATTTAGCGCCTTGTGAGTTTACCGCACTGTGAATTTCAACTCGTCAAGAGGATAGCAAGACAAGCCAGAGTAAGGAATAGGATCTTGATTTTACTTTAAAGGACCGGACAACATGTTTGAGCATCTTGTGAACTTACATCCCAGGAAAACTCTACTTTCATGAATACGGAAAGCCCAGTATCATAGGAATTTGAATACTAAATCATTGTGGGATTCTATTTGCAATGTAATACCCCAGACCACGTGTAAGAGGTATTTTAATCAAGTTGCCTTAACTATTTCTCTGAGCCAGAAGTCAGTCTATATTCCCAAAGAAATTTGGGGTAAGTTGTACATTTTATAATTCTATATTTTGCATTATTATCAAAAGAAAATTGCAAGTGGATGTCCAAGTCATACGAGGCTGGCAACCTCACATATAGAACGATAGTTTCACGAACCACCACTGTAAGAGCTGGTGACTGCTTTATGCGGGTTTTTAACAGAGAACCAAAAGCAGAGGTAGTCCCAAGTTCCATTTGGAGCAGGCAGTGGATGATGATAGAACTGATGTACATATCTATTATATTAATCTTTTCAACCAGTGCATATGTAAATGTAAACATGTTCAGTATAAATGCAATGAATTTTTTCCGCTCACTGGGATTAAGATTAATGCTCTGAGAGGGTAAAGTTATGAGGCAGATGGGATGGTGGAATGGAAAAGGGGTGGCTGGGGGGACTGATTTTGTGTCAGGAAACCTATTACTCAGGAGTGTATTTGTTTCTCCCTTATTTCATGATACTAGTCGGTGGTACCAATTGGTGGTGCTATCTCTGGAACAAAGGTAAAGGTAAAGAATCCCGTTACACGCCCATTGAGGCATTTTGGGAATATGGAGTTAGGCCCATATTTTCTTGACCATCGACACACTAGGGGTGACGTGGTCAACATCACGCCGGCTTCCTTAACATTCCCAGAGTTGCTCTTGTACCCAGTTGGGGCTGGGTCGACCCAGGAGCCGTTTTCGGCCTTAAAAAATCCCACCTCATCTGGGGATCGAACCATAGACCACTGCGCTAGGAAGCCAGTGCACTAACCACTATGCTACCGCGGCTCCATCTCTGGAACAAGTGAGTGGTATAAGTGGCCTGCAGTCAAAGCTAGACACCTACAGCAGACGGGTCTTAACTGACGCTGGGCCATCTTCGCAATTACTCCAAAATACTACGAGGAACTTGTTGTGGCCACCAGACTTGACCAGTGATGAGAGTGAACCAGTCCATAACCTGCAAGGAACAAGCATCGGCTGGAGCAGAAACCCACCAACATTTTACTGGCAGCTCAGTACCCATTCAAAGCTGCCAAGTGAACTCTCTATTTTCATATCAGACCATCATCTATAAGGAAATTTTAAAGACTATCTAAATTCACCCCACTCTTATTTATTTTACAATTGTTAACGAAAACTGATTATTAAATTTTGTTATCTGTAAATATACAAACTTATAGTTGATTTAGTCATTTTGAGTGAATTGCACCTGCATGTCTCAGTCATTTTAAATACTTATAACAGAGCTATTTAAGTAATATTTTACTGAGTTAAATCAGTTGGGGGCTCATCAGAACGAGCACAATCCTAACTCATAGAAGGTCAGGAAAGATAAAAAATTTACACGGCCTGGATCCTATCAGCTGTAATAC
Organism: Oreohelix idahoensis; assembly: GCA_024509875.1. Lineage (NCBI taxonomy): Eukaryota > Metazoa > Mollusca > Gastropoda > Stylommatophora > Oreohelicidae > Oreohelix > Oreohelix idahoensis. The sequence continues at coordinate 3,847 of JAMPIV010021658.1, read as the reverse complement.
TTGATTTCTTTAAATTCCAATGAGGTTCCCTAGAATTTAAACATAATTCTTCAATTCACATCTCTGCCAAGAGTAATCTTGAGCGAAAGGTAGACACCTTTGAAGACCCTCAGTAGATACTCTGAATTTTGGCCACTGTTGGACCATCACTGCATAGCAAGGGGACTAAATCCAGTGACAAGGAGTTACATGAGTTAAAAGGCCGTTTTCCTCCTCTTCTTCTTTGCTCGCCCTCAGACTTCTACATTAATGACTCCAATAAAGGCAGTAGTCAGCTCAAGGTTTCTGACATCTGCAAGCAGTTTTTGGTGGAGAAAAGTGGATTGTATCCATATGTCACTCCGTTCACTGCTGTAAGTTGGACAGGACTGGAGCAGACGTTCGGCTGTCATGGAGCTGGTGCCACAGGAGCAGAGATCTGTTGGACCAATCCTGTACCATTGATATAGATGGTACCTCAATCTATTGTGACCAGTGCGTAAGCCGAAAATGATGACCTGGTCTCGCATAGATAGCTGGTGATAGACATCATATTTTATGTGACCTGCGTGTTCTCTGTCCCATTTGGACTTGAATATGGCTTTTATATATTTGTTTTAGACATTTCATAAGATGTCGCTATATCGTTTTGTTGCAGGGCTCCTTCTTCTTTAGCAAGTTAATCTGTTTCCTCGTTGCCTGCAGTGTTGCAATGGGCTGGTATTTATTGCACTGTACACTTGTTGAAGCATTTCGCCAGGCTTTTAAGTGAGTTTATCAAATCTTTCAATCCTTTAGCATGGTGGCTCTTCAGTGCTGTTATTACTGAGACTCCATCTGTAAAGATCACTATATGTTTTTTTCCGCATGTGCTTTGTACTCAATAAGAGTTTCCGTTGCATTTTTCAGGGCTTCTGCTTCAGCATTATTGATAAAGGCAGTATTGATAACTACTAAGTCCTAAAAAAAAAAAAAAAACTACTAGTGTCTATCAGCTAACATAATTCTTCTTCTTCCATCCTTAGCCATCAACCGGCAAAGCAGTATGTGGCCAGTACGCCTAGTGGCGTCTTAGGGCAACAACAAATTGATCGATCTATCGCTGTTTCCACCACGCCTAGTGGCGTCTTTGTGGAACAAAAACAGACCAAACAATCTATCATTGTTTCCGTAATCAGATTGGTTGGCAAGCAGGTGATCAGCCCACTGTGCGAAGTTTTTACGGGATGGGGTAAACAGCCCCATGCCCATACCCTCCTTAGTCGCCTTTTACGACATGCGTGGTAGGGTGCAGTGTTACTATTCTTTGCTCCCCTTTCGGGCCCCGGTAACACACGGGTGTAGCTAACATAATGAAACCCTGAAAATGTCTATGGCCTGCAGTACGTGCGTGTTTTTTTTTTTTAAATTCTAACACCTTCATTTAATTTGGTAGGAGCGTTCTTTGAATTTTTCAAATGTTTCAGCATTTGGTTGACTGGTTTCAGGTGACCTTAAAAGCCGAAATTTTACACACGACCTTCTAGCGTGGTACATTTTAAACCATCCAGATTTGAAGGAACATCGAGTGACCTGTCACTGGCTCGTCATTAAAACTTTAAAGCCGAAAAAGGCATATCAGTTTTACAAAGATTACAGACGTGAAAGGATCACAGAACTTGGTGACGTAGATAAAATTGTGAACAGGATCACATAACTTGATGACGTACACAACATTGTGAACAGGATCGCATAACTTGGTGACGTACACAAAATTGTGAACAGGATCACATAACTTGGTGACGTACACAAAATTGTGAACAGGATCACATAACTTTTCCATGTTCAGTACATCTTTAAATAAAAGTGTGCAGCCTAAAACTTGTTTTTCCCTTATTTGTTGTCTTATAATTTTCATTTTTATGTATGCACTAGCAACAACCCGTCAAAATTGACAGGTTTTTAATTGCAGCCATCTTATCATTTTTATTCATAATAATAAGTCTGCAATACTTTAAATTAAAATTTTGTCTTGAAGAAACAATCAAAAACTTACATTTTAAGGTTATTTTTAAGAAAATGATGAGTTAAATCCGTTTCCCGAATGAAACTGGACAGAAGAGTATCTTGATTGTCTGTTGATCTAATCTGCATCTCCGCATCTTCCTGTCTCCAGTTCATGTACTGTTTATCAATTGTGTTGTTGGCTTCTTTCCGTAATCAAACTGTTCATGCACATCGTCATTTGCGCACTTTTCTATTTTCGGGAGAGTACATATAAGGGAAACAATACAATTACTATCTAACTTTCAACCACAGTTGCACCCCCTTAGCTGTGGTTGAAAGTTAATGTACTCTCTCGAAAATAGAAAAAGTGAGCAAATGACGGTATGCATGATGTGACCGACCGACGTTCTTACGGCGGGAATTATGGTATTGGATACCGTAAATCATTAAAAATTCGGAGCTCTAGCATGGAGATAAAAGCATCAAACCTCATACAGGAACGATAATTGCTTCTCCTCCAAGGCTAAATGGAATACATTGAAAATAAAAGAAACAACTGGCCTGTCTAATACTGTCTGGCCTCTGGAATTTAAAAAGAATTATTTTACTATTTGTTTCGGATGAAGATTATTATTATCATCTTGATCAATATTTCCTATTTGCATCCTTTTCGAGACATGGAGATATCACTGTGACTGGCCCTTGCGCAGGGAGCTTTCACGAAATCATTCATAATGCTATTGTAGCTGTGGTTTCTGTAATAATTTGTTTTACATGACGAGGTTGTCAGCTTCATGCCCAACCTCATGGTAGAGATACCAGAGGGAGCAATAGTCATGTTATTTCTTTGTCCTTTCAGAGATCCCTGTGAGCTACACGAGTGGATGACGATTACACCGACAGAAAATTTCGTTAGCTGTACCTTGCTAGCCTCGGTTTATTGCGAGGGTTTCTTAACATGTGGTTTATGGACCCCGTGGGACCCATGAATGGATTCCAGGGTGGTCCGTGTGCATAACTTATTTGAATTTTATTTTTACAACAATTTTTACTGGGAAAATTATCATAGATTTTTGCATTTAAAAGAAATATAATAGTTTTACAGATCTTTTTTATATTTCAGTGTGATTATAAGTAAGTTTAAAGAGTTTTCTCTGTAATAAGATGCTTTACTTGTATGTTTAAAAAAAAGTAATTATTCGTCTATGTACATTTTTTTTTCTAAGAAGGAGTCCGTAGCTCTCACCGACAATCAAATGGGTCCGTAGCTTTCACCGACAATCAAATGGGTCTGTAGCTTTCACCGACAATCAAATGGGTCCGTAACTTTCACCGACAATCAAATGGGTCCGTAGCTTACACCGAACAATAAAAAGGGTCTGTAGCTTTTACCGACAATCAAATGCGTCTGTAGCTTTCACCGACAATCAAATGGGTCTGTAGCTTTCACCGACAATCAAAGGGGTCTGTATCTTTCACCGACAATCAAAGGGGTCAATCGCAGAAGAAAGGTTAAGAACCCCTGGTTTATGTCACTAGTTTGTGTCAAGGAATAAAACGTGCGTGTATGTAGTTTTCATCACAAGAACAGCTTTGCTATGGACCCCTGAAGGAAAGTGAAAGAGAAGCCGACCAAAAACAACTTGGCGGAGAACTGTAGAGGCCGAGATGCAAAGAATGAACCAGAGCTGAGGCACTGCACGAAGGATGGCTGCCGACCGAGCAAAGTAGAAGCAGTTTGTTGCTGCCCTACAAGACGCCACCAGGCGTGATGGCCACTGACTGCTTTGGCAGTCGGCGGCTAAGGATCAAAGAAGAAGGAGATATTTAGTTTTACAGATAAATGATAAAAATACTATGGATAACTAAAAAGAGCAACGCT